>JALGBA010000303.1:1147500-1558412 GCA_023970755.1 Azemiops feae | reverse complement strand
AGGACCTCGGTTTGTACCTCAGCCAGCAAACTTGAGAACTGGCTCCATATTTATGAGCTTTTTCACAGAATTCTATTTTCAGTAGGAAAGGATGGCACACCTTCATTCTTCGAAATCAGTGATGGCGAACCTTTTAGAGACTGAGTGCCCAAACTGCAACCCAAAACCCACTTATGCATCATCGAGTGCCAGGTGGGCGTGGCCCATTGGCTGGGTGTGGCCAATTGGGTGGGCATGGCCAATTGGGTGGGCGTGGCTGCGGTGGTAACAGCAGACAGGGTGGGACTAAAAAGTTCAATCAATCAATTCCAACTTTGCAAGGTCTTTTTTTTTTCTGCAAGAAGTTGAAATTGACTGATTGAACCTTTTTTTTTTTTTGCACACGGCGGCGGAGGCCTAAAGCGAAAAGGTTTTATAAAACTCAGCTGAAGGCCTAGGACTGGGGCAACAGCACACGTGCCCACAGAGAGGGCTCTGAGTGCCGCCTCTGGCACCCGTGCCGTAGGTTCGCCACCACTGTTCTAAATCATTGGCTTGTTATATTTGTGCTTCATGCTGATAGAGACGTTTGAAGGCCACATATTGTGTTGCTTTCCTGATGCTGCAGTGTTCAGTTACCTCAACAAGTCTATTCATCCTGGATCAAATGAAGAATTTAGATTTGGATGGGAACGAGCAAGAAATAAATGTGACAAGATACACTCCAAATAAAAGACTGGACCTTTGGAGAGTCTGATTATAATTTCAAGAGTTGAGCTCAATACAAATTGTGGTGTGAAACATTTTCAGAAGGATCCTATTGAAACTACAATGCTGTTAACATTTCAGAAAACTCTCTACACACACCTACTCAGCTGCTGGCACTGTAGTTTATAATATTTCTGTGTGATCAAGATTTTCAATAATAGTTTAAGTAAAAGGAAAATTCCCATTATATATGCTACAAGGCAATGCTTCCTAAACCTGGGTACGTTACCCAAAATTGGGTAAAAATGCTTTATTTTTTGTTTGTTTATTTGGATGATGATATATGAACCCATTACCCAATCTCAACAATGACATTTAAATTGACTTAAAGTGTTTTACCTATGTTGGTTAAAAAGGACTTTCTTTTAAGTTTTTCTGCTTAATGAAGGAAAATGTTTGGGAAAATTACCTTTGATGAATGAGGATGCCCACTTTTAAAATTATATTTCCTTCTTAGACATCTATGAGTTCTAAAGTGAAAATACCCAGTTCTGACAATTGCTGTAACCTGTTTCTTTTAATCACATTCTGGTGAGAGAGAAGCTCCCTGAGGATGGGCTCCAGATAAAGTCCAAAAGCTCAAAAGACTAAACCTATAGTCCAGTGGTGGAATTCAAATATCTGAACAACCAGTTCTCTTATTCAATGCAGGCCTGGGCCTCCGAGGCCTAGAACGGACTTCCGGAAGTGGCATTCATGCACTTCTGGTGGGCCGTTCTAGATCTGGGAGGCCTCCTCCAGGCCTCCGATGCCTAGAACGGACTTCTGGAAGTGGCATTCACACACTTCCAGCAGGCTGTTCTAGGCCTGGGAGGCTTCCTCCAGGCCTCCGAGGCCTAGATTGGACTTCTGGAAGCCAGCCAGTTCTCTGAATGCAGCAAAATTTAGCTACTGGTTCTGCCAAACCCGTGCGAACCAGCTGAATCCCACCACTGCTCTAGTCCCAGTCACTGACTCAAATTGGATCCTGCAACTTTATCTTGGGACACATATATTTTCCTTCATTCATGTTTCCTTGCCATAAATCTACTACAATTAGAATCCTTATGAAAATCTAGTTTTCTGTTGCCAAGAGCTTTATTTTTCTATAACTATACAGACAATCTGTGTTCTTGTAACACAAACTTTGCTTCTTTACCAGGTGTACTGGGATATCTCACACAAGTATCCATGGGATGGATTTTGTGTTGTGATCTTATTAGGTATCTTTCATCATTCTACAAAATCATGGTTTGCTGCTCCCAAAACCAAATGTACACATCTTTTCATTCTTGAAGCAAAATTACTTATTCTTTATATTGGGCTTTAAAATATGCTTTTGACTTATGCACATATAAACACACAGTCTAAAAGCAATTACTGAATGGATGGTCAGACAGTAAAAGGGGCAAGGTTGTAGACCAGGTTTGGGGAAATATTATTGAATGAAAATTCCCAGCAGCCCAATAAGCATAGCTAATATTGGCAAGATGGGTGGCACACAAATCTAATAAACAAACAAACAAACAAATAAATGAAATAATATCTATTTATTAGGTTTATATCCTACCTATCTTCCAGGAGATCAAGACAGGATGCATAATATACTTTCTGCCAATTTTTCCCCATAACCCCATGGAATAGGTTACCTAAGAAAGAGTTATTAATCCAAAATCACATGATGAATTTCCATGGCTGGAAATTTCCATTACATCTTGGTAGTTCTAGACCAATACTATTACTACATTATGTTACTTATGTGTAATGAAAGGCACTTAGAATTGGAGTTCAACAGCAATCCAGAAATGGTGTCTTATTACTATTTTGACTTTCCATTTATATATTTTTAAACTTTTGTGTAAGCTACATTGAATTGCTTCATGATTGAGAAGCCCTAGAAACCAAATACGGGATAACTAAAAATACCCAAACATCTTGAGAATTAAGTAAATACAACAGGTTAGACATTAGCCATTTGTTTGATATGCTTTAATTTGGATGCTTGCACTGAATAAGAATTTGGATTGAAATAAAAAAGGGTAAACAAACTTCATCTTATTTATCTAATTGTGACAGCTTTCCACATTCTTCTTCTTACTCTCTGTTTTGCTATATGTAAGAAACATCACTGACTTTGGTAAATCTAATTTCCTGACATAGTACAAGATTTTGTTGAAAGCATATGGCCTCAATGAAAAAGCCATCATTCACGGTAAACTGTCTTTAAAATGCTGGCTCTCAAATTTCCCTGAAAAGGGAAACTGTATATTTTTACTTCAAGTTCTGAAGGGCGAAAAAAGATCTCATCAATTTTTTATTTTCCTAAATAATTCATGAAATTTGGTGAATCACCAGGTAATTAGTTCTTTACAGCCAGGCTATTTGAGTATTTCTCCTAAGCAGATAGTGATTTTTTTAAATAACATTTTTTATTAAAGATTACAATTATACATAATAAAAACTAATAAATAAATAAATAAAAGAAAAATAGTTCAGTGAAAGAAAGAAAGAAAGAAAGAAAGAAAAAAAGAAAGAAAGAAAGAAAGAGAAAGAAAGAAAATAAAAGAATATAAAGAGAAAAAAGTAAGAGTATAGCAAAGAAAGAATATATATATATAAAGAAGTAACTTCCCTTTTGTCACAACAAGTATAAATAATTTTACCACTTACAACCTTCTCTTAACAAACAACCTACAAGCTTTTTAATCCCATGTCTCATCTCTTATCTATAAGCAAATCTTTAAAACCATGTCATTCAGTCTTGGTCAGCAAAAACCCATCAAGGATTCCTAGAAATAACCATATAGTTATTTTAACATTGATCAAATAAACCTACTTTATATTCTTTCTTTTTACTTTAACAACCATAAGTTTCCACCAAGATAGCAATGACTTCTATCTCTGCATTTAAGGTAGAACGCCTTTTAAAAGCGAGTCTTTAAAGGAGTGTTTCTCAATCTTGACAATTTTAAGATGTGTGGACTTCAACTCCCATAATTCCCCAGCCAGCTGACTGGGGAAGTCTAGAAACTGAAGTCCATAATCTTAAAGTTGCCAAGGTTGAGAAATGCTGCTTTAAAAGGTTATTATATACAAACAACATTTTAAAGACCACCGAGACATATTTCTTACAGGTACAATAATATCACTCTCAATTTTTGACACATACTTTAGGGTTTATTTTTTTTTTCTTATCCCTTCCCCTTAAATAAGAAACATGTATTTATTTAACAAAAAGTGGAGAGGGTAAGTCCACAAATCATAACCATAATCAGTCACTAAATGAAATAGGTCATTCTAATTTGGGGTTTTTGTTGTGGTATAATATTGTTGATCTATATATATCTGGCAAAAATACTAATAAAAATGGACATAAAGGATGAATATAAATCAAATAAATGATAAGAGGCACTGCCTTAATTGTAGTTTAACTCACAGATCTCTGCAGGATCCAATTTGTCTATCTTACACAGTCTGCTAGAGAGAAGTTCCCTGAGGATGGCCTCCAGCACCAGTCTGAAAGCTCGGAAGACTAAATCTCTGGTCCTGGTGACTAACCCAGATTGGATTCTGCAACATTATCCTGGGACTGGTATATTTGCCTTCATTCACAGATCTCTAGCCATCTGATAGCAATAATGCTAATACACTTTCAGCACACCTTGGAAGGTATGGCTTCCTTTGAGGTCTCCTGTGAGATAATGTATCACATGTTTTTGCACAGAATTAGGAGCCTCTTCCTTTAATAAAAAAAATAAATAGAAAAAGCAGCCCCGTTGTTTGACCTCTTGAACCAGAATATGATGTCGGTCAATGATAGTCTAATGATGTAAGATTTCAAACCATGGAGCCACAAAGATCCTTTTTGAGACCCTGAACACAGAGCTGGTTATACTGGATCTGATGTGATATTGTTCTCGTTCTTCAAAACACATTCCTGTAATCAGTACTGTATAACCTCCTGATATCATATGAGCTGACTCTTGCTCAATTTACCAATGTGTCAGCAGTACCCTTTTTCAGTTTTACTGAAGAGTTAGGGTTCTGCTACATATTCCTGCTGTTTATAGACTGGTGGGATTGTGGTATGGAAGAATACAGTATCACTTAATACTGAAATTCTTGATTAATTCTTGATCCAGATGCAACCTAGACTGACTCAATCCCTTGCAGTCAAGCTCTGAAATTCTTGGATAAATAATAATCAAAGCCAATGCACTTTATACACTTCCTCAGTCTGCTTGGACTTTGAGAATTAGTGTTCAACATCTTAATAATCCATGCTGGTTTTTATCTTTTTTAAAAAAAATTCTTACAATGTCCCAAATCTGGAATGATGAATTAGGTATTTTTCTAAAAACCCTGAAACAACATGTTTAGCTCTCTCAGTGACCAGGAGGTGGAAGTTCCATTTCAGAAACAGCTGGAGAACACAGAATTTTCCTACTTCGTCCAAAATGATCACCGTGTATGTTCTGTAGCAGGAATTATCCTGTCCTTTCAGAATAGCAATTCTCTTGCCTCTGGTAAAGTCTAAGACTTTACTTCATTCCATGCACTCATTGCCACTGAATGAAGGACTTGAAATATAGATCTTATCAATACTGGTAATATCCTTGGAGTTAATGAACTCTGACTCATTCACAAGCTCCTTAAAGATCGGTGTTGTACAACCCACCCCTTAATTACTTAAAAATCTAATCTGCTAATAATCTAAGCTTTGTGTCTCTCTTCAAACTCATGTCACTCTGTTCTTCCCCTCCTTCTTCTACCACACTTATATAAATGATTTCCTCTGTGCTGAGCAGGCATCTACCTTGACAGTGCTGGATGCGTCAGCAAAAGCAAGGTGAAAAATCCTGATTCTGCACTGCAGTATACAGAAGCAGTCAAGCAGTCTTCATAAAACATGTATTCACTGATCCTCACTGCTACTATCCACCCCATATGCTCTAGTCACATGCTATTGGTAATTGACAAAGTATGGTTTTGTGCTCTACAGTCCTGGAATTATGCCAACAATTTGGAGTCAAACAGACTTGCCTCTCTTGAGAAATGTTGACCTCTTCTAATTCTAAAATCTTCTTATTTCATTGGAAGCTGAGAACTGACTTCCAGGTCCATTTAAGGAAACTTTCATATATTTTTTTCCTCCATTCTATAAGCCTGTCCGATGGTTATTTTAGAGGTTACTACAGCTTGGGTCCTGTCTGTTATGTCCTGGGACTGCTGAATGACTCAGCAGGCTCAGGAGGCTGCAGAAGGCCCGGGCAATCCACGTGGTTGCCCGGGACCAGACAGGCTGTCTCCAGCCTTGTGCGCATGCGCAAGGTGGGAGACTAGCCTTGCATTGATTGGTTGATTGCAAGGAGCTATAAAAGGCCATGGCGCCATTTTGTCTTCTGTTCTGTTCGTGATCTCAATAAAGACTTGTGTTTGTTACTCCTGCCTCATCTCGATGTCTCTTCTGATGAAACAGAACATTGGCAACAAAGGTGGGATCCGCTGCAAGAAGAAACAGGAGAAGCTAGGCTGACTTACCAAAGGAGGCCTGAAGCGCTGAGAAGTTCGGCGTCTGTTGGAAGCGATTGCCTGCCAGTACGAAGACGCTGGAGGTGAGCTTAGCTTCAAGGGACCCCTTCTCATTCCTTGCAGCGAGAGGCATTGAAGAGGTTACAGGCTGTAAAGATGTCAAAGCTGGGCCGTTTGTGAGATTTTGACACGTCTCACCCTGAGCGCTGGAGTTCTTACGTGGCTCGGGTGGAGAATTACTTTAGAGTTAATAAGATCCAGGAAGACAGCCTCAAAGCTGCTACATTGCTGTGTGTCTGTGGGCAAGAGACTTTTGACATTGCAGAAAATCTTGTAGCCCCAGCACCATTGGAATCAATTGCATGCACTGATTTGAAGAGGATGCTGCGTGGGCATTTCGAACCCAAGCTATCAGTAATTGCTTGGAGGCATGCATTTGAGCAGAGAGATCAAAGGCCTGGCGAGTCTGCCGTGGACTTTGTTGCTGCCTTAAGACAAGCAGCTAGGCAGTGTGCTTTCACGGATCTGGAAGAGAGACTCTGGGATCGTTTGGTTTGTGGACTGCGAAGTCGTGAGCTACAACAGAAACTTTTTGCAAAGGAAGATGTATCGTTCCAAGATGCTCTGAGAGAGATTGCAGCTGAAGAAGCAGCAGGCGGTGCTGTGAAGGCCCTGTGGCTCGCCCGGGACCCCCCAGCGGCGGTCTCAATCCATCAAGATGTTGCTCGAGAGGCATCCGAATTGGATCCGGAGGAAGAGGTGGACAGGCTTCAACAGGCCGAAGTGAAGAAGCCTCAAGGGCACAGAGAAAGAGCGGCAGCATCCCTTCGGTGTTTTGGCTGTGGAGGTCGCCACAAACGAGCTGATTGCCGGTTTCGCTCCGCTACCTGCCGGGCATGTGGCAGGCAAGGCCACATTGCATCCATCTGTTTGGGTCAGCAGAAGGAACGGTCTACAGTAGAATTGCCTCTGAAAGGTACCAAGGTCCCCAGCCAAAATAGGGTGGGCTTCTGCGTGTCCCGTAGGGGCATTTTCAAAAATGGGGTTCACAGGCCCCTAAAAAAGAAACTTTGCCTTGACGTGAAGTTGCAAGGGGTTCCCTTGTCGATGGAGCTGGACACCGGGTCCACTCTATCAATCATCTCCTTATATACCTTTAATAAGGTTTGCCACAGAAGTGGCCTTTGAGTCAAACTCAGGCCTTCAAATTTAATCCTCACTGACTTTCAAAATTCGAGGGTCAGCGTGAAGGGGGAGGCCACAGTCAGGGTGCAGCGTAAGAGTTTTCAAGAACTGCTAGACGTGGTGGTAGTTGGGGTGATCGCATGAGTCTTATAGGATTTGATTGGTTCGAGGCCCTTGGGATCCAAGTGACTGGGCTGCACAATCTGCAAACGTCAGGCCTTGCAGATGTGTGCAAGGAGTTTGCGGATGTGTTCAGTGCAGAGCTTGGTTCGTACAAGGGGCCTCCCATTGCCTTACGTTTGGACCCAGCCATCACACCCATTAGAATCAAGCCCAGAAGGGTACCATTTGCCTTGAAAAGCAAAATAGATACAGAGCTGGACAAGCTGATCCAGCAAGGCATTTTAGAGCCTGTGGACTCTAGTCCATGGGAAACCCCTATAGTCACGCCACTGAAAGCCAATGGAGAGGTCTGGATTTGTGCGGACTATAAATGTACACTTAATAGAGCATTGCAGCAGCATGCCTATCCGGTGCCAGTGGTGAGCCACATTTTGGCCTCCCTCAAGGGGGGGGGGCGGATCCTTGCAAAGTTGGATTTGGCTCAGGCCTATCAACAGTTACCTGTTGATGAGGCAACGGCTGAGGCCCAGACAATTGTGATGCACCGGGGAGCTTTTAAGGTAAAAAGGCTGCAGTTTGGGGTTAATGTAGCCCCTGGCATATTCCAAAGTGTGATGGAGCGAACGCTCTGTGGTATTCCGGGGGTCTGTCCCTATTTTGATGACGTCCTCATCGCTGGGGAGTCATCTGTGAACTTAGCTGAAAGGCTGAGAGCTGTTTTGCTGCGTTTCCGCCAAGCAGGGCTGAAGCTGAAGCAAAACAAGTGTAAAATTGGAGTCACCTCCACTGAGTTCTTGGGATTCCGTATCGATGCTGAAGGCATCCATCCTTCGGAATCCAAGCTTCAAGCGATTCAGCAGGCCCCAAGCCCCCAGTCGAAGAATGAGCTTCAAGCCTTCCTGGGGCTGTTAAATTTTTACCATTCATTCCTTCCCCACAAGGCTGCAGTGGCTGAGCCATTACACTGGCTCTTGGACAAACAGGCTCCATGGAAATGGACGGAGGTCCATGAAAGGAGTTTCACAGAGGTCAAGGTTTTGCTCTCTTCAAATGCGGTATTAGCCCATTTTAATGAGCAATTGCCTGTGTGCATAACCTGTGATGCATCCCCTTATGGGGTTGGGGCTGTACTGAGCCATCTCAAGGCTGATGGGACACAAGTCCCTGTGGCCTACTACTCTAGGACTCTCTCATCTGCAGAGCGTAATTATGCACAGATTGATAGAGAAGCTTTGGCAATAGTGGCTGGAATAAAGAAATTCCACGATTTCTTGTATGGCCGCTATTTCACGGTTTACACAGACCATAAACCTTTGCTGGGTTTGTTTACAACAACAAAACAAACCCCACACATTATATCTCCTAGAATGCTGAGATGATCAATTATCTTGTCAGCATATGACTACACCCTGGTTCACAAACCAGGTAAAGAAATGGGCCATGCAGATGGTCTCAGCAGATTACCTCTACAGCAGATAGAGGCAGATCCTGCTCCTGCTCTTCACATTCTTTCCATTCAGGAATTGCCTGAATCTCCCCTCAATGCTAGGGACATGGCTGCAGAAACTGCCACTGATCACACGCTTACACACGTGCTGACATGGGTGTTGTCAGGATGGCCTGACATGTGCCCGGGTGCAGAATTCCAAGGGTTCTGGCAAAGGAAGCACAAGCTTTCTACTTTCAAGGGGTGTCTCCTGTGGGGTAGCCGGGTAGTCATCCCGGCCTCATTGAGGACTAGAGTCTTGCTCTCTCTGCATGAGGGACATCCGGGAATAGTCCGGATGAAGGCACTAGCACATAGCCACCTCTGGTGGCCTGGGCTCGATAAAGAGATCAAGGCCCAGGTGCATGGGTGCCAAGTCTGCCAACAGTCAAGGCCAGAAATGCTCCAGGCCCCTGTACATAGGTGGGAGGAGACACATACCCCATGGTCAAGGGTACACGTCGACTACGCTGGGCCCTTTCAGGGGCAATTCTTCCTTCTCCTCATGGACAGCCATTCCAAGTGGCTAGAGGTCGTTCCTGTTTTCTCCACTACTACTGCCAGG
Organism: Azemiops feae; assembly: GCA_023970755.1. NCBI lineage: Eukaryota > Metazoa > Chordata > Lepidosauria > Squamata > Viperidae > Azemiops > Azemiops feae. The sequence continues at coordinate 1,548,795 of JALGBA010000303.1, read as the reverse complement.
ACCATCCAGGTGTTGAGAGGCATCTTCGCCTCACATGGTCTTCCAGATGTCCTTGTCTCAGACAATGGACCCCAATTCACATCTTCTGAGTTTCAGGGTTTCTTTCAAGCCAACATGATCCGGCATGCCACATGTGCACCGTTTCATCCAGCTTCCAACGGTCAAGCTGAGCGTATGGTGCGTACTACCAAAGATGCTTTAAAGAGAATCACTCATGGAAACTGGCATCACAGGTTAGCTGACTTTCTTCTTTGTCACCGCACTACACCTTGCACTGCCATTGGGAAAAGCCCAGCTGAACTCTGCTGGGGTCGCAGACTCATCACTAAGCTGGACAGGTTGCACCCTGACCGGGTGGCTTCACAGGTGTCACAACCGCGGGCACCTAGGAGACTACAGGTGGGCGATCCGGTCTGGGCAAGGAACTATGGACCTGGACATCTCTGGGTGACAGCAGTGGTATGCAAGGTCTCTGGGCCACTGTCATACGAAGTGGCCTTGGATGATGGTCCTGTGATCAGACGTCACATTGACCAACTGCGCTAGAGGTTGTCCAGCCACTCTTCTGCCCCTGGCTCTGCTCTGGGGGGGGGACCACAATTATGATTGTGGACCACAGTCTCTCCTCCAAGGTGGACCTTCAAATGTTCCTGCACATGTTCCTGAAGGGGTTTTTGCCATGGAGGCGGCTCCTGACTCTGGCACAGGCACCAGGTCATTGGGACATGGCAGTCAATCAGTTCCTCAGGCCACTCCAGCTGCTGGTCTTGGGCTCAAAGCACAGTGTTCCCAAGAGGGGTCCATTGTGGACTTGGGGAACTCCACCCCACCAAGGAACTCTGGTTTGGGTTTAGTGGATCCAGCCAGTCAGCAGTCTGGAGGGTTGCCTGGGTCTTGGGGGCATCAAAGTCCTGGCTTGCCTAGCCCAACAGGCGAGGTGGCATGCCAGGCACCAACGCTGGCTCCAAGAAGGTCAGAGAGGGCGCAAAGGTCCACCCAAGCATCTAAAGGACTATGTGAGGTTCCTGTCAAGTATTAGGGAGGCTTACTAGTTCTCTAGAACTCTGGACACTCATAGAAAGGTATTGATAACCTGAAACAATATGAGGTATAAGGGTCTGCCTGTGTGCAGGCATAATTGTGTTAGAATTAATCACATGATAATTGAACAAAAAAACATGTATATGTAGGTTGTTTTAAAACTATAAGTATTCACTTATTATTTTATCCAAGGGGGGAGGGGTGTTATGTCCTGGGACTGCTGAATGACTCAGCAGGCTCAGGAGGCTGCAGAAGGCCCGGGCAATCCACGTGGTTGCCCGGGACCAGACAGGCTGTCTCCAGCCTTGTGCGCATGCGCAAGGCGGGAGACTAGCCTTGCATTGATTGGTTGATGCTGTCTCTTGCAAGGGGCTATAAAAGGCCATGGCGCCATTTTGTCTTCTGTTCTGTTCGTGATCTCAATAAAGACTTGTGTTTGTTACTCCTGCCTCATCTCGATGTCTCTTCTGATGAAACAGAACACTGTCCCTTTTATTTTATTAATGGTGGAAAGTTGATCATTAATCCACAGTCTTTAGCTAGGAAAGATAAGCTTGAGTTTCAACATTAAATAATAAAGGAAGCATTACAACTCCTATAATTCTTTTCTGGTTTAGCCTTTTACCTAACATAGGTAAATTTAGTCTAAACCAGGGGTCGGCAACCTTAAACATTCAAAGAGCCACTTGGACCCATTTCCCAGAGAAAAGAAAACACTGGGAGCCGCAAAACGTGCACACGTGGGAGGGGGGGAGCTTGATTGAAGAGTTTAATTAAAAAGAAATAGAGGCTGCTGTGCATGAGTTCTCTCTCTCTCTCTCTTCTCTCCCTCCCTCTCTCTCTCTCCCCCCCTCTCTCCGATCTTCTGCTCACCTGGCAAGCTGGCTTCACGCTGTTCTCCGACAAGCTGACGCACATTCTTATTGGGCTGGCTTTCTCCTGCCCTTGGTCTGCCAGTCCTCTTCCCCCACTTAGTGTGAGTGTGTGTGTGTGTGTGTGTGTGTGAGAGAGAGAGAGAGAGAGAGAGAGAGCCGCGGGTTGCTGACCCGTTGTCTAAACTGATCAATACTTACATTATGGAAAATATTATTCTATCGTATAGAAAGAGAAGGAGATGAGGTTAGTTCATAATCTGGTTATCATCTAGTTAATTCTCAACTCATAACAAAAATGAAGGTTGGAAAGGAATCACTTTGTTGGTCCTATGTATGTTGACATGACATATTCAACATTGTTAGACTGAGTATTTATACTCTATATCTTTTCATATGTTTAAGGTACTGTAACTTCTCTTGCACTATTGGCTGATGCATAGCTAATTTTTTAGACACAATACAGCTCCCACATGAACAGTCATCATAAATTGTTGAGACACAAGGCTTCACTTACTATTCTTTATTAATTCATTAATAAATTAATATATCTAACACAACATTCAGCTTTAACAGTGATTAGCTAGATCATTATAGGAAGTCAGAAGCAGAGCATAAGAGCATACAGACTGCCATATTTCAGGATTAGCATTTTAAGGTCCATTGCTTCTAACATCTGAAGTAATAAGGAACTGATTCGGTTAGTAGCAACTGATAGCCTTCTCTCCCATGAATGAAACTCTTCTTAAAGCCATCTAAAATAATTTAAAATCATTGTATTTCCTAGACTCAATTATGTGGCATAATATTATTTTTAGATGTCCTGAACAGGAACTAGGAAGAATATTATTTTTCAATTTGAATTTTCACCATCAATTATCACTAAATGCTATTAATTTAACATTTCCTAAAGTACACACACACACACACACACACACACACAAACACAAAAACACACACACACACATCTTCCAGATCTAGGGAGTCTACAAAGATGTACTTTGGGGTCAAATCTTATTTATAAAATGTCCCACATTTGGGGTAAGTTTATAAGTTTCTTAATAATCAGTGAATGGGTTCCAAGGTAAGTCTTAAAGATACTGCTTAAACATTTATTGTAGGGGGTGTAAAGCTACAAATCAGATAAGATAAGATAACCTTTATTGTCATTTTTATACTGTGGGCACAACGGCACACATCAAAAATGAAATTTAGTTGCCCGCTCTCAAAGTGAAACACATACATGACACACACCTAAACATACTATGAACAACATATGTATAGACCCACATCCCTACATATACGTAGCAAATAAATATTAAATACTGTCCTCTTGAATATAACGTAAGGAGGAAGCTTGATAGTTCGCAGGTTAATGCTGTATGGAATGAAACTATTGCTGAATATGGATGTTCTGCGACGGATACACGAACCTCCTCCAGAAGGGGTACAAGAAAACAGGTCATTAAGAGAGATGTGTAGTGTCCCAGATAATCTTAGGACCCTCTCAAGCAACCTTCTGTGCTATGTCCTGAGAGGGAGGGAGGAACTGCCAATTCTTTTTGGCCATTCGCACCCTCTCTGCACGCCTTCCTGTCTGAAGCAGTGATGCCTCAAACCAGACTGCTGCTTATGACGGATCTCTCGATTGTCCCCTGTAAAAGTGCTCAGGATAGGGGAAGAAAATGTGCTTTTCTAACGTGATGCGAAAATGCAGCGCTGCTGTGCCGCTTCACAGTTTCTCACTGTTTGAGCGACCCTGTCAGCCTACTCGTTAGCTCACACCCGGATTTTGATGTGGTAACCCAACTCCACAGGTGAATCACTTAATGCACAGAGAAGTGTGCTTTGCCTGCTTTTCTGAAATCAACAATGATCTCTTTGGTTTTTCCGGTATTGTAAAACTAGGCTGTTTTCCTTACACCATTCCCAACCCCTCAACCTCCTTGCGAGATAACTTCCCCTTGTCATCCTGATAAGCCCAATACTGTTGTTTCTCTCGAACTTCACAATATGGGTTAGGTGGCAAACCTAGCACAATAATAAAATATTAATAAATAAATACATAATAATAAATAAATAAATAATAATAATAAATAAATGATAAATAAATAAATAAATAAATAAATAAATAAATAAATAAATAAAGAAAGAAAGAAAGAAAGAAAGAAAGAAAGAAAGAAAGAAAGAAAGAAAGAAAGAAAGAAAGAAAGAAAGAAAGAAAGAACCAGTTTGGTGTAATGGATAAAAGCTCTGAGTTAGAAGCCAGGAGACCGAGTTCTAGTTGAAATCTTGCATTCACAACCACAATATTAACAAATAGGAAGGAACCTAGAGGGGAACAAAGGACAGTAAGGAGAATTAAGCAAATCTTCAAACAGGTGCCTTGTTTTATAAAGTGTTTTGGCCATCTTGCTACTAAGAGCAGAGCAAAGTAAAGCAGCTCCCTTGCAACACCTCCTCCAACAATTCCAGCTAAGAAAGTTATCAAGCAACACTAAGCACCAGTGGAGGCCTGCAATGGGCAGAAAGAATGACCTCTAGGGACAGGAGGAACATCTTCTACCAAGACATTGGACAGATTAAAAAAAAACCTCAGGCCAGGCAAAAATGTAATTTGAAGAAGGATCTCAGACAAGACCCTTGTTCTCATGAAGATAAAGGAGGGAACACATTTGGACTTGAAATATTCTGTTACTATAACTTTATAATAAAAAAATGTATTGGCCTATCTGACTTTGGTTTTCTAGTCTGTTTTATCTCAAGGGCTGACAAGGCCAAGTGCACAAACCTAATTGAATGACTTTGGGCTTCCTAGGGCTTCAACCCTAGGAAGAAGATAATTGCAAACCACTTCTGAAAATACTGTCACGTAAACTGCATGGACTTGTCTACTAATTTGCCAGGAGTCAAAATTGACTAAAAAGTGTGTACATACACACACACAGTCCCGAAAACACTTTTTTTTTCTGAATCAACAATTTTCTTTGTGGTTTGCTCTTTTTGTGGCATTGTATTTCACTATGTTAGTATCTTTCTATTATCTCTGCTAATTAACTGAGATAATAGTTCCAACAAGCCACATCATTACTGCAAGTATTATTGATGAGGCCAAATATGTGAATGACCTATTACAAGCCGATGTTATAATACTCTACAAAACATGGTGATCAGGGCACATCACCCTACTACAGGGGATACAGGATGCGTCATGGCAAAACCGTGCCCACCCTATTGCCGGCAATGGAAAAAAAGTTGCGATACGTCGCGACATGTCACGTGACATTGTGAGTTTGACACCCCTGCCCTACTAAGTCAAACAAATGGTTTGTCTTCAAGAAAATAGCAAGCTGGAGCCCCCCCAGAAAGGCAAGTGAAGAAATAAAAAAGTATTTTTATTTGGATGTGTAGCTCATGTGCTATATTGATATGACGTAATGTAGGCCACTATTTCTCAACCTTTACTATTTTAAGATGTCTGTACTTCCCTCTCAGAATTCCCTATCAGGTATGCTAGTGGGGGAATTTGGGGAGTGGAAGTCCAGACATCTTAAAGGTTGATAAATGCTGAAATAGGCTGTTTTCTGGACAATTTTCTGTCCCTCTGCAATGTTTGTTTTAAAACAGTTTCAGGGAGAATATTTTAAAATGCATTGCAACAAACTATTGGAAATGCCTAGTTAATACCCTTCTCTTCTAAACCTTATATTTTCAATCCATGCTGCCAAAGAATGAAGGAGCCATGTGTGATTTCCCCCCCCACAATGTACTATGGATAAATAGCACTTAGACTTATATACCACTTCACAGTGCTTTACAGCCCTCTCTAAGCAGTTTACAAAGTCAGCATATTGCCCCCAACAATCGGGGTCCTCATTTCACGGACCTCACAAGGATGGAAGGCTGAGTCAACCTTCAGCTGGTGAGACTCGAACTGCCAAATTGCTGGCAGCAAGCAGCCAGCAGTCAGCAGAAGTAGCTGCATTCTAACCACTGCGCCACCTCGGCTCTTTTATAAAACTTTGATTTCAATCAAATAGCTTTGCCCTTGAATCAAATCATGCCCTCCTTCAATCTTGTATCCCCATTTCAAATTGGACTGATTTGTACAGGCATAGAAATAATCACTTTGGCTGAATTAGTTCTAATTTTAAATCTATAGAAATATGTCTTATGGTTATCAAAAGAGTAATTCAATTAGCATGGATGTATTGAACAATCTATTTCCCATTCCGGGCTTTGTTATATCTTGAACATCTAACAATATTTCTTAAAATTTGCTTATAGAATGATTGTAGGATTATTATTTAACAGAAACACAATATCACACAATATATCTGTTGGATGATATATGTGGTTACCTCAGTATTCTTCTTGTCTTCAAATAATCTATGAATGGGTTAAAGGCAGACTGCCCCAATATACATGCTTAAGTACAGCCTATTAGTGACATGTATCTGTTGTGACAATTATCCACTGATTATCTTACTCTCCTTTCTATCCTTTAATTAATTACCGAAGTCTAAAAGCACTTGAAACTTGGCTAGGGAATCACACCTTTTTAGATGTTTGGTGACGCTATCAAAGAATGTTAAAATGCTATTCGGAAGACCTTGATGTGCTGATATAGAAACCATATTAATTAATTTATTGGCATGTTTTGGCCTTCAGTATCTTTATCTTTAATGATGTATGAGTAAATAAGATGATAATGTGTTTATTGATTAAAAACAAAGATAAACAATATAATCCTAAAATTATATCTGTCTCAGCAATGCTCAGTCTAGGCCACTTCACGATGGAGCCATTCAGAGGTTTTTCTTAAACTACAGGTCCAAGCAAAATGATAGGATACATCCCAGATGTATTCTTTCTTTTACCTTCCCTGCCTTAATGGATAAAAAGTTAAAGTTGAATTTAACATTCTAGATGTGGTCTTTATTAATTTGCACAAATGGAAAATTAAACTGTACAGTACTGCATTCTAGTCAAGATGGCACAATAATGAGAAGCTGTTTCATAAAAGTATCTAAATTCCATCATTCCAGCAATCAGTAGAGCAGAAAATTAAAAGTGATTATACAATAAAAGAAAAACCTATTAACAGTGAACTTGACTATTTGGAGATTCATCAATGAAGTCAATATTAAAATAAAAGCTATCTCAGTCGCAAAAACTGCCTTTGCCATATTCTTAGCTAAGTGGAATATGGACAATAATAATGTGTCAAAATGAACACAGATGTATAGTCTCAAATGCATAAATATCACTGAAACTGTAGTTGCTTGTTTTATGATTTTTGTTATCTTGATTGTAATTAATTAATACATGCAATCCTTTTCTGATTTGCATTTCATACTCATAAAATTAGCAGTTTTTGTGAAATAATAATGCCTGCCAGGATTGTTTATTTCTCATTTGTTATATCAAGCACAGAAACCTTTAAAAAAAAAACAAAAAAACACTTTGCTATCTCCTCAATAAGCTGCACATTCCCTGTTCTTGGAAAAAGCTGTAACTAGATGTAATTCTGAAAATGATCTTATTTTTTTCCCCATCTCTGTCAGATTCTTTTTCATAAAACCTTTTCTAATGTTTAAAATGAAAAGAAGTTTTTGAAGACTAAGAATTCAAGGGGGAAAGCACTATCTCCGTCATGACTGAAAGAGTTATAATAAATTTGAAAGAAACTAGAAAAGATTTGATTTTTGTATTGGGAAATGTGTTTGACCATGCTATGGTCATCAGATGGCAACTAAAACTCATGCATATCTAACCTCTAATATATCATGTATTGATGGAGAACCTAAAGAACTTCATCTTTCAATATTTCACTTCTAAGCGTCATCACTAATATCATGCTAAAAACTACTTTCCAGTTTTCTGACATGTTCATCACTATAAAGAAGGTTTCTTTAGGATGCATTCTAATTTCTTTGTGAGGCATTTGTGAGTTCATTTTATTGTTGTGAGGTATCAAATATGCACCCTCTCTAGTTAAGCATATTTTTGTAATTTTGGGTATCTCTGCTTCCTGATATAAAAAATATATTTTAGGTAGATGTTTCCTTCTGATATTTTTCTCCAGGATTTAACTAATGTGTAGGAAGCAGGGTTGAAGCAGATCACTGGAGCGATGAAAATACAACAAAAAATAGAAGACTTAATGAACTTATTTTGCAACATCATCATTAAGAAAAATTCTAGAAACCTACACTTACTATAATTTCCCTGTAATTCTCTTCTTCCATAGGGGAAAGGGTGAAACTAATTTCTTCTCTATCAAAATGGTTGAAGAAAGAATATTTTTGGGGTGACACACTAATCATAACTTGAATGAGAATCATCAATTCATTCCACAAAAGAGCAGATTATACCGCTCTAGTATGTCAAGCCTGCATCATGCACGCTTTTAATTGATTACGTGCATCAAGTTGGTGTTGACTCTTAATGACTACATTGTCCCCAAATGGTCCTTCAGATATTCCAATGGTGAACCTATTACCACTGCATCCAAGTCTGACTACTCGCTGTTGGGTGTCCCTGTTTTTCCTCTTTCCTTCCACATGTAAGACTTAGACTCCCTGATTCTAGGTTGCTTAGTCTTCATCTTAGGACAGACATAGGCATCTATGTTGTGGTTGTTTATGAGTTTTGATTTGCTGGTGATTGCATACATTGCAGGATGGTAGTTGTTAATCTATAGTGGCAAAAAATCAGGAGTCTGGAAAGTAACAATTTTTATTAAAAAGTATGAGGTTTCATGAGTTGCATGTGATGAAGATTATTAGTCAGAAAAGGTGTTACTGCACTTCTGATTTTTTTGTCAGTGTTGCAGAGAAATGCCCCCCCCCCAAAAAAAAAAAATCCCCCTAAATTTCTTTATAAACAGGATTGAAAAAGAATTTGGGCAATATTTAGATATATTTTAAACAAAAATCTTAACTCAAAGCATTACATTTCTTAAGATTTAACTTTGTGTTTTGCTATTTAATTAAGTTAGACATTTAAAAAAAAAACCCTTCAGGAGTAGTTCTTTTAATTAAATTTTGTCAATGCAAAGGCTAAGCATTTTGTTCATTGGAGACTTCCTTGATAAGGAATTTCACAAATTCCATCCACCAATACCAATTCTCTTTCTTTCTGCTGTGGCCCACAGAGTAAAATGCTTTCCCTTAATGGGTTGTAAAACAAAGAGGAAGAATATTGTTCCATTAAGTATGAATGGACTGCTGTGGACTGATGAATGGGCTAGGGCTAGGCACATCCTCAATGACCAGTCAATCATCCCTTTATTATGATCACTGATCAGAGTTTTTCTCAAAAGAGAAAAAGCTAAAAGGGCAATAATAAATAACAATACCAAAGCAATGAATATAAATGATCTCACTGAATGAAACATTCAAAGAAACTAAAATTACATTGACAGTAACAACATCATAGAATAAATCCAAATGGCTGGGAAACTTAATTAATAAAGTAGATATAAAATATATCCACACATCTTTATAAACCAGGCAATATCCAGACTGTATTTTCAGTCACCCCTCACTATGAGGACAGAGTCTTAAGGAGGAAGGGGGCAAAGTGGTATAGAACGTTTTAAATCTTTACTCTCATCTAATGGTCATCTGGATTTCTGCTACTCAGAAATGGCAAGGCTAGAGATGACGACAAATATTCGCTGGAAATTCTGTACCACATTTGAATACAGAGAAATTTGTTGGATTCTCTTTCTGAATTTCTCCAAGAGAAGGACATGGTAGGAAGAACACATGGTAGCCTATGGAGGAAAAAAAATCAAAAAGAGTCTAGAAGCATCTTATCTGACTAGTATTTTTTTTTTTATTAAAAGCATACGATTTCATGAGCTGCAGCTTATACTTCTGATGAAGTGAGCTGTAAGCTTATGGCTTTCTATAAAATCTGAGAGTCAAAAAAGATTCCAGGAGAAAGAGAAATTCTCCTTTTCAATGGAAATTAGCATCAGTAATGACAACAACCCAGGGGCTGGAAGAGGTCTTCTGAGCAGAAAGTCCATAAAGACAAGGGAAAGAGGTTTATACATATCACTTAGCCACCTCATAACTAAAGAAGGTCATGAGCCTCACATTCCGTTGATGAAAGCTTGATTGAAATTCTCTCTCTCTCTCTCTCTCTCTCTCTCTCTCTCTCTCTCTCTCTCTCTCTCTCTCTCTCTCTCTCTTATTTCAAGATCAAAGTTTTTTTTTCATTAACTAGGAAGGAGGATGCTGGAGACACAAATATGGCACAAATATGCATGGATGTTATAAATGGCAACAACCTCAGAATACTCTAAAACAGAAATATTTGCAAATTGGTCAGAGTTCATATAAATTCTTTCAAGTAGGACTTTTTTTGTTGTTTTAATAATGCAGCTGTCTTTAAAAGAAATGAACGCAATATTCCTATATATATATATATATATATAGATCCAATTTTTTTCCTCCATTCAATCATGTCCAATTCTTGTCCCTGCAGTTTTCTTGGCAAGGTTTTCCAAAGTGGTTTGAAATTGCCTCCTTCCTAGGTCTGAGAGAAAGTGATTGGCTCAAAGTCACCCAGCTGGCTTCAAGCACAAGGAGGGACTAGAACTCACAGTCTCCTGGTTTCACTCATTACATGGGCTCTCATGTATTCTATGGTAAAATGTGACTAAAAGAAATCACAAAAATGATGCCCAGAGAATTTTTTTTCTACCAACGCCATTAGTGTAAAGTATGAATTACCAATTTCAAACTAAATGTGTTCATGAAAACATCATTGTTCTTAAAGAATTTATTTTCTAAAGGCTGTTATTTAAAAGAAAGGGCTGGCCAGGTAATAGTGATAGGAAGTCACTTCAGCATCTCTCAATATCTGCTATTTCATTTGATATAGTCATTTAAAGACTTTTCATATTTAAAGTCTGTGCTCAAGTATTATCTGTACTAGTACAGTTGGAGTTTTTTTTCCCCTTTCCTGGATGTGAAATTGCAGGAATTTGTCAGAAGCCAAAAACTGATAACCAAGTTGAAGAGAGTTGATGCATTATAATATTAGGAAAGTTTGGTTCTGTCTTCAGTGTCACATAATAATAAATTTTATTTAGATGTTCAGAACTACAGGTGCCTCTTGCACATTCAGTGTGACCATTATACAGAGGATCTTAACCACATAAAGAGTCTCTAGTGACTGATTAGGTTATCTTTAAAACTTGTCCTTACCTACAGAAAATGATGTAAAGGGAAAAGAATTAGCAAATTTTCCCTGCTGAATGTACTTTTTCTGGTTTCTATAATATCTAAAAAGGGCTGTTGATGAATGAATGAATTAAGTAAACAAATCAGCAAGCAAGCAAATAAAATCACTTGGGAGACTTCTCCAAATTTTGCAAAGAAATACTCAGATAAAAAGAAGATACTAATCAATGGATATTTGTTAACAATAGATATGTAAAATACAGTGTTTTGCATATTGTTACTTACCTGAAAAGAAACAGTTGGATGGTATGAAAGCATGTACCTAATATGCACATTTTATGTGATGTCTATGAAATCAAGATGTTAGAGAAACAGTGTGTTTCTGCATGTGTGTTTATGTGTGTATTTTTAATTTCTTTTTTTTTTCCCTTGCTTTGTTCTTAAGGGCTAAATAAATAATGATTTTGTAGTTTGCTGGCTTGCATACTTGAATATTCTTCCATATGTTTGCGAATCATTTCAAGGACACTTGCCAGTTGGGTGATATACATATAAACCTGTACCTCATAGACACCCTCAATTATATTTGTTTGGAAAACAAAATGTTAATGTGCCAATCTAAATTTCTTAGCCAATTCTTTCCCCCATCCCTGTAGAAGAGGAAATTATAATAATAAAAGCTTATAAAGATCTGCAGTCTGAACTATATCCTTTTTCCTATAAGGAAAACAAGCTAAACAAACAAACAAAGCTCTGAATCTTAATTACGATATCAAACCTCAGGGACTTTTAGTGCAATATGCTAAATTTCAGTTGAAATTTAGATGAAACCAAAGATCCACAGTACCGGTAATCCTCACCTTATGACCACAATTGAGCCCAAAATTTAAGTTGTTAAATGAGACATTTGTTTTAGTGAGGTTTACCCCATTTTACGACATTTCTTGCCTCAGTTGTTAAGTGAATCACTGCAGTTGTTAAGTTAATAACCTGGTTGTTAAATGAATCTGGCTTCCCCATTGATTTTGCTTCTCAGAAGGTCACAAAAGGTGACCTTGGGACATAGCAAGAGTCATAAATATGAACCAGTTGCCAAGCATCTGAATTTTGATCACATGATCATGGGGATGCTGCAAAGGTTGTAACTATGAAAATCAGTCATAAGTCACTTTTTCAGTGCCTTTGAAACATTGAACAGTCACTAAACAAACTGTTGTCAGTTGAGAACTATCTATACCTGTCAATTCTTCTTTTTCTCTACATCTTATTTATCTGTTAACTTAGATCAGACTATTTTTTGCCACCCAGCTGAGGCTTTGGTGCAACTCAGTGACTTTAAACCTGAGAACCATCTGGAGATATATTTAATTTTTGTGGCAAAAGTTTCCATAGAACCAAAGCTCAAAGTTTAAAAAGATGTCATAAATTGGAAAGCCCTGTAATCATGTTACATCTTTACAGAGTCTTCCATAAAGCCAGAATTCAGATTCTGCAATTAATAGTAGATTATGAGACAAAGGAAAGAAATGAGAAGGAAAGAAATGTTTCTTCTCATAATGTTATTTACCTAGAAAGGAATATCATGATGGCTTGTAGAAATACATACATTTCTACTCATCACTCCTTGCATTGTAGACCTTACAAGCACTTCATATACAGTGGTACCTTGGTACTCAACTGTTTCGAAACTCATTGAATTTGGTACTCAGTGCATTTTGATGTGAAAATTTTGTCCCGGTACTCATTGTTACAAGCTAGAACGTATTGGTGTCAGCTGCCTTCTGATTCACTACATTATTCCTTATGGGAAAAGTTTGTTTGCTACACATCATTTTTGGTACTCATTATGCCTCCTGGAGCCAATTAATGATGAATAACAAGGTACCACCATATATGTAGGATCAACAATCAATATAATAACTCTCAACAATTGATATAATCTAACAGACTTCTTTCATCACTATGACAGTTCCAAAACTATCCTGTTATTTTCTTATTGTAAGAACATTCTATTTTTAAAAAATAGAATGCAGAGAGATGGAAAGCTGTAACTAAAGTTCTTTATGTATTGCATTCTTATTTGCTCATGGCTCCCTCCCGTAAGAACCTTTCACTTGCTTTGTCCATTCAAGTCCCAATTTACGATATCTTATCAAGAATGTGACTAATTTTCCTTTTCCCTGTTTCTGCCACTTCCCACAAATCCTTTATTTCAGGATCATTGATTGCTTTTTTGCGTCCTTATTCCATTTAAGGTCTTGCCCATTGTTCTTTAAATCCAATTTGCCAATCCTTTTCACTGCGTTATTCTTTCGCAAGACTCTTGTTTACATCTCTTATTCAGGTAAGGCAGACACTAAAGTAGAACTTTTTTTAAACCAAGGGAATGAAACGAAGAAGGGGGAAAAATCTGATGTAAATTAAAAGAATCTAATTACACAATGTATAGCCAGACTGATAGACCGAGCATGAGAGATTTTCAAAGCAAAAGTAATTAAAACTATAACAACCCCTCTGAACATTTTCAGCTTTTATCTTTTATTTAGATTGACTCAGTTGCTTTACCTAGGACCTGCTGTGACGCAAGAAGAATCTCTAATAATAAATAAACATGGATGGATAGAATGGACAAAAGTTTGACATATTTATCAGAGAATTTTACCTATTTGAAATCCTGGCAGAAGGACAGCCATCTGTATTAAAGAATTTTCAATTCAGAAGTCCATCCCTTCTAAATCCAAATTAAAAAACTCTAAGAGGAATATCAAGAGGGGTTTTCTAATTGTCCATCATTGAAAGAGCAGTGCCAACAGGATGCTAGAACCCAGCCAACATCAGTCACTACTATAAGATACACTGAAAAGTTATTTAAGTTGTAATAATTTATTGTTTTATGTATTTATATTTTGACTGTGATTATGAGCTAACAAGAACTCTAAAAATATAGGTAGTCTATAAAGAAAAAAACCTTTGTGTTGTCCATTAAACCATTAAATTAGATTGTGTAGATTTATTTAAATATATGCCTTTTGTGGGGGGAACAAATTATTATAACTTTTTTTCTGCTATGGATTTGAATGATGGTTTTACTCCAGAAATATAAGGCGATCATAATTTCACTACTGGTTCTTACAGTATCAGTGGAATTTGTTAAGGAATAAAGTACTACACATGTGACAGCTGTACAAGATAGATAGATAGATGATAGATAGATAGATAGATAGATAGATAGATAGATAGATAGATAGATAGATAGATAGATAGATAGATAGATAGATAGATAGATAGATGATAGATAGATAGATAGATAGATAGATAGATAGATAGATAGATAGATAGATAGATAGATAGATAGATAGATAGATAGATAGATAGATAGATAGATAGATAGATAGATAGATAGATAGATAGATACCATTTAATAAGATCAGGAATCTGTCCCAAAGCAGATTGTTACGCAAAACAGACATATTTTATTCATGATAGCCAATTAAGAATCTGCCAATAGAAAATAGCCAGTAGGAATAACCAATTAGGAAACTGGACCAACTTGCACATAGCAGTGGCTACTGAAGAGAATCATTTTCTTGATTTGTATAATATGCTAAGATTTGAAGCAATAACCTGTGAAAACAAAGTAGGTTTCGCCTACTATATGCATGTACTAGATCTTTACCTCTTATGATTAATCATTTGTAGGAACACATGCAATATGCAAAGTCTTTCTTCTCTGATGTTCCCAGAATTTTTTTTAAAAGTTAACAAGGATTCATTTAGCACCCTTGAACTAAATCAGAAACTATTGTTCTATTATCATGAATATGCAATATAAGGCTCTTCTAAAATCTCTAGTTTGCATTACTTCTTAATGCATTTTAATGGTAATTCTTAATTGCATATTTAATCACACTTAAGATCCAGCTCTTCAATTGTAGTTTCCCCATATCTCAGTTTATAAACATTCTTCTTTCAAGAAGTAGGTATCTCCTGAATCATCAATTTACTACTACATCTCTCTATATGATGTTCAGTGTAGCTTGCAGCAACATCAGCATTTTTATTTTATTTTCTTAAATCAATCCTACTGGCTACGGGAATCTCAATTGAAATTATAGCATTTGTTGACCAAATGGAAATCCATTAAAAAAAATAAAGTAGCAGGGAGTGGATTTCAGCAGTAAGATCAGCTCCAGAAAAGTAAGCTACTGATGCAAAGGAGTATAAAACATAAAGATTAGGACAGAAAAGAATCTGCTATGTTCATCAGGTTATGTGTATTATGTGTTTATAAACCACCAACAAACTTCAGGAGTCAGCAATAAATATATAAAATTATCTTAAGACTGGAGGAGGGGGATGAGGTAGAGAGAAGTATTTCAGGAAAATGTTTGCTGATAAATGTATGCAAGTAAATATGTACCAAACATTCTGGTAAAAAGGCAGAGCATTCCAGAAAACTCTGGTCCCTTCTGTTCTACCTCTGGACCATATCAAGCCATATGTCTGGAGGTAGTCTCCCAATTTTCCAGAAATATGTACCCAAAAATAGAAAATTCCTAACAATGAGAACAATTAATTAGTGGAACTAACTGCCTTCAGAAGTTGTAGGTGCCCTGGAGACTTTTAAGAAGAGACTGGAAGCCATTTATCAGAAATAGTATAGGTCTCCTGTGAGAGCCATGGGTTCGACTAGATGACTCCAAGGTCTCTTCCAACTCTGTTACAATTACTGTAATACTTAGGATCATCCCACACAGGTTAGAGCCCTACATGGGAAAAAATATTGGATGTTTAAATTGGCTTTAAAAAAGGTGACAGAGAACAAAAGATTATTTCTAATGCATGCTGGATAATTGAGAATGCCAAAAAATTCCCAAAATTAGTATTTATGTGCCTCTGTAATGAACACTAAGATTAACCTTGTCAGTGGGCTTCCGGTTTGCCATCGCAGCGCCTGCGGACGCAGGAAGGTGAGCTCCGTCTTCCGCGTCCAAATTCATCCCACTGGGGGACCCTGGAAAGGGTCAAAAGTCGCCCTGTAGGGGTGACGAGCAAGGAGGGGACCCCTGCTTGATTGTGGGAGAGCGGAAGCCCTTTTGCTTGATCTGGGGCAGCCCTCCAAACCGACGGGGGAAAGACCGGCCATAGCAATATGGCTCATCACTAAGCTGCTGACAGCCGAAATCAAAATTACCATCAAGCACCTTTAAAGCAACGCGGATGAAACTGGGTGAGATCTGATCTTCTCTTTAAGACTTTAAGTATTTTTTCCTGTAAAAGCTGCCCAAAGTATCTTTCCCCCTGTGAGGAGAGAGGGAAGGGAATTTCTACCCCACCCTCCAAGAAAAGCGACGACTAACTACCCAGGGGAATTAAAGCAATTATAAGAACAATTTTAATCTAACTGGATCTATATGTTTTTGAAACTTGGGGACTAAAATTTCCCTATTCTTACTGGAGACGTTTGTTTTAATTTTAAAAAAAAGAAATAAAACTTGAAAAACTATCATAAAAATTTCAGACTTAAAAAGTTTTAAATGGCATCGGTGACATCTTCTGGTGAAGTATGGTATTACAACTTATTATTTCCTAAAAGAGATTTGGCTTGAAGCCCAGACTCCAGATAAAACTTTTCTCACTTTGACAGATACCACCTGTGAGAAACTCAGCTGTAATAGAGAACTTCTGGGCGACATATTTGGCCTGCTTGAACTATTTTTAACATTTGATTCTAAAGTTTTCAACTTAATACACTATTAAGAGAATATGGATGAAGATCAGGAAAAAAATCCTTTCCATGTTGAAATCAATACACGAAACTATTCTCTCAGCTTGTGACAAAATAAGATGCAACATAAAGGAACAAGATGCCAGCTCTGATATACAAACCCAGATTTTGACTACAACCAAAGAACTAACAATGCAGAAAATAACAGAAATGGAACAACCAAACACTAAGACAGATGACTTAATTGACCAACAAATCCAGCCAATGGAAAATTCAGAAAAGGGAGTGACAACACTGAAAATGGAAAAGACTTTTTATATAAATCAGAAGAATTTTGAGGAGAAGGAAGAAGAACAGATTGAATGGAAGATAAACCTATCAGGACAATCGTGGAAAATTGGAGTAATAGGGAGGCGATCAAATGAATACAAATGGGCTAAATGCAACTAAATGGTCTTTCTTATTTCAAATATTATATATAATAATAGAGGGAGAACTATTTGATGATTTAAATGCACTGACATGGAAGGCTAGTTGGCAGAGGAAAAAAGCCAGAGTAAGGCTGAAGAAAATTATGGTTTTGATTTATTAGAGGGGATTTTATATTACTAATTAGAGGGTTGAATATGGTGGGAAACAGATAATTTTTAGAAAATAAAGTATCATTATAATTGAATAGGTAAGATGTGTAACAAGATTAATAGACCTTGGTATGAAAAGGGAAAAAGGGAGAAGTTGAGATAAGGGGACTTTTGGTCACCTAATGTAAAATATTTGGAAATCAGTTGAAAATAAGAATTCTGTTTGCTTAATATGAGATAAAAGATTTTACCAGAAAAAGAGAGGGAGTATTTGAACTTTTAAAAATTAGACCCAAATGAAAAAAAATATGAATATTACTGATTTATTAACCTAGACCACGGGTCGGCAACCCGCGGCTCCGGAGCCGCATGCGGCTCTTTGAGGGATCACCTGCGGCTCCGGAGCCTCCGCCGCGGGCGGGTGCGCATGCGCGGGCGGGTGCGCGGGCGGGTGCGCATACGCAAACAGGTGCGCGTGCGCATGCGCGAACAGGCATGCGCGGGTGTGCGCACATGCGCGCGTGCGCGGGCGGGTGCGGCTCCAAGGGGTTTTTTTTTTTTTTAGG
Source organism: Azemiops feae (assembly GCA_023970755.1). Classification (NCBI taxonomy): domain Eukaryota; kingdom Metazoa; phylum Chordata; class Lepidosauria; order Squamata; family Viperidae; genus Azemiops; species Azemiops feae. The sequence continues at coordinate 1,530,804 of JALGBA010000303.1, read as the reverse complement.
GAAACGGGTCCGTGCGGCTCGTTGGATGTTTCGGCTGGCCGACCCATGACCTAGACAGTACATATAATGGTTTTGATTTATTGAAGGGGATACTGTATTATTAATTAGATGGTTTAATATGGATAGATAACTTTTAGAAAACAGAACAAGACTATACTCAAATAAATAAGATGTGTATTTAGAATATTAGATTTTGTTATGAAAAAGGAAAAAAGAAGAAGTTGAGATAAGGGAAACTTTGGTTACCTAAAGCTTGGAAATTATAAATATCAAATGTTAACATGAATATTGATGGGAAATTAAAGCTTGGGGAAAAAGAAATAATAGGACATTGATTGTATATAAGGATTGAATGTAAACACAATTAAGATATGTATAAGCTAAAAAATATTGATACATGTAATAATGAAGTTTTTACTTAGTTGATAATAATAAGAACTATATTAGCCTAATATGAGATAGTAGATATTGAGGGGAAAAGAGAGAACATATCTGATGTTGTAACTTGAGATTTGTGCTAAAGATTTATGTATGTTATTGAACTATTGATTAACCCAGCCACCACATTGCTTTTTAAATACTTAATTGTAAAATTAGAAAACTAATAAAATATTATATATACGAATAACCTTGTCAGCCTTGTGAGATACTCCAGACAAGAAGCACAGCTAAGAGCACTAGTTCTATCTTTATTGCAAAGTTACATTAACAGAATCTTTCAAGTTTCAAAGCACTTTTCTATCCCCTTAACTTTATAGTCCAAGAAACCAGGGGGTTTCTCTTCTGAGAAGTTTGCCATACCCCCAATTCTTCTTTCAGTTTAGGTGCCTCTCATCTCATCATTGTCTAGTCTGTGGCTCTTCCTCCTGTCTTCCATGGTAATTTGCATGTACCATTATAAACCTTGATGGACAGGAAGATGACCTGCCACCAAGTCAGTGGTCAGATCAAAGAAATTTGAATCTGAGGTAGAACAATTTTGGGGGGGGGGGGAAATGACCTTATGTAAAACAAACAAACAAACATGGGACTATGCTTTACTCATTCAATGATCCCACCTTAAGATGTAGTTGCAATTCTGAATTTTTACAAATTAGTAAGAGTAGACTTTTTTCAAGTTCACTGTTAAATTATTCCATTGTTTCAGCACTTCAGGATGCAATAGGCATCATTTTGCTAGGGCTGTCTGTCAGTAATTGCTTTTTGAGTTCTTCAAAGATGCAGCTTATGTCATCAGTGACAGAATCTAGCCACTTTCTGTCAATCGCTGTTTTGATTACCCTCAATTCTTCTAAAAATTAGAGTCTTCTGCAATGACTTTGCCATTGCATTACAGCAGTGGCCACCAACCTTTTCATGCTGGCGGCCTGGAGGGAAAGAGAACAGCTGTAAAATTTGAACAGAGCCGCATCTGCACTGGGCTAGCAGCCCCGTTTGCACATGTGTACATGCGCTAGTTGCCGCCTCTGCTAGCACAGTGCACATGCACAAATGGGCCGCACAACTCACGCGTGCTAGTGGCACCATTTGTGCAGGTGCACAAGCACTAGCCACTGCTGCTGCTAGCCCCATGCACATGCACAAACGGATCTGCGGGTTCTAGCATGAGTGGGGGTGAGTGTGTGCACTAGCCAGCATGTCCCGCAGACTGGTGGCCAGTGGGGCATGGCCCGGCAGTGGGCCATAAACCATAGGTTGGGGACCCCTGCATTACAGTATGTGTCCAAAATAGTCAGGATTTAGTTTTATTTATTGCACTTCCAGGGAGCAGTCTGGGTTTACTTCATCTAATATTGAATGATTTGCTCTTCTTGTGGTCCAAGAAATGCTCAATAAATTTCTCCAGTATCACAGTTGAAAAACATCAACTTTTCTTCGTTCTGATAGTCCAACTTTCACAGTTATATGTTAGAATTTGGAAAATTACAGTCTTAACAGTTACATAGTTTTCCATCAGCAAGATTCCCCTGAACTTGAATATTTGGTCTGCCATATTCTCCCAAACATCATCCCTTTGAATCTTTGAGTTTAGGGAAAAAAATATTTATTTCAACTTTTTCTTTGTCTATATCAAGTTCTGATTGAAACAGCTTTACAAACCTGGTGGATAGTTAGGTACCATAGGTACAAAGACCCATTTTTTAAAAAAACATGTTATTATTTTTTACCTGGGTTTGTCAAAACAAATCATGCCAGACAAGAGAGAAACATACTCCTCTCTCATTGCTGTTCTCCCATAACTGTTATTTTAAGGCACGCTATCCCAAACTCAGAAGTAACTTTGAGTCTCAGGATTAATAACCATTGATTGATACATTGTCCATGATGTAGACAAACTCTTTTGAAAATTATCTAAGTTAGTAAGGTAACAGGGAGTGTCAGTGCATATCTCATCTTTGTTGAATTGATGCTTTGATCTTTGAACTCCCAGCCTTCTATCTCATTCAGGTTTCTTGTTTCTGGGACATATCATCACTTTACTATACAGACAGGATTTCATTGTATTACTGGCTGTACATAGAATATAATAAGATGCAGATAGTGAAGGTCTCTACAGCCTTGAATGTAGGCTGGGCAGACAAAAAGTAGGAGAATCAAAATTCTGTTTCTGCAGTGAGAAAGATTGAGTCATTCAGTGTCATAAAACTGTAAAGGAAAGCTATGACAAACAATTACTGAATGCATTCTCGGGCTTTAGCATTAAATTATAGCTTTTTCAAAAAGTCTCAACAAGGAAAGCTTTCCAGAAAGTTCAATTCCAAATTTGTTCGTATGTCTGTGTATAGAGGCCTGTAGATATATATTCTATACAGTGGTACACATGTGCACATCTGCTTGTCTATGTATTTTTTCATGGGATTCCATTCCAGCCTAACATCTACAGATAATGAAATTGGAGATAACAAGACGTTGAAAAGATGTACACATATGCAAACACCCATCTGCTATAAATATGTGAAAAGCTTTACCACCAATGCTAAGGGTTGGTCTCTTAGCAATTTGGATATGTGAAGTGGCAGATTATGGCTCTGTCTGTCTGTCTGTCTGTCTGTCTGTCTGTCTGTCTGTCTGTCTGTCTGTCTGTCTGTCTGTCTATCCATCTATCTATCTATCTATCACCTATTCCGGCAAGGTGCCTATATTCAGTGTAGATTAGATATGGCATCATCCTCTACAATAAGAGATCCATCTTGTTGAGTCAAATCAATCAGTCTTCAGTCAGGTAAACCAATTCTTGAATAGGATGCTAAGTCTGGAGAGCAGAAAATTATGGCTGCTCAGAGTGAAACATGAAGGCATTGCAGTGAACATACACTATCACAATGCAGAAAATAGCTACTATAAGCAGGCCTTTTTTGTCATAGAATGCCCAGAACGGAGTTCCGGCACCTTTTTGGGATGGAACCTTGTAGGGTAGGCAAGGCGGGTTGTATGACATGTGTGAGTTCCGGCACCTTTTCTTTTTACAAAAAAAGCACTGACTATAAGTAATGTCAAATAATCTGATTTGGGGATTTTTCAGAGATATTATAGGAACAGGTTCAATGCATAAAACCTCATTAGAACCATTAAGGCTTTTCTTGGCACAAACTATCAGTAATCATTAGTAATATTTTTTTTTTTTTTTAAAAAAAGCTTCCAATCTTTCCTGAACTGATTGGTTCAGTATATGTCTGTAAATGCAGGACTTTTTTTTTCTTATGCTTGATACACATCTAATCATGCAACAAGCATTCATATCACAGGAATCTGACTGAAAGAGTGAGTTTGTTTTTGTCAAGTCATTATGTATCTGCAAATTTGTCATAAATGAGGATTTTTTTCTCTATGTGTGAGTGACACACATTCTGTCAAGGAACCTCAAAAGTGTGAAAAATAGAAAAGGCATCTTATTACCCAGAATCAATGAAATGGTGATGTTTGAAGTAGCATATGGACATACATGGTAGAAGCTGAATGGTTTGCAAGGAGAAAAGGAGTTGGAGAAATTATGATGAATTATGATGGTATAAATTAGCTTTAGTAAGATTATCTTTCTTTTGATTTTTTTGCTTTTAACTTCTTTGGTTTCTACTCTCCATTATTTTTCTGTGCTTTGCATACAATTGATTTTACATTTCTTTTTAAATCAGAGATAAAAGATAAATATCAAATCTTCCTTTGTATTGAGGTTAAAGACAAGAAAAAGAAAGAGTAATGTGAAGGGAAAAAAACAATAAAAGTGCAAAAAGAAATATCAATAGAAAAGATACAGAAAGAAGCAACTTCCGATCTTCTTTACAACAGTTACAAACTGATCTTCTTTTTTTCCCCTCATCAAAATTACTTGTATACAGTTGCTGCTCTTGGGAACTAGGCAAGGAGAGAAGCAACCTAGAACTAAGAAGAAAATTCCTAACAGTGAGAACAATTAACTAGTGGAACAAATTGCCTTCAAAAGTTGTGGGTGCCCCTCACTGGAGGCTTTTAAGAAGAGACTGGACAGCCATTTGTCAGAATAATAATAATAATAATAATAATAATAATAATAATAATAATAATAATAATAATAATAATAATAATAATAATAATAATAATAATAATAATAATAATAATAATAATAATAATAATAATAATAATAAAGTTGGAAGGGACCTTGGAGGTCATCGAGTCCAACCCCCTGCTCAGGCAGGAAACCCTATACCATTTCGGACAAATGGCTGTCCAGTCTCTTCTTAAAAACTTCCAGTGTTGGAGCATTCACCGCTTCTGGAGGCAGGTTGTTCCACTGGTTAATTGTTCTAACTGTCAGGAAGTTTCTCCTCAGTTCCAGGTTGCTTCTCTCCTTGACTAGTTTCCATCCATTACTTCTTGTCCTGCCCTCAGGTGCCTTGGAGAATAGCTTGACTCCCTCTTCTTGTGGCAACCCCTGAGATATTGGAATACTGCTATCATGTCACCCCTAGTCCTTCTTTTCATTAAACTAGACATACCCAATTCCAGCAACGTTCCTGATATGCTTTAGCCTCCAGTCCCCTAATCATCTTTGTTGCCCTTCTCTGCACTCTTTCTAGAGTCTCAACATCTTTTTACATCGTGGTGACCAAAACTGGATGCAGTATTCCAAGTGTGGCCTTACCAAGGCATTGTAAAGTGGTATTAATACTTCACGTGATCTTGATTCTATCCCTCTGTTAATGCAGCCCAGCACTGTGTTGGCTTTTTGGCAGCTGCAGCACACTGCTGGCTCATATTTAAGTGATTGTCCACTAGGACTCCGAGATCCCTCTCACAGTTACTACTATTGAGCAAGGTACCCCCTATACTATACCTGTACATTTGGTTTTTTTTCTTGCCTAAATGTAGAACCTTACTTTTTTCACCATTAAATTTCATTTCATTAAACTAGACATACCCAATTCTAGCAACTGTTCCTTATATGTTTTAGCCTCCAGTCCCCTAATCATCTTTGTTGCTCTTCTCTGTACTCTTTCTAGGGTCTCAACATCTTTTTACATCGTGGTGACCAAAAACTGGATGCAGTATTCCAAGTGTGGCCTTACCAAGGCATTGTAAAGTGGTATTAATACTTCCCATGATCTTGATTCTCTCCCTTGTTAATGCAGCCTAGCACTGTGTTGGCTTTTTTGGCAGCTGCAGCACACTGCTGGCTCATATTTAAATGATTGTCCACTAGGACTCCAAGATCCCTCTCACAGTTACTACTATTGAGCAAGGTACCCCCTATACTATACCTGTACATTTGGTTTTCTTGCCTAAATGTAGAACCTTACTTTTTTCACCACTGAATTTCATTTTGTTAGATAGCGCCCAGTGTTCAAGTCTGTCCAGATCCTCCTGTATCCTAAGCCTGTCTTCTGGAGTGTTGGCTATTCCTGCCAGCTTGGTGTCGTCTGCAAATTTGATGAGTTCCCCATCTTTCCCCTCGTCCAAATCATTGATGAAGATGTTGAAGAGCACTGGGCCCAGAACAGAACCCTGGGGCACTCCACTACACACTTCCCTCCATGTAGATGCGGTTCCATTGAGGACCACATGCTGAGTACGGCCGGTCAGCCAGCTACGGATCCATCTGGTGGTGATGCTGTCTAACCCACATTTTTCTATCTTATCAAGTAGTAGGTTGTGATCTACTTTGTCAAATGCCTTACTGAAGTCCAAGTAAATTATATCCACAGCATTCCTCTGGTCCGCTAATTTTGTCACTTGGTCAAAGAATGCAATAAGATTTGTCTGGCATGATCTGTTTTTGACAAACCCATGTTGGCTTTTAGTAATGACTTTGTAGTATAGGTCTCCTGTGAGAGCAGGGGGCTGGACTAGATGATCTCCAAGGTCTCTTCCAACTCTATTACTGTTACTACTTTTCTAGAAAAGGAATAGTAATGAAGTTCTCAATTTGATCAGAACAAATTTAGATCCAGTAGTGCGTTATGCTTTTAAACTCAGGAGCATAGCTCCCCTGCATTCCTGCACATTGCATTTCACAGCAGTAGAAGAGCCTGATTAGTTGGGTTTAAATCAGGTAAATAACAGTATATCAGCACCTGTCCTCTGAATTGGAAAGAAGTGACTTCACAAAGCCAAGGAGTGGACTGAGTTGACCCAATCAAAATCATAACCACTAAACAAATAGCTATTGACTCCTTCCTTCCTTAACCAGTGGAACAGCTTGCCTTTAGAAATCGTGGGCACTCCATCACTGGAGGTTTTTAAGAAGAGGCTAGACAGTCACTTGTCTGAAATGGTATAGGTTCTCCTGCTTGAGCAGGGGGCTGCATTAGAAGACCTCCAAGGTCCCATCCAGCTCTATTCTATTCCTTCTTTCCTTCCTTCCTTCTTTTAATTCTGTGAACTTCATGAGATTCTAACCATGCAAACTAAATATTCAGCAGTCCTTCATCTTCTCTGCATGCCACTGTTCTGCTATTTCATAACTTGTCTTAATAGTGAGTGTCTTATCAGCTCCTTTCTTTTGTTATTTTTCTTCCTTTTTCTTTCTCACTTCTCCTGTCCTTTTACTTTAGCACTTTTTTTTACTGAAAAGATCTAGCTTGCATCTTGGTCCCTGAACAACAGAAGGGTATGAATAGTGTTTATGTACAGTACATGCATATATTCAGAGATGATGCAACTATGGAATACAGTTTGACCTTGTTGTCCCAAAAGCTTTCCTTTTTTCTCTTTAAGATGCTACAAGTTTAAAGGCAGTTGCAATGGAAAGTATAGATGCTCATTTTCTTATTTCACCCATTTGGGAAATTATTGATTGCAATTAAACTCAGAACTATCTTCTTTTACTTCTCCAAAGTTGCTAAATAATGTACTTATTTCCAAAATCAGAACAAATAACCTCACAATAGAAAGGAGAAGAAAAAACAGAAAAAAAACAAATTAAGATCACCACGATGTAAAAAAGACGTTGAGACTCTAGAAAGAATACAGAGAAGAGCAACAAAGATGATTAGGGGACTGGAGGCTAAAGCATATAAGGAACGGTTGCTGGAATTGGGTATGTCTAGTTTAATGAAGAGAAGGATGAGGGGGGACATGATAGCAGTGTTCCGATATCTCAGGGGCTACCACAAAGAAGAGGGAGTCAAGCTATTCTCCAAAGCACCTGAAGGCAGGACAAGAAGCAATGGATGGAAACTAATCAAGGAGAGAAGCAACCTAGAACTAAGGAGAAACTTCCTGACAGTTAGAACAATTAACCAGTGGAACAACCTGCCTCCAGAAGTGGTGAACGCTCCAACACTGGAAGTTTTTAAGAAGAGACTGGACAGCCATTTGTCTGAAATGGTATAGGGTTTCCTGCCTGAGCAGGGGGTTGGACTAGATGACCTCCAAGGTCCCTTCCAACATTATTATTATTATTATTATTATTATTATTATTATTATTATTATTATTATTATTATTATTATTATTATTATTATTATTATTATTATTATTATTATTATTATTATTATTAAAATATTTCAAAACTATTGATTTAAGATACCAATGGGTGATCATCAGAAAATGGGCTAAGTTTCCTGCCTACATAAAGCCAACATTAGATCTAAAAATAATGTCAACAATGTATCTTTAAAGCTGCCCTTTAAAGGACAATAGTGTTGCCAGAACAAACAACAAAATGTAGTGTTGGCCGAGGAGAAAAACCTGGCATCACTGAACTAAGCACACCTTGCCACTTAGTTTGGTGATGGGAGGGATTTTCATAAAAGCAGGCTGTCTCAAAAGGTATTGTCAGTTCCCACCACCATTTAGTGTTTCCCTGATGTGTTAATCATTTATTATTAATTTCTTTCTTTTTAGATTTTAGATTCCAAAACAACACCATAACTCCATTTATATCATAAAAATGTAAAACATGATCAAAGGGAACATAAAACCAGAATCAAGTATTGATTGATAAATAGCTGAGCTTACAAGCAAAATTGCTTTTCATCTATATCACTTTGGCAACCTATATCTGAAAATTTGCCAGCAAGACATACCACTTCAGCAAGATTATCAATATTTTTTTTTTTAATTCCGGCTGACCCTCACTTGAAGGGAAAGTCAGAACTGATTTGTAAATTCTTTGGCAGAAACAAAACATCCATGGAATTTCACAGAAACATGATATATTTCTAATAAAATTCATACTATTTTTCTAGGACATCATGCTGGGGGTCATGCATCCCTACTTTTTTTTTGAATGTACTCAAATGAGAACTGTTGAGATGTTTTTGCAATGGTCTAATATAGAGACCAGTTCGGGATATACATCAGTCTTAATTGAACTCCTAATTAAGATAGCCTGCTTCAGAGTCCATGAAAAGTTTCTGTGAAGACTTCATGGATACTTCTGCTAAATATAGGCCACATGTTTGGAAAAAGAATACAATCAACCGTTATGACCTGTAAAACATTATGGAAAAGAAAGAGGAGTTGAATGACTGACTTTATTTTTATTCATAATTATATACCCCCCAACCTATATACAATAACTCTGCGAACCTGGGCAGATTGTAGCATAACAGTAAGACAAAAGCAAGCAATAATGCTAACCACAAAAACTACACTTACACCATCCCAAAAGAAAGCTCCTCCATACATCCTACAGTGACAGATACAGTGGAAGACTTTGGGATAATCTTTTCTCAGGTGAATTTTCATTTTTTGAGACCATCTCATGAATAGTGCTTATATAACAGGATCACTGGATCTATCCATTTACCTATCCATACTGTTTATCTTAGCAGGCAGGGCACAACTATCTCCAAGTGTTATCTAGTTCTACCCAAAATGTGAAATTCTGTACTTTTCTCCTTTTGTAAGTTATTTCGTTCAGCATTTCTTACAGTTAGTTCTTAAAGTTCTTACAGTTGTCTTAGTAGGTGAGAATATATAGAGGGCATTTCTCTGGATTAAGAAGTTACGTTGGATCAGGTTTTCTGGATTGTTGGCTAGACTGGCAAGCTGAAAACTAATTCCACAAGGTAATGGTAAGCTACGTCCATACTGTGCTAAGAAAATTGTTCAGGCAAGTCATAGGAGTTAACCTAGACTTATGGGCATCATTATCTTTATCACAATTTGCAACAGAAATTTGCAACAGAAGGTATGATTATAGTCTATAGCATCTGGGGAAATGCAGTTTACAATATCACAATATGTATAAGTATTACTATACTTGGCAAAGTGAAAAGGGGAGATTTGAAGAGAACATTTTTTGTGTGGCTTTTATAAGTGTAGAGTCAGTGACACCAGATGTACAAAATCAACAGATTTTTGATGTGCAATGCCTAAATTAATTTTGTATGTATTTTACATGCATAATAGTTTCATTGAATTCCCCCCCCACACACACACACCCATTTTTAAAGGGAGCACAGTGAAAATGATAACAAGAAGGTGTGTGTTTTTATAATTACTCCTTGACAAATTCTTCAGTTGATGGCTGTATTAATTACGCAAAGGACTCCATTTAAAAGCAGCAGTTATAACTCTTGATTCCAGGAGAGAGGGAGAAAAAGATTTTTTTGTTTAATTAATTGCTAAACGTTATCACATTCTCCAAAATCACTAAACAAGGTTACTGTTCACTGTGGGACCTGTCCAGTTTCAAATTAAAAATAAAAGCCCCACTAAAAAGCTGTCAATATTGTTGCCCCGTTACCTAATTACTACTGTTTGGTTGTTTTTAGTACAGGCTCAGATTATTACAAAGCACACTTGCCAAACTAATTTAGGAAACATATATTACGTAGAGCAGGTAATTTTAACAGCATCACCCTAATTACCTTCTTTCATCATTTCCATAACAAACAATATAATTGTTATGGGCTTAGGTTCCTGATGAGTGGCCTGGAGGCAAATCTTGCACTCCAGTTTCAGCTTAACCTTCCCACTTGTCTCTATCTCCCTGCCTTTCCTCCTTCTTTCCTTCCTCCCCCTCCCCACTTCCTTTTCTCAGGCTCATTAAGATGCAAAAAGATGCTGAGAGTAACAAAACTTACATTTCTTTCCCCTGAAGCACCATCTATCAGGCCATGTCCTTGGAGAACCAGGAGTAATTGCAGGCATGCTAACAAACAAATTGTAGCAAGTCACATCCCATCTTTATTAATTTCATATATGGAGAATATTGGATATCCAGAAATGTCAAGCATATCTTTTCTTATTAGAAAGTGAAACAAACCTGGGTTACATGGGAAGTCATGTTCATCTTTCTACAGAGTAACTCTTCTCTCAAGCCTATACTTGAGTACAGTATTACAAGCAGTATTACAGCATTATCAGGGTCTCCTGCTTGAGCATGGGGTTGGACTAGAAGACCTCCAAGGTCCCTTCCAACACTGTTATTCAGATGAAGAGATAACAACATTTAATGGAAACTATTTGCTATGGTAGTAGAAGAAGATATATAGAATACCAGATGTTCCAGAAGAATGGCTAGAATAGGACAAAGTCAGGAATGAAAGTGAGAAAGTCTAAAATACAATACATGTGTGATATATCAGGATCCACATTTATTTTTAGCCATGTCCCCTTTCATGGTATACTTCTGTTTTGGACATAATAATAATAATAATAATAATAATAATAATAATAATAATAATAATAATAATAATAATAATAATAATAATAATAATAATAATAATAATAATAATAATTAATAATAATAATAATAATAATAATAATAAAAAGTTGAAGGGACCTTGGAGGTCATCTAGTCAACCCCCTGCTCAGGCAGGAAACCCTATACCATTTCGGACAAATGGCGTCCAGTCTCTTCTTAAAAACTTCCAGTGTTGGAGCATTCACAGGCTTCTGGAGGAAGTTGTTCCACTGATTAATTGTTCTAACTGTCAGGAAAATTTCTCTTTAGTTCTAGGTTGCTTCTCTCCTTGATTAGTTTCCATCCGTTGCTTCTTGTCCGGCCTTCAGGCGCTTTGGAGAATAGCTTGACTCCCTCTTCTTTGTGGCAACCCCTGAGATATTGGAACACTGCTATCATGTCCCCCCTCATCCTTCTCTTCATTAAACTAGACATACCCAATTCAGCAACCAATTCCCTGATATGCTTTAGCCTCCAGTCCCCTAATCATCTTTGTTGCTCTTCTCTGTACTCTTTCTAGAGTCTCAACGTCTTTTTTACATCGTGGTGACCAAAACTGGATGCAGTATTCCAAGTGTGGCCTTACCAGGGCATTGTAAAGTGGTATTAATACTTCACGTGATCTTGATTCTATCCCTCTGTTAATGCAGCCTAGCACTGTGTTGGCCTTTTTGGCAGCTGCAGCACACTGCTGGCTCATATTTAAGTGATTGTCCACTAGGACTCCGAGATCCCTCTCACAGTTACTTCATTGATTTAAAAGGAAGATTTTTTCCTTCTCTTTCCCACCTCTATTCTTGGAACTTTTTTTTAAAAAAAAACCTTTTCTAGTTTATTTATTAGTTCTGTCTTCTCCAACAAAAAGGTATGTCATAAAAAATTGTGAGTGACAGAACTGAAGGAGCGTGACTGACATTTGAGAGAGGTTGAAACAAAGTCAGAAGACATCTTTATGTTGAATATGTTTAAATCTCCCAGACCAAACCAGACAAAGGACATTCTTTTAGTGGTACTGCATAATGATCTGGTGAACATTTTCAAAAATCTGGGAGAATTGGTAAAGTGCCAGATAATTGGAGAAGGACAATGTTGTCTCTACCTTCAAAAAGGGTGGGGGAAGATGATTCAGCAAACTAAAGATCAATTAATCTGACACAGACATTTGGGAAGTTTCTAGAGTGGATAATGTGTCTGAAAGCACCTTGAACACAGAGAATTATGAAAAGTCAGCATGGATCTGTCAAGAATAAATCTTGACAGACTAATCTTCTCTTATTTTTAATTAAATAGGTTTTTCATTAGATTATGGAAATGCTATAGACATACAGTAATATATCTTCATTTTAGGAGAACTTTTAATAAAATGGTATCTTGATTAGCAAACTTGTTAAGTGCAGGTTGGATGATATTAAGTGGATACATACCTTGCTCAAAAATCATATTCAAATACAGCCTATCAAAGTAGGTGTTTATAAGATCAGTCATGGGTCTGCTGGTCTTCAATATTTATATTAGTTCTGTTGTAAGAAGAAATGGAAGGACTTCCACTTTTGTGTTGTAGTGATGCAACTGAGGGATTGCGGAACTCCGCACCCCATGACTGAATTCATGCTGCCCGGGGACCCTAAATGGGTCTAAAGTCACCCCGGAAAGGTGACAAGGAAGGAGGGGCCCCCTGTTGATCATGGAAAGACAGCAATCGATCAGTTTGATCTGGAGGAAGCCCTCCAAACCAACAGAAGAAAAGCTAGCTGCACCTCGGTGACTAGCCCAAGCTACTGACAGCCGAAGTCCAAAAGCACCAACTAGAACAGACTGTGAACAGCGTGTTGGAAACTGGGTGAGAATATCAATCTGTTCTCTTCTTCCTTGCAACTGATTTCCTGTAAAAGTTCCCCAAGAAGCAAAAATCCTCTGAAAGTGAGAAGGAAAGGGATCGCCCCATCCTTCCATAGACAGAAGTGGCTCTAATTTTGTATGAGGAACAGAAATACATTGAAATGGAATTTAATATAAAGCTATATTCTGGATAAACCTGAAAAATGTGGAAATTGTTAAGATCTTCCCTTTGAAAGAGTATTGATGAAATTACAAGAAAACAATTTTCTGTTTTAAAAGTTGGAAAATGAATAGCTACTGACATCTAGTGGTGGATTAGAGTATAAAATTATATCTGTTTTGGCTCAGAAACTGGCAAGACACTCAGAAACAGATAATAAACAACCTGTCCCTTTGATCCTCAGTGACTCTCAGCTAAACAAAGAACACTGGGAATAGAGGAGAGAAAATGTATTGGGCTATTTACTACAGACTGAGAACTATAAAAATTGCTGACCTTCTTGGATTATAAACACTTACTGAGCTATGATCTTTAGGCTCAAGAATTGTTTGCAGAGAAAGGAAAACCTTGACTTTTGGGTACTCTTCTAGGGGGGAAGCTCCTGAATTGCTCTTAGGTGGTTGAACTTTCTGGACTGCAGATGTTGGCTGAGTGATAATTGTAGGACCTCTGAGCAGAAGAACTGTTATAAAATATTGCTTTCAGTAGTGGATTGACAATTGGAAACACATTGGATTATAAAGACCATACATAAAGATAAGCATTGTACAAGACTTTGTTGTTTGGATCTTAAGATTGGTTGGTTGGATAAGACTAATATACGGGGATTATGGTACCTGTGAAAAATCATTTGGAGGGGGGAGATAAAATGGATGTTGCATACCTAACTAAAAGTGGTAGGAAACCACACCCAAGATTCTTTTCTGAAATTCCCAGCCTAGGATATCAGAGATCTGCAGGAGTAATACTTCAAGACAAGGCAAATATCTTCCAGGAAGAAATGCATGCTATGTCACAACTAATTCAAATGACAATTGATTCAAATCATGATGCGATTAAAAATGATTTAGATGACATAAATGAGCACACCTTTAACTTCACAATTTAAAAATTCTCAGAAAATGACGATAAAAATGAACAAATAAATCAGACAATAGAACACAAACCAGAGGAAAGTGACGTAAAGATGGAGGCTACAAATGAAAGGAATTACAGCTTAACACAGCCAAAGAAAAATCTGCAAGATTCTGTTATAATATTTGAAAAGGAAAAAGCACCTTATCTTTCAGGACTTCAAAATAAACTAGAGGACAAGAAAGAAGATCCACCAAAATGGATTATAGAGACACCAGGAGAACCACCAGAGTTTGGGAGACAAAATATGAAAAGAGAAACTGAGGGGAAAGGAAAGTGGAAGCTTTTGAACAAATATAAATGGGCAAAGTACCCTCAAAGGTACTCCACCTAATCTGTCTTCCCCATTCCTAATACCATTTATAAAAATACAGGAAGAATTCCCTGGGAAGCTGAACGCATTGACTCAGAAAGTTGTTTAGCAAAAGAAGAAGGCTAGAGTTAGATTCAAGAGATCAAATGACTTGACTTACCAGATGGAGTACTTCATGACTAAACACTTGTTTGAATACAGCTTAAAAAATAGATACATTTTGGGTATAAATAGTAAGAGGGATGTGATTTATAAGTAGTATAGCATTTTTTTTTTATTTTATGAGATGAGAAATATAAAAATACTGGGATGGCTTATGTGAATGAAATGTCTGGACATTTAAATGTAATTTTGATAAAATTATAATTGACAGGAATGTTTTGAATATTTAGGGGAAATTAAGTTTAAATAAGAACTTTGAAAGCAGGACCTATAGTGATTTAATAAAATAGCTCTTTGTAAATACAATGGAAACATAAGCTGATTAGAAAAGATGTTATATACTGATGTTGATGTTATTTGTATAAACACTAGAAAAATGTTTTCATTCATTGTATGTATCAAAAATACTAAGAATTGTACTTACTCAATGTTGGCAAAAGGAAAAAAATTATTGGAAGAAGAGAAGATTAAGGAAATGTATCGCTAGCTAGTATGTTGATTATGGAATCATAGAAATTAACGATTATTGATTGTTGCTAAATATATGAACCCAGACAACACGTTGTTTACCAAACACTAAAGACTGTTATTGTAAAAAATTAATAAAATATATTTTAAAAAAAGAAATGGAGGGAGTCTCCATTAAATGAGTCTCCTGTAAACAATCAATTCTGTCCTAAGGCAAGAAAAACCACAGGTATAATATAGGTGGTACCTTGCTCAGTAGCAGTAACTGTGAGAGGGATCTCGGAGTCCTAGTGGACAATCACTTAAATATGAGCCAGCAGTGTGCTGCAGTTGCCAAAAAAGTCAACACAGTGCTAGGCTGCATTAACAGAGGGATAGAATCAAGATCACGTGAAGTGTTAATACCACTTTACAATGCCTTGGTAAGGCCACACTTGGAATACTGCATCCAGTTTTGGTCACCACAGTGTAAAAAAGATGTTGAGACTCTAGAAAGAGTACAGAGAAGAGCAACAAAGATGATTAGGGGACTGGAGGCTAAAACATACAAGGAATGGTTGCTGGAATTGGGTATGTCTAGTTTAATGAAGAGAAGGACGAGGGGCGACATGATAGCAGTGTTCCAATATCTCAGGGGTTGCCACAAAGAAGAGGGAGTCAAGCTATTCTCTAAAGCATCTGAAGGCAAGATGAGAAGCAATGGATGGAAACTAACCAAAGAGAGAAGCAACCTAGTAATAAGGAGAAATTTCCTGACAGTTAGAACAATTAATCAGTGGAACAACTTGCCTCCAGAAGCTGTGAAGACTCCAACACTGGAAGTTTTTAAGAAGAGACTGAATAGCCATTTGTCTGAAATGGTATAGGGTTTCCTGCCTGAGCAGGGGTTTGGACTAGATTACCTCCAAGGTCCCTTCCAACATTATTATTATTATTATTATTATTATTATTATTATTATTATTATTATTATTATTATTATTATTATTATTATTATTATTATTATTATTATTATTAGTAGTAGTAGTAGTAGTAGTAGTAGTAGTAGTAGTAGTAGTAGTAGTAGTAGCAGCAGCAGTAGTGGTGGTGGTAGTAGTGGTGGTGGTGGTAGTAGTAGTAGTAGTAGTAGTAGTAGTAGTAGTAGTAGTAGTAGTAGTAGTATAAATGATTTTAAATATACTAAAATTACATTTTGTTTCTTGGATTCTTGCAACTCTTTTACATTATGACTAACTTCATCCATACATTTTATTTTGGACCACTTATCAATGTTCTCTGAATACCAATTAATGTTATGATTTGTTCCATTTAACAAATATCTAATAATGAATTTTTCTATGTTTAAACATTTTAACATATTTTAGTATTGCTCACAGATGTAGAATCTTCATAAAGACTCAGTTTAACACACACATAAATTGAAAGAAAACATAATTATGTGTGTAAAAATTAAAAAAGACAAGTGACATTAATAAAAAGATTTTTTAAAAGTGCTAAAAGAAAAATACATGTATGAGAATAAAAGCAAGAAAAATGAACTTTGTGACTTCCCAAAGGGGATGGTATGGTGATTTCATCTCTCTTCATACAATGAAAATTACAGAACAATTCCAGACACTACAAGTTGGAAAAAAAATGTACTGTGTGTTAAAAATAACCAATAGGCTCTTTATCTTGAATATAGCCAAAACATAAACTAAAAATAGTATAGTAGAGGAATAAACCTTTTAAAAATGGGTCTTTTTACAACAGAGCTGTAGGCAAACTCAGACTTCTCCCACAGCATATTCCATAAAAAACAACACAGTCAGGCTGGTTCATCAACAAATTTTAAAGATAGACTAAAGGCCTCAGCATCTGCAGAAATATCTGTGGATCTGATCTTGATAATTAATGCAGAATATAGCTGGAAGACGATTGAAGTTGTATTGATCTGATGAGGGTTCAAGATTTTGTAAACGTCTTTTTTTTTCTTTCCCTGCAACCTCTTTGGTGAAAACAGGATAAATTGATAGCTTAGTTTGACTAGAACTCCACTTCAAAGGAAACTTCATGGATTCCTGGAGAAATAGACATAAAATCTCATCTCTTGTGTAGTACAATATTAATAGTTCCAGTCTTTCTTCTTGTTAAATCACATGAATCTCAACTGGAAAAGCCACCCCCAAAGAAACTTTTTTGGGGGGAAAATCTTCCATAAATTCAGCCAGGTTTGATCATCAATATCAATCACATGTAATTTTTCCCTGTGCTGCTGTGACTCTAAGAAAGCAATTCATTTATTCAAAATATTATGATTGGCTTGAGTAATTGCCAATTGTTGCTTACAGGAACTTTTTTTTTTTGCATTAGTTTTAAATTATATTTGAGCTCTGCCAGATCTTGTTGGATTGGCTTTAAGATTTGTACCTGATTCAGGAACTCTTTTAGCAGAGCAGTAGAAGAATCTTCAATCAATCAATCAATCAATCAAACAAACAATCAAACAATCAATCAATCAGAATAGAGCTGGAATGGACCTTAGAGGTCTTCTAGTCCAGGGCTTTTCAACCGGTGGTACGCGTACCACCAGTGGTACGCGAGCACATGGCTGGTGGTACGCGTAGGACGGGTTGAAAAAAACATGTAAAAAAAATGTAAAAAAAATATTTAAAAAAATGTTTTTGAATTTTTTTTTTTTAAAAAAGTGTAAAAGTGGATGAGGTGAAGCAGCAGCAGCACCGCAGAGCCTTGTGGCCAAGTCAGCTGGAACTGCACGTTGCCTGGGTCCTACTGAGAGCCCAGGATCAAAGCCCGCAGCTCCAGCTGATTGGCGGCGGCCTTGGGGGTGGCAGGCAGCCTCACGCAGTCTTCAGGGGAGATTCCGCCGGAGCTGCGTGACGCATTGCCTGCCCCCCCCGCCCCCGCCCCCACCCCCACCCAGATGCCCTCACCTCCCCCAAGCGTTTTTTTTTACTCACCTGCTTTCAGCAGCATTCCCTTTCTCCTGTCCTTTTCGGCCTTCGCCATGTGTTTGTGAGACAAAAAAAAAAAGTTCCATGAGACTTTCTAACTTCTCGCGAGAAGTTAGAAAGTCTCATGGAACTTTTTTTTTTTACCCACAAGCACGTGGCGAAGGCAGAGAAGCAAAAGGAGAAAGGGAGTGCAGCTGAAAGCAGGTGAGTAAAAAAATGCTTGGGGGAGGCGATGGCACCTGGGCGAGGGCGGGGGTGCCAACCTTACCCTGCATGGTGACAGGAGGGTTAACGGCGGGCGCGGGGGCCCCAGGAGGAGCTGCGCAAAGCAGGCAGAGGGGAGGCCGGGCAGATTGTGTGCACCGGCAAGCGAGCAAGCTGGGCAGGGGCGCGGAATCGGCATTCCTGAGCACACGCCCATTCGCGCCCCTGCCCATCTGGCTCGCTGGCCGGAGTGAAGGGGAAGCTTCTGAGCGGCGGGCGGCTTCGGAGAGCCCCACGCGGTGGGCGGCTTCGGAGAGCCCCACGCGGTGGGCGGCTTGGCGCAGCTTCGAGAGCCCCAGCCGGCTTCGGGCGGGCAGCTTCGGACAGCCCCGCGCGGCTTCGGACAGCCCCGCGCGGCAGGCGGCTTCAGACAGCCCCGCGCAGCTTCGGACAGCCCCGCGCGGCTTCGGACAGCCCCGCGCGGCTTCGGACAGCCCCGCGCTGCAGGCGGCTTCTGACAGCCCCGGGCGGCTTCGGACAGCCCCGCACAGCTTCGGACAGCCCCACGCGGCAGGCGGCTTCAGACAGCCCCGCGCGGCTTCGGACAGCCCCGGGCGGCTTCGGACGGCGGGCGGCTTCGGAGAGCCCCGGGCGGCTTCGGACACAGCCCAGAGAGGCCGGGACAGCCGGAGAGCCCCGCGGGGAGAGATAGCCCCGCGCGGCTTCGGCTTCGGAGCACGCCCCAGGCGGCTTCGGAGAGCCCCGCGCGGCTTCGCCCCGGCTTCGGACAGCCCCGCGCGCCCATCAGCTGTTCGGCGGCTAAGAGTAGGAGCCGCTCAGCTGTTCGGCGGGACACCCACGGAGCCAACATTCACGCTGCCAGGTAGAACGGCGCCGGCCACTGATCTCCTTTGCCGCCCCGCACGTCGTCCTCGACCCCTCCCCCGCCCGTTCATGTCAAGCCCGCGGGGGCTTGACAGGGAGAGAGGGAGGGAAGGAGGAAGGGACAAAGAGGGAGGTGAAGGAAAGGAAGGAAGGAAGGATGGAAGGAAGGAAGGAACAGTGGGAGAGAGGGAGGGAAGGAGGAAGGGACAAAGGAAAGAAGGGTGGGAGAGAGGGAGGGAAGGAGGAAGGGACAAAGGGAGGTGAAGGAAGGAAAGAAGGAAGGAACAGTGGGAGAGAGGGAGGGAAGGAGGAAGGGACAAAGAGGGAGGTGAAGGAAAGGATGGAAGGAAGGATGGAACAGTGGGAGAGAGGGAGGGAAGGAGGAAGGGGCAAAGGGAGGTGAAGGGAAGGAAGGAAGGAACAGTGGGAGAGAGGGAGGAAAGGAGGAAGGGACAAAGAGGGAGGTGAAGGAAAGGAAGGACGGAAGGTAGGAACTGGGAGAGAGGGAGGGAAGGAGGAAGGGACAAAGAGGGAGGTGAAGGAAAGGAAGGAAGGAAGGAACTGGGAGAGAGGGAGGGAAGGAGGAAGGGACAAATAGGGAGGTGAAGGAAAGGAAGGAAGGAAGGAACAATGGGAGAGAGGGAGGGAAGGAGGAAGGGACAAAGAGGGAGGTGAAGGGAAGGAAAGAAGGAAGGAAGGAAGGGACAATGGGAGAGAAGGGAGGGAAGGAAGGCAGGCACCCACCCCAGTCCCATCCCCCTCCACCAGAGACCCACGGATTCCCCCCCACAGGCACGCTGCAACCTGAGTGATCAGTTGGCCATGCCTCCAGCCATTGATCACATGACTCTGAGACACTGTGAACGTCATAAGTATGAATCAGTTGCCAAGCATCCGAATGTAAATCACATGACCCTGGGGATGCTGCAACAGTCATAAGTGTGAAAATGGTCATAATTCGCTTTTTTCAGTGCCGTTGTAACTTCAAACAGTCACTAAGCGAATTGTTGTAAGTCGAGGACTACCTGTACTTTCTCATTTTTTCCCTTTTGGGGGGGGGGTCAAGTTTTTGATACCTTGCTGGGCGAGTGGTGGTACTCAGATATTGCCTTATCCGAAAAGTGGTACAATGGGTGAAAAGGTTGAAAAGCCCTGTTCTAGTCCAACCCCCTGCTCAAGCAGGAGACCCTATACCATTTCAGACAAATGGCTGTCCAGACTCTTCTTAAAAACCTTAAGTGATGAAGCACCCACAATTTCCACTGGTTAATTGTTCTCACTGTTAGGAAGTTTCTCCTTAATTCCAGATTGCTTCTCTCCTTGATTAGTTTCCATCCATTGTTTCTTGTCCTGCATCCAGTGTTTTGGAAAATAAGTTGATCCACTCTTTTTGTGGCAACCCACAAATTACTGGAATACTGTTATCATGTCACCCCTAGTCCTTCTTTTCTCTAGAACTGGCCATACCCAGATCCTGCAACAGTTCTTCATATGTTTTAGTTTCCAGGTTTGTAATTCATGTCTGGCTCACCAGATAGTGGTCCAGGTGACATTAAACCAGTGCTCACTTAGATTTCGTTGCCATTCCAATAGCTTATTAAAAACAATTTATTTATTTATATTTTATATTTCTTAACCCCCATCTCCCTTGGAGAGAGGCTCAATAAAATTGAATATTAAAATCAGAACAATTGAAGATTTTTAAAATTATAAAACAACATTGTAAAAATTTCAAAAGAAGAAGAAAGATGAAGAATTCCAAGATTAATGTTTGTTAATACAGGCAGGGTGGTGGTGATTGTCATGGCCTCTGGGTCTCCCACTCAAAGCTACACAGCCAGGTTTTGATCCCTTTGCAGAAGGCCAAAAGATCAGTGGCTTTCCTCACCTCTGAGGGCAAGATGTTCCACAGTGCAGGGGCAGTGATAGAAAAGACTTTATAAACTCCACCAATCAAAATTCTTTGATTGATGGAGTCTGTATCATACCTTCCCTGCCTATAATAATAATAATTGTATAATAATATTATATTATATTATTTATACAATGGTGAAATTCCTTATCCACAGCCAAAGTTTGAAAACATTGTAATCAAGAGAGAGATGGGAGATGCGACTCATTGCAGCATCCTAAACTTAACTGATGACATTAATGTAATTACCTCTGCCAGGTTTACCCCTGCATCAATCCTACAATCTCTCAATGTATAAGGAAAGGCATAAGCTGCACTTTTAGAGGGGAGCAAGTATATCTATACTTATTTTACATTCTTCTGACAGACCTCAGAAATCTGATATGAGTTTTCTTCCTTGGGGCTCTAAACTGAACAGATGGCTTTAGAGATTTCCTTGTAATCTCTCCCACAACTCTTCCTTGGGTACTACAGTGTGAGACCTTTATGTGGAAAACAAACTTTTCTCTATCACGGTGGTATTGTTGGTTTTGGATTAGAGTTTTACCCCGGTGAACCATAACTGAAGTAGAAAATCATAATGCAGGATTGCTATGTAAGGTTCTTCACACGGCTTGCAAAACTCTTAGGAGTTACACACACACACACACACACACACACACTTCACCATCATGTTAGAAAAAGGGGGAAAAGTACCCAAAGAAAATATGGAGCCTACTGATTTTTGTTTTTACCAAATTTCTGATTTTATCAAGTACTCCGCTGAACTTCTATGTATATATTTAACATATACTGTACATTGCTCACCTGAACCAAGACTTATATGTTGCATTAACATCAGGATTTATTATAGTATACAATAAAATGAAAGTAGATTGAATGAAGCATTCTCCAGTTGAAGGAATGTCATTCTCCATCTCTTGCATGGTCCTATTAAAACAATACTTCTGGATAACTTCCCTTGCCTAACAGTGATAACAGTAATTGATGGAAGTGGCCTTGTTACAACAACCAATGCAATAAGTTTTTCTGAACACAATATTCCTATTAAAAGTAGAATTGTTCAGGTTAAAGCTACTTATTACAATGTTCTGGCAGACAGGAACCTTGGATTTAGCAGCTTAAGAGAACTGTTGTATGTTGCTGCTAAAATAAGACCACTGATAGCCTACATTGTGAAACCTTTGCTTCTTTTTTTCATATATGGGAAAGCCTTGGAAAAAATGATGAAAGAAAATATTGTACTGGCAGAGTGGTATGTCGTGAGAACAACACAGAAAGTTTTTTTTTTTTTTTAATGTTTAATAACCTTCATTACTTTTTGTTGGTGCTTTTATTTTGTTTTTTTGCATTCATCATGGCCAGTAGACAGTAGAACTTGATGGTAGACTCAACATTGACATAATGAGGTTAATCTTGAGGAGTGTCCCAAAGCTCTCAATCTTGACTAATCTTCAAGAAACCTAATCCAACACTGCCAGTATAGAACATCTGGATCCCTACTAGGATGGACCTAGCCACCCCGAAATATGACCAGGAAAATTTTGATTCAGGTATAAGCCTATGAGAACAATCTTTGTGGGATGGAAAGTCAAAATACTGAAGGATGCTGAAGACAGTATTTTCTGGGAATAAAGATCAATGCTGATTCTGGGTGGGCTTGTGTTTTGGATAGAGATGATGAAAGCCAACTGTATGAAAGAAGAGATTCATATCCTATGTGGTTTCTGGGACAAAATTCATCATCAAATGGTAACCCATTGCTGTGAATGGCGTCTTCACTGTATATACTCCTACAGATAGATGCTGGATCCATTGCCTCAAACCTTATGGGTGTTTACTTGTATCCAACTTATGCCCTGCTGTCATGAGCTCATGATGCAAAAAGCACAACTTAGTACTCAAATCAGATACAGAGATGCAAATATGTAAAAATGAAATTTGTAACATGACCTCAGATTGTGCATAACCTCTAGTCTTGATTGGCTCTTCTCATTGCTACTTTGGTTGACTTCTGGACTTTGCCTTTGCTTTATCCCCTGTGTCTGTTGTTAAACTTTGCCTCTGCTTTAGTTTGTGAGCATTTTTCATTTGGCTGAAAGAAAATGCAAGCTTAGCATGTTCTATCTGTCAAGCACAGGTACTCTTCCATAGGGATAGGGCATTATGATGCAAATTAAACCCAAGGTTGTCTTTGTGGAAGCCAGATATGAAGTTAGCAAGAATATGGCAATTCTGCTTTTTTCCTTATCTTACATGCACAATACATAGTTCTCAGGCATAGGTCACTTGTCTGGGAATAAGTGTTATTGAATGAGGTAGCTTCATTAACCTAGTGACATGTATCCTCTCGGGTTGCAAATGACTTTTGATGACTCATCATCAGTCGGTGTGCTGAATGAATGAATCAACTTTTTTCTTTTTTCCATCCATGTGATTGATGCTATTTTACAATCTTTGGCTAGCCTGCATGTGCAAGGACTCTTGAATAATGAAGTAAATTTCCTTGTTACAATATTAACATTCCATTTCATTAAACCAAAGTATGGCATGTTTTCACATAGAGATGCATGGCTTTCACTTCCTTGATCAGAAATGTTATTTAAGCTTTAGTCATATTGTTAATTAAAACTGACAATAGAGATATCAAAATGTTGCATAACTTCTGCCTTTTGGGATCAACCATCAACAGTGAAGGAACGCAGTCAGGAAATATGTTGCAGGGTACTACTTGAGACAGCAGCCACAAAAGCCTTAGAAAAGATATTCAAATGTTGTCATGTGTCTATACCTACAAAGTCAACATTTGTATTCTGATGGTATAATCGTGGTCTTCCCTATGACACTCTATGGAAGCAAAACCTGAACTTTAAAGAAGTAGGATTGGAAGAGTTATTGATGGTTTTGAACTTTAGTGTTGGAAAAGAATCCAGAGAATACTGTGAACAGCCAAGAAAACAAGTGAATGGATCATTGAACAATTTAACCCAGAGTTCTCACTCAAGGTACAAATAACCAGGCTCAAATTATCCTACTTTGGACACATTATGCAAAGATCTGGCTTTCTGGTAAAGGCTTTGTTGCTGGGAAAGGTGAAAGCAAAGAGAAGGAGAGGGATAGATCCTTATGGAGAAAATAAGGTTGCTAGGAGTTAACAATGACTTGACAGCACATCATCATCATTGTCATCATCATCATCATCACCATCTTGTAGATGCATAAACTCAAGGAGTGTGAAATTTCAGTAATTTTGCAACTTTAGATTGCTCTTACTGAGTATAAGTCTTTAGGGAAATTTTTGTTCCATCTATTATTCTGTACATGAAGCAAAGTCTCAACAATAAAACATAAGAAGAGAGAGAAATAATTTGAAGTTTTGTTCTCTGAACAGAACTTGTTGGTTGGTATTTGGTCTGTTTTTCTTGCTATGATCGTAAGATCTTTGGTGGTGTCTAAAGACTTCAATGTTCTTAAGCTGTGACACACCTCATATTTATTGTTCAGACTTTAGTATTGCTTTGATTGGGACATTTGTTTTTAAAGCCAATGTCATTTGGCTTGGATTGACTGGTGAATCATGGATTTATTATTTGCCTGTGTATTCTTATGGAGCTGATAAAAATAGTTGGGGTGGTTGTAAGTTCCAGGTACTTCAAAACAGCCTTGCAGCACTGTTTTATGTGCCATTTATGGTCATTTATTTTCCAACACATCAAGAAAGTGAAAAACTTTTCTTCAAAGCACAGAAGTTATTGGTTGTCTAGGGGGAAATAATAAGATCTATTTTCCCCTTTATATATATATGCACACTATTTCTATGTATAAATTAAGACATATCCTAAACAAAGTCATTTGCAAGTAGGGACATTATATATCCTGGCTCAAAAACAGAACTCCCAGTAGTCTATCAAACATGAAGCAGCTGTTATAGCTTATAGTTCTTTAGATTGGATTTTAATTTATTGGGATATTTGTGCTGTTTTTGTACTCAGTGCCGTTTCCATTTTTATTGGCACACTTTATTTCTTGATTTGTCCACTTTGCCACTTAATCCTGAGGCAATAATGATTTCCATGATTCTATTGATAAAACTGTGGCATTTATCCAACAGGACTCTAGTAAACAATCATGTGGATTCTTAAGTAAAATGTTCAGGGTCTAGCTATGTCATTGGGAATAGGAGTGTTTGACATTCAGAAACTGGTTACAAAAGTATGGTGTTTTATTGGCTGAAGTTTGAGAAAATGTCTCATCAGCTACATCTTTCTGAAATTAAACTGAGATGAGACCTTTGCTTTGCAAGATTTTCCCTACTTAGACTACAGAGCACAAGCTTAATGAGCAGAAGCTAGAGCATGAAGGAAAAGCTGGAAGTTGAATGTTTATGAAAATGCGTGTCAGATCTCACAGAATAAACAATTAGGGATTGGGCAACAGGTATTAGCATACCTGCTCTATGGTAAAATTAAAAATAAAGTCCCATCACCATCACACAACAAACACACCCTCCATCACAAAGTCCCTTCAGTGACTTCCAAGCAATATAATTTTCCCAGGTCATTCCAGTTCTGGTACAGGAGAAATCCCATATCATGACTTAGATTTCACAGTTCAGGCAGCTCAATCTCTAGCCATTTTGAATGTGTTATTTAGAATAGAATAGAGCTGGAAGGGACCTTGGAGGTCTTCTAGTCCAGCCCCCTGCTCAAGCAGGAGAACCTATACCATTTCAGACAAGTGACTGTCTAGCCTTTTCTTGAAAATCTCCAGTGATGGAGTGTCCACGATTTCTGAAGGCAAGCTGTTCCACTGGTTAATTGTCCTCACTGTCAGGAAGTTTCTCCTTAATTCCAGGTTGCTTCTCTTTTTGATCAGTTTCTAACCATTGTTTCTTGTCCTGCCCTCTGGTGCTTTGGTGAATAACATGACCCCCTCTTCTTTGTGGCAGCTCCTCAAATACTGGAATACGGTTATCATGTCACCCCTATTCCTTCTTTTCTTTAGACTAGTCAAACCAAAGTCCTGCAACTGTTCTCCGTATGTTTTAGTCTCCAGGCCTTTGATCATCTTAGTTGCTCTTCTCTGAATTTTTCCCAGACTCTCAACATCTTTTTTGTGGTATGGTGACCAAAATTGGCTGCAGTATTCCAGGTGTGGTCTTACTAGGGTTTTATAAAGTGGTACTAATACTTTGCATGTTCTTGATTCTATGCATCTGTTTATACAACCCAGGATTGTATTAGCTTTTTTGGCTGCTGCTGCACACTGCTGGCTCATAGTCAAGTGATCGTCCACTAGGACTCCAAGGTCCCTCTCACAGTTACTGTTTTTAAGTCACCTAATCTGTACTTGTACCTTTGATTTTTCCTGCCTAAATGTAAGACTTTGTTTTTCTCCACATTGAGATAGGGCCCATTGTTCAAGTTTGTAAAGATCTTTTTGGATCTTGAGTTTGTCTTCAGGGGTGTTGCCAGTTTGGTGTCATCTGCAAATTTGATGAGTTCCCCTTCAATTCCCTCATCTAAGTCATTGATGAAGATATTGAAGAGTACTGGGCCTAATACAGAACCTTGTGGTACCCTTCTGCTTACTTCTCTCCATGTGGATGTAGTGCCATTGAGGATGGTTTGCCATACTCATTGAGTATGGTTTGCCAGCCAGCTACCAATCCATCTGGTGGTGATGTTGTCTATTCCACCTTTTTCTAGCTTATTAAGGAGTAGGTTGTGGTCTACTTTATCAGATGCCTTACTGAAGTCTAAATATACTACGTCCACAGCATTTCGCTGGTCTACTAGGTTAGTCACTTTATCAAAGAATGAAATAAGATTGGTTTGGCATGATCTCTTTTTAACAAATCCGTGCTGGCTACTAGTTATAACTTTGTTTGCTTCTAGTTGCTCACAGATCTGTTTTTTTATTATCTTCTCTAGGATCTTCCGAGGTATTGATGTTAAATTGATTGGTCTGTAGTTTCCTGGGTCTGTTTTTTTTCTCTTTCTTGAAGATGGGAACCACATCAGCCCTTTTCCAATCCTCAGGTACTTCCCTGGTGCTCCAGGATTTGTTGGATATTACTGCATGACTCAGTTTCTTATGAGCTAAAATGTGGACAAGATGCTTAGTAAGGTACAATCAACTATTTAACTCCTCAATACTTGTTTCTTGAGGCAGATTGTATCTAATAGTGAGAGAAGAATTTGGTGGAACCAGGAAGTCAGAAAATCTACTATTAATAGAAAGCAGTTAACCATCTCCTTAACTGCATCCTCTTACAAACCTGTTTGGGTTTTAAGATCTGCAAGGAATATTTTGTTTGAAAATAGCCCTGAAGGCAGAGGTTCATCTATTTTGCACATTCCTCCATTGTTCCTTGATCATGAATTGACCCCATTCTCTCACCATTTTGAAAATCTGTAAAGATGTTGCTTTGACTTCTCATTTTTCCTTGCTAATTGTTTTGATACTAATGTCTCAATAGGTTGCTACACCAAGTAGAATCAACCATGTTGGCACTTAGAGGAAAAACCACAAGGGAATTACAAGTCTGCAGAAGAAAGCATTGGCAAATCACTTGGGGCTACTACCCAAAAAGCAAAAACCTAGATGTGTCCATGCAATTATTAGGAAACCTGCTTGACTGAAGACTTTTTAGTATTAATAATATTTAGTGTGCATTTCAAAAATGTCAACTGAGCAGAAAATGTGGGGATATAAATAACATTTTTCTCTTAATGTGGAGAAATGTCTTTGAGGTAGAAAATCTGAGCAATATTACATTGCTAGCACACATTCTCTTATTGCGTTAGCTTTCAAATAACGGCTCCTTTCTTGTCATGGTACTCAGATATGTGACAAAGTTCTGCAGGTAAGTAGATAAACTTAGATAATAGGGCTATGCATACTTTGAAAATGGACTTGAGGAAGTGTTTCAGATCTCATGCGTGCACAACACTTTCTGCTATTCATTGAAGCACTCATACCTCTGGAAAAAAGAGGCTGCTTTTTTAAAAGTCTTTAATTATACCAATACCTCTTTTTTTTCAGCTTGCACAGAGATGGCTGCATTAATGAATGTAGCTGAGAATCTTACTATAATAATCAAGCCCACAGATTCCTACCCATTTCTCTTTTGAAGTGAGGGTCAACCTATTTTTCAGAGCACCAGAAGGCAAGAAAAGAAACAATGGATGGAAACTAATCAAGGAGAGAACCAATCTAGAACTAAGGAGAAACTTCCTAATAGTGAGAACACTTAACCATGGAAGGGCTTGCCTTCAGAAGTTGTGGGTGCTCCAACACTGGAGGCTTTTAAGAAGAGACTGGACAGCCACTTGTCCAAAATGGTATAGGATCTCCTGCTTGAGCAGGCAGTTGGACTAGAAGATCTAACTCTATTATTCTGTGTTCTGTATTTTATAAATATTTTAACAGATGTATATAGCTAAATGTAAATGGAAGAATGTGCTCTTTCTGTAAATCTTTATACAGGCCTGCAGCCTGCCTAGGTTCGAATCCCATAGAGGGTGTGGCTTGCTGAGGAGGGCAGAATGAGCCCGAAATAGCTATCCAAGTCTCCCATTTAATTCTTTAACTCTTTGTCAACAAAAAAGAAATTTGAATTTGTAATGTATCGCAGTAGCGACTTGAGCCTGTTTAATGCCCCTAGTTTGGGGGGCGGCAAGGCAAAAGTGATCATAAAATATGACTGCAGTATGGCAGTTAAAATACCAAGGTGCATCAACCAGACCGGTTTGTCCGGAAAAACTTTCTACATATATATATATATATGAAAATCTTGCAATTCTTCTGAAAATCCTGTGCAGACCACAACAAGTAAAATTACTGCTATCTGACAGCTGTAAAAGGTCATCCAGTTCCTTTAATTTAAATTCCCTTCCTCCTTTCTTTCTTTCTTTCCTTCCAATGCCTCATAATATATGGAGGTAGGCATAATGAGGCCATCAAACTCAATATAGATCTGGTTCTTTGGCACTATGTAGATCAGTGAAGAACGTAAATGTAGTCAGATCACTTGTTCTTCCATCCTTTGGATAATCATAAAGAGGGATATTGTCAGTCCAGAAAAGAAAAAAAAGTCATCCATAAAATTAGCTCATATATATTGGGATATTAATTTGAAATGGCAAGAAAAATAGCAATATTTTTCTGCTGTAATACTTGCTGTCAGTCTTTAAGGTGCCAGAAGTTTGTTTATGCCTTTGTTGTAAATAAAATCAATTTGAAGTTTCTTTTAAAATAAATACTTTTCCTTGTGAATGTAAAGAAGTCAAATTAATCCTTAGATAACTTGGGGGGGGGGAGAAAGAAGGATATTCAAGCACACACATTACTCTGTTTGAGATTTAAGCTCAGATTTAATTGCTAAACTATATCTCTAAGATAATAAGAATACATGCATCTAAGTTTATGTACGTGAATGTTTTCAAAGGACTCAATCTTTTCAAGTTCTAATTTTGTAGTGAACTAGTTTAACTACAAATGTAGAAAAAAGATGTAGACTTGACAAACCTTGTATTCTTTTATATGCACATTTTGACATTGTAAAATATTTCAATAAAAATTGGGCAAAATAGTTAAAAAATATTGATGGAAAAGTTGTGTCAAGAAAAGCTGACGTCTTGATGGAAACCAGGTGTTTCTTGTCATGAGGCCGCATGAATTGGCCAGGCTAAAGCATTAGCTTCCTTTCTTTTCTTCTGAAAGCACAACTAAATTATAGAGAGGAGAAAAAAAACACTTCAAACATCTGATGATGTTCATTGCACCACTATTCTAAATGAAGAATATAGCAAGCTTCTTCATGAAGTTGACAGGTAATGAAAAAATCAGCTACATCTAACAAGCAATGATTGTTTTGTGTGTCTTGCCCGCTTACTAGCAGATTAAATTTAGAAGATACTTGAGATTCCACTCATTTTTTCTTAACCACTGAATGTACATTTCCCAAATCATGTCAAGAAAGTAATGTAGCAATAAGTGAGTCTTATTTAGGGAAAGCGGTGTTTAAAGTTTTGAGTTTAGTTAAAGGAGAATCAGGGTTTCAGTTACTGCTGGGTGACTTTGAGCTAACCTATTTTACCTATCTCTTAGGGAGGTTGATGTGAAAATAAAATTGGGAGAAACACCATGACAGCCAGAGGTCATATGAATGTAATAAAATATATAGCTGATTTACGCCAATTTCCTTTGATTTAGACAGAAATCAATGCTACTATATTCTTGCTGCATTCTGCAAATAAATGCACAAGTGAATTTTTTTTCATATTACATTTTTCCAAGCATATGCATATACATTTTGAAATGTATATATTTATGCACACCTTTTCTGTCCAGGATAACCCATTATGCTGCTCCCCATGTGCTAGCATGGCTTGATAGCAATAGCACTTAGACTTGTATACCAATTCACAGTGCTTTACGGCCCTCTCTAAGAGGTTTACAGAGTCAGTATATTTTCCCCAACAATCTGGGTCATTTTATCAACCTCGGAAGGATGGAAGGCTGAGTAAGCCTTGAGCCAGTGAGGATCAAATTCTGGCAATCAGCAGAATTAACCTGCAATACTGCATTCTAACCACTGTGCTACTATAGCTCTGAAATGTACTACTGAAATGGGGAATGGGCATTTTTGACACTCTCCTAACCACCATTAAGATAATTATTTCCTGAAGATAAAAAAAAGACACTCCAAAAAAGCAAGCTCCATGATACTTACAGGTAGCCCTCAATTGAGGACAAAAATTCTGTTGTTAAGTGAGACATTTGTTAAGTGAAATTTGCTCCATTTTACGACCTCTCTTGCCACAGTTGTTAAGTGAATCACTGCAGTTGTTAAGTTAGTAACACGGTTGTTAAGTGAATTTGGTTTTCCCATTGACTTTGCTTATCAGAAGGGGATCACATGACCCCGAGACACCGCAACTGTCATAAATATGAGTCAGTTGCCCAGCGTCCAAATTTTGATCATGTGACCATGGGGATGCTGCAATGGTTGCAAGTGTGAGAAATGGTAATAAGTCACTTTTTTGGTGCCATTGTAACTTCGAACGAACGGTCACTCAATGAACTGTTTTAAGTCAAGGACTACCTGTACTTGTCTCTTTCAATTTTTTTTTATCTTCAGCTTCTGTTGCCTGAGGCTATCAGTTCATTAATCCTAATGGAAAAAAATTGCTTTAATTCCACCTTTCCTCCATTGTGCTTTTTATAATAATCCCATGAGGTAGATTAAGTTTATTTTAAGAGACAGTGGTTAGTCAATGATCACCTAGCTGTTTCTTGACTAAATGGGTGTAAATCTGGCTTTCTTCAGCTTTAGGAATCATCTCTGATCTCATATTACATCATGAATATGGCTAGCAATTGTATTTATGCCAAGTCCTCATAAAACTGTCTTTGTCTCCTGCCCAGACCATAGATGAGGCAACTTAAAAGTTTTCTTTTGTTTTTCCAGTATGAAGAAATACTTTCCTCTTTCCCCATTACAATTTTTGTCTGACAGACTTCATTGATGATATGGTTATATCCTAAGACAGTGTTTTTCAAACTTGGCAACTTTAAGATGTGTTGCACTTCAACTCCCCCTGCTGGTGGGGGAATTCTGGGAGTTGTAGTCCATTCATGTCAAAGTTACCAAGCTGGGAAAACACCAGGCTAGGAGCTGTCCAGAACCTACTGGCCACTTTAAACAGGCGCAGGAACACATCCTTCCCTTTGACCCCCAAGTATTCTACTCCATTTCCAGTTCACTCTTTGCTTCAGAAAAAAACTCACTAACCAGCTCCAAGAACTGGTCAGTGGTCTTACAAAGAGAAACCAAGCCCGAGTTTAGTTGTCTAAATCTTCACTACTGTTATTCATCCAGTTTGGTCCCTGGTCAAAATTGCCTTCTGGCATTGCCCAATAATTGCATGGGTAAGTGAATGTACTGGTGTATTTTCAAAAAAAAAAAGTTATCTCTTTCTTCCTGCTTTTTTCCCCTTCAGCATGCATCTTAACCCCAACATTAAAAAAACCCACCATGAGGGATAAAATATTCTATCTTTATCTACTTAATTTCTATGAGGGATTTTGAATTACACCGCAGAAGGAATAGACAAACTGAAACTGCAGGATTTATTCTGTAGGGGAAGGAGACAGATAACAGCAACCAAGTTGTTGTCTTTCCTTGTTGTGAATGGTGCTTGTATTAGGAAAAAAGATTGGCTTAGATTCTCCTTAGGAAGATAGAAACTCCACAGTGAAATCACCCCATTTTTTTTTTTTTATCAGATACCAGATTCTGTCCGTAAAGGTCATGCTATAATTTACATTGCCTTTGAAAGCCTTATGTAACATTTCAGGGGATATATATATTCAATAGAAGAGAATATATAGCCTACAACTTTGCTAACATTTGGGGCTGTTTTGCATTCCTTTGCCCAGGAACTGAGTTATCACTCTAGTTGTGCATACCAATAAAAGCTACTTTGTTGCATTTTTCTCCATATGCTTTGGCTCCTTGTTTTTAATTAGGCACAACCATCCTCTTCCTGTGGCTTCTCCATCCCATCTCACTGATATTCCTGCCTCCCACTGTGGTCTATCTCTCTTTCTTCTTGTGGGCTCTCCTCCCAATCCTAGCTCCACCACTCCAAAGAAAAGGCAGATAATGTACAGAGAAAACAGCTAGCTCATCCAGTACTTTTAACAGAAGAGAATAACAGAATAACACAGTTGGAAGAGTCCTTGGAGATCTTCTAGTCCAATCCCCCACCCATGAAGGAGATCCTATACCATTCAGACAAATGGCTCCTCACAATCTCTTCTGGAGGCAAACCATTCCACTGGTTAATTGTTCTTACTGTCAGGAAATTTCTCCTTAGTTCTAGGTTGGTTTTCCTTAGTTCTAGGTTGGTTCTCCTTAGTTCTAGATTGGTTCTCTCCTTGATTAGTTTCCACCCATTGCTTCTTCAGGTGCTTTGGAGAATAGGTTGATCCCCACTTCCTTATGGCAGTTCTAATTTCCAGAAAACATGAAAACTGTTCACCTTTTAAGTGTAACCATCCACAAGTCTGGAATATTGCTCTCAATCAATAGCCTCCTGCCATCAGTCTGACTCTCTCCTCCCTGTCTTATAATCATCCACTCATTCTGGAGAAAGAATGAAAGAAAGAAATTGTTTGATAGAGTATTGTTTTGGTTGGGATATTGACACTGAAGAAAGAATGGGACAGGAGGTAAAGGTCTAGCGGTCTGTCAAAACATGCTTTCTTCTGAGCACCAACCATGGCATGGAGAATAATTGATGGATATTTTCCTGTTGGTCAATGACATTTGGTGGAATGGCAAAATGACCCAGGGCAATCTATATATCACTTTCATTAACTTCTCCTGGTTTCAATCCATCAGTGTAGTCCCAGTAGCTTCCTGATTCCTATGGTAAGAATATGGATCTATAATGAAGGCACAGAAATTCTAACAACATACTTTTCTATTGGCTAAAAATTGGAGCCCTGCCCTTTAATGCTGGGCATTTATCTTCCGTTGTATGATAGCAACTTTTAGTTACTTCCTGGCTATTTTTCCTTACATTTATAATATTAATGCCACATGTGGGGCAGAATAAATATGAAAAGATGTGACAGCCAGATAAAGAAAATGGTTAAGAGTGGTTCCCTAAGACCCTTCCTTCCTTCCTTCCTTCCTTCCTTCCTTCCTTCCTTCCTTCCTTCCTTCCTTCCTTCCTTCCTTCCTTCCTCCCTCCCTCCCTCCCTCCCTTCCTTCCTTTCTTCCTTCCTTCCTGAAATTGTGACAATAGACGTCCATCAGAAGATACTTCTAGTATTCAGAGGAAAATGATTGTATCCAAAAAAGTTTCTCTCCTCCCCTGCTTTTCCCCCTTATATATAAAGGAAAGTAATTCATGCTTCACAAAGTCCTGCCAATTATTACCATGCGTTAAACTGTAATTTGCAAACACAAGCTGTTTCTAAACAAGAACAAAATGGCAAAACCAGATGGTTTTAAGGTTCAGTGCAGTTTTCTGGAAGGCAAGCATGTGGTGTTTTTTTCCCCTCCCTCCCCACCATGTAAACAACATGGTTCTTATGCCTTCCCCCCTTTTTTGAAGTGACATGTATGACAGAACTCAATATCTAAGCTAAAAAGGCATATTTCTCCAAGAGAAATTAAAAGGGAAATAAATAAATAAAATGGAGCTCTGACAGGCATCTGAGAGTGATCAGGCCTACTACCCTTGATTTTTTTTCCCTGCTCAGAAAGCTACTATCTGAGTGAGAAACATTTTAATCTATCTAGTGAGGGGCCAGTTTTGTACAGTGGTTAAAGGAACTGGGCTAGAGATCATGTTTTCATCTTAGTATCAGAACTGCCACTTCACGTCTGCTTTCTGCAATCACTTCAGTTTCAGCCTGCCATGAACCTTGGGGTGAGGGGGGGTGCCTAAGGGGGAAAGTGAAAGCTAAGAGAGTGAGAGTGCCTGGCTGAGGCAGCATCCCAAGGTCACTCTGCAATGAGAAGAATACAGCTGCAAGCCAGTCTATGATCAGAGCGGCCATTTTCAAAACATCTTATTCTAAAGTGATTGGACAGTGGGGGACCAGCTATGGGAAGGACCTAAGCAGAGAGAAGTTTTATTCGGAGTTTTGGCACGTGAACTCCAGTTCTATTTTTGCTTTACTGTATTCTGCTTGACCTTTAAAAGTAAAGTATACTTTTCTCATTAAATGGAGTCAAGGATCATTCTTTCTTAAGGGCTCAAGCTGATGCAGGGCTGATATTTAGACTAGGCCACCAAAGAAGCCTAAGGATAATGCCTCAAAAGAAGAAAAAGAGTCAGCCTCTATCATTCCTCTATCCCTCTAGGTGAGTTGAACCAGGACAAATATACTATCTGGGCTTCAACAACAAGCTCAGTGATTATGACATAAATTCCTTAATTGTATTAATAACTGTTGTTATTATGAAGTTTTCACTGTGTCTGGCATTTTTATCCACCTATTGAGTCTTTACCAAGGACCTTGTAAAGGCATATGTGTTAGGGCAGTGGTGGCGAACCTATGGCACGTGTGCCGGAGGCGGCACTCAGAGCCCTCTCTGTGGGCACACGCGCCATTGCCCCAGCCCTGCCTCCTCCCATGGCCCCCTCCTCACCAGCAGCCCCCCCCCAGAGGAGAATCGCCCCTGGGCGCAGCCCACATGAAGCAGCATAGCCAAGAACATGGTAGCCGGGCAGCGGAGACAAGACTCCGCCCTTGCACCCCATCGCGCGCAGATGATGCTGTGGGGCACGGGCGGAGGGCATGGTCACCATGGTGCTGCTGGGCTGCCTGGGTGATCTGTGGTGGGCCGTGGAGGTGGTGGGTGGCCCAGCGGGCAGGGCGGAGTGGGGACGGGGTGGGGGTGGGCGGTTTTGGGGCACTCGGTCTCTAAAAGGTTCGCCATCACTGTGTTAGGGTGTCAGAGGGTGTATATTATTACTATGACACAAAGATATGAAATTATAGCTGTCAGTTCTTTAGCTGACATTGGCTTTCATAAACATCGAGATCTTCCCAAGAACATAGGATGTCATAATGTACCTTTGTAGTATATGTGTGGATCAAAGCAGTGTGGCCTTTTGCAACTGACAGATGGAAATGTTAATGTACTAATTTACCATCCAAGATTTTTTGGTATGGTACCTCTAAAGTAGACCTGTTGTGTAAATGCAGCTAATAACATGGTCAGTGTATCCACACCTGATCCCTTTTCTATTTGATGTGAATACAAAGGAAAGAAAAGTTGCAAGAGTTTCTATGTGATCCAGAAACAATGCACTAATTAATTTACTGCTGTTATTTATGTACATAATATTCTATCTTTCCATTAATAGATAGTATTCAAAGTAGCTAATAAACCATTTAAAACATATAATTAAAATACAATTAAAGCACAACATACTGTGCTTTATGTACATAATTATCCTCAATTATCACCTAAATATTCACTTACATTTCAAATTTCTTCCTGCATCCAAATAATTATATTGTCTTGCCAGTATAAAGGAACAAATAGATATAGCCTGAAAGCTACTATTGAGCAGACTGATATATCTGGTAGATGATCCTATAATGCTGGTGAGACCAACAGAAGGTCCTCTCTTAAAAAGATTTAATAATAATCAAGGAGACTCATAACTGGAGTTATCTGTTTGTATATATTCAAATAGCCTGGTTCCATGTCATTTAAAAATAAAAGTCGCAACTAACACATAGATAACTGTGTCCAGAGATCTGTATCAGGAAAAGGTTGAGCAAGAGAAGTTGACAAGATAATGCAACCTGCAGTATTCTGAACACAAGGAATTTTAAAATACTTTTCAAAAACAAACTCATGTAGAATATATTATATTACAAACAAGGTGTATATATTACTTCCTAGCTTAGCCCACAGCTCTGCGATTTCCTGTTGAACACCCTTCCAAAGACTATCCAAGGCTGACTTTCCTTCATTTGATCAATGGAGGTCAAGCATGTAGGTCACTTATTAATTATAGTGAACAAATAGGTTGCAATTAAGTCATGCATCATATTTATATGACAGTATAGTATAACCATCCCATGAAGTTATACTGGAATTTTAAAACATTTCATAATGATGAATCCTTGATGCGTATGCTTCAGTGACCAAGACCTATTTTAGCTTATGAGACTCATTTCCCTTTTTTGCATATTAAGCAAAAATTTTCCCCATCTTCTGCAGTCTAAACTTTAGCCTACATTTCCAACATCTGATGAATATCTTCCTAGGATGAGTCTACCCAATTTGGTCTGGTTCATGGAAACTGTTTATTTAACTGACAACCTGAATTGGGACTAGGCATAGTTTCTGAAGAAAGGAACCCTTGCCTGGCCCCTGGGAGAGATCTCCCTGGAACCTCAGTACAAGCTTATCTTGGGCAGTGATGACAGCTCTGCTAAACCAGGGGTTCCCAACCTCTGGGCTCTGGCCACTACCAGTCTGTGACCCATTTGCAACCGGGCTGCTTGAGTGGCTGGCTGGTGCACGTGCATGTGTGTGCACAGCCCCACTCGCCTGAGCATCGCAGTCACTCAAGGCCCCACTTGCGCAAGCGTCATGGGTGCTTGGGACCTTGTGCAAGCTTTGTGGGTGTCCAGGGCCTCACTTATGTGAGTGCTTTGGGCCTTATTCATGCGAGCGTTGTGGCACTCGGGGCCTCATTCGCACAAGCATCGCAGGCGCTTGGGGCCTCACTTGCGCAAGGAACGTGACGCTTGGGGCCCCATTCGTACAAGTGGTCAGGGCCTCACTTGTGCGAGCATCATGGGTGCTCTCAGCCCCACTCGTGTGAGTAATGGGTGCTTGTCCCCACACGTGCACGCACCTATCCCTCTCACAAAACCATCCCCTTTTTCCTCTCCTCCAGGCCGCCAACCTTAAAAAGTTGGGGAACTCTGTGCTAAGCCTAATGCAGTGATGGTGAACCTTTTAGAGACTGAGTGCCAAAACTGCAACCCAAAATGCACTTATACATCGTCGAGTGCCGGGTGGGTGTGGCCCATTGGCTGGGTGTGGCCCATTGGCTGGGCATGGCCCATTGGCTGGGTGTGGCCAATTGGGTGGCCGTGGCTGTGGTGGTAACGGCAGACTGGGTGGGAAAAGTTCAATCAATCAATTCCAACTTTGCAAGATCTTTTTTTTCCCCACGAGAAGTTGAAATTGACTGATTGAACCTTTTTTTTTTTTTGCACATGGCGGTGGAGGCCTAAAGCGAAAAGGTTTTATAAAACCCAGCTGAAGGCCTAGGACTGGGGTGATGGCGCGCGTGCCCACAGAGAGGGCTCTGAGTGCCGCCTCTGGCACCCGTGCCATAGGTTCGCCACCACTGGCCTAATGCATGCTTCTATGGAATAGTCCAGCTATGGGGTCACCAAGAAGGAGAGGCCAGGCTAGCTGTATAGCTAGCGATGCTATAGCTGTATAGAGTGCAGCATCAGCAGCAACCGAATATCCAGTGGGGTACATCAAACCAGCCCTGTCCTGACTCTCCCCCAGAAGCTCAGTAGATGAAACTGAGCAGGTACTTTTGGACCAGCTTTGGTTTCCCAGATATGTCAGTTCTGAATGATCATAGGAATCAGGGGCCGCCTATTTTAGATAAAACCCTTAATTAATGTTCCTTGCCATGCCATCTTTAACAGAAAAATCACAGCTTTAACCGAAAGGATTATAAACAATTTCAGCCCCTTGTTTATCACAGGAGCATCCATTTTCTTTTTCTTTAACCAATAATTAAAACGATGGGAAAAGAAAGAAAAAAAATGACATGTCGTGGCTACAGGAATGTCATTTAGTAATCAAATATTAATGATCTTCTAAATGTTATTGTGTTGTTAAATTAAACTGTTGTCAGGCATTGGCAGTCCAAACAACTCTTCTCCCCTCAAAGAAAGGGCACTAAATCAAATGTTCGACCATTTAAAAGCCATTTCATAGTCTCTTTTGTTATTCTGAATTTCTCCTGATTATTTGAGTGTGTGTGTGTGGGGGGGGGGTTGAATCGAGAAAGCACTCAGTAAAAAGGAAGAAAATGCTTTTCTCTGACAAGGAGTATTGCTCCAATTATGTAATTATTGGAATCAAGTATTCACAAATTGCATTGCATGATGTTGTTTAACTTGCTTTGCTAACCTTCCATTTGTACAAAGGCATCCTTAATTATGCCCCTGAGTGTCAGTTTTCAAACACTGTGTTTTAACACTCAGCATTAAAATTCTGAAATTCTTTCATTCTATACCAACTGCGTTTCTCTAACTGCCCTAATTTAGCTAACTGGTTCTTACAAGTCTGACAAAAACCCCAGCTGTTATGGAATGCTATGGTATTGCTTGGCCTGATTTCTTTTTGTTTGTTGGTTAAAATATTTCATATATTCCTCTGAACACAATTTGCTTAGTGTTATGTAAATTAACATGAAAGGATATTATGCTCAAAGATTCTGCCTTGTTGAGATAGTGGTAATATCTCACCCTCTTTATGTAGAAGTGGAACATGCACAGTTTAATTGGAGAAGAATCTCTTCATTTAACCATAGTCACAGCAAAATAACTTCCTCTGGAAAAAAAAGCTGTTTTCAAAACCTTGATTTATACAAGTTGTCATTCAGAGCTTATGTATTAGAAGTGTTTAACTCACTTCTGACAATATTTTCAATTAGGAACTAACAAAATTAGAAGCCTTAGCAGATCTGACTCCTTGAGAAATTGCTGTTTATCAAGGTGCTGTAATGCTGTTGGGAGACCTACAAATTAATTAAACAAGCAAATAAATAGTGTGGTGCTGAGATTTCTGACCGAGGATGAAATTGAGGGTTAAAACAATCAAAGGAAAACAGGATAATTTATTACTATTTACAAGGCAAAGGATTGGGTTCCTTAGCATCTCCCAAGAATGGTTGAGGTATAATTGTTGTTCCCATATAATCCTTTTCTTCAATTTACACCTGGCAGCCTTGTTTGAAGATTGGTGTTTTTAGAGGCTAGGCAGGGTCAGGGTTGAAAGAGCATCTCAGGGGCTTTGTGAGGATTATTATTTTATCTGATGGTTAAAATTGCTCAGATCCATTTTGAGCTGGATACTAGCTGAGCAAGTCCCTCTGAGTTGGTTGAATCACAGTCTTGCCTATTAACTGGAAAAGTTTGAGCTTGTAAGTCTTGAGGAAGTAGACAGGTTGTTAGCATGACTAGCTATGCATTGGATTCATGCCCCTCTTGACTGGTCAAACCACCCAACAGCAATGTATGGTTGCATCCAAATGGTAGTCAATTCATCTTTGATTGAGGAGGTAGCTCCACCTGCCTTTAAGGTGATGCATTCTCTTCTCAGGAAGCCATCATTGGTCCCAATATTCTTACTTAATTTCTGGCCAGATTTCAACCATTGGTTTCTAGCCTATGGGGAAAAGCAATTGGATAAAGGGCTCTGGGAAATGAGGATTACCTAGAACTTTTTCAATCAAGTTTAATGCTAGGATACAGTACTGAGGCATAACCTCTAGATCACGGGTGTCAAACTCACTGCATCACATGATGTGTTGCGACATATCGTGACTTTTTTTGCATTGCCGGAGCTCGGGTGGATGCGGCATCCACATGATGCAACCAGCCTGCAGGCTGGCAGTTTGACACCCCTGCTCTAGATGAACCAAAAAGTTATAAGTATCCTGGACCTTCTTATCTATCAACAGCTTTTGATACCATCAATCATTGCATCCTTCTGGACTGGCTTTGGGATTGAAGATGGAAGACACTGTTCTGCATTGGTTGTCCTTTCTTTGAACTTAGTTCTAATCAGTGTTGGTAGGAGAGTGAGTGAGCCTAAGGCCATTGCTTTGTGGAGTTTTTCAGGGCTTGATGATTTTTCTGTTCCTATTTTACATTTACATTAGATTATTGGCTGTGGTTATGGAGACATGATAACACCCTGTTATATATCTCAGCTACTGTCTGAACAAGCAAAGCCATCAAAGTCCTGTTGAGGTGTTTGGAATGTGTTGGGGTATGGATAGGGAGAGACAGATATAGCTCAAGCCTAGCAAGATTGTATGGCTATAGGTTCAGGAATTTCCTGTTCTGGAGTTTTTCCAGCTTTAATTATAGATGCAGTTACACTTCTAGCTATAACACTTATGCATAATTTAGGAATATTCTTTGATTAGTGATACATGCTTAAAGAGGTGACAGCTATGGCTAAAAGGATCTTTCCATAAGTTCATCACAAATGGATCGATTTCTGAGTTTCAGCAGTGATTGGAGGCAGCACAATATATCAAGAAGACAGAGAATAGGGAGGGTTCCCGGCTTCATCTTTGGAAGTGTGAATGAAATCTTAATCATCCAGTTGTGTGCTACAGCTGGGATGAAGTTCATTATGGTACACAGATTGTATTGGGTGTGGTAACTGCAATTGTGCTAAATTATTAAAGGCAATAATGAGTCTTTGGAGAGAATAATAAATGTTGATGAGACTACTGAGAGGAAGGACATTATACTTAACATCTGCACTTGTCATCAAGTGGCTTGCATACTTACATACTTGCACATATATAAAGAGGGACTATGTTCCTGAATATTTCTCATTTCTTCTAACAACCTATGGCAGTTCTTATTTTTGTCTTTGATAGACAAAAATACTTTCAGAAGAAGTATCCTTTTAAAAACAAATGCTACTAAATTTCCCATTTTTAATTATATTTACTTTTAATTTATGTATTAAAATAACATGTGGTTACATCTGTCAATCAATCGTATTTTTACTATTTTTTGGAATGTTCTAAAGAAGGGAGTCTAAGTCTATATGCTTAGTGTCCCCCTACCATAGTCCACCCATGAACCATTGAAAATAAATAACTAAAGATCAATCATAGGTGACAATAATAGAGATCACAACATCTATTCAGTACACAAATTTTAAACAATATCCAGATAAGCAGGAGGTGGTACCACATCAGCAAAACAAGAACCAGATAATGTGTCAATAACAGAGAAAATAACACTTAGTAGGAGAGTAATCCAATCACATGCAAGCCTAGAGGGACAGGATACCACCAATCAATAATCCTCACTCTTCAAGAGTATAGCACTGAAAAAATTATTTAGACAATTAGTGAAACATTCACTGTGGTGGTATTACCAGCTGAAGAGGAGAAGGGCCCATAGGGGAGAAATAAGACATTCCATCTTAGACTCCATGAGTGGAAGAGGGAGCATTTGAAACCAAGGAGTTTTATGAGTATATCTGTTTTTTCTCAAGGGGTAGCAGACAGACTGGTGAGATTCTCGTACATTGGTGTTCATCAATAAAGAAACCCCTTTAACCATTTCTTGGAGCTGTTCTGATTGCTCATGCCTGACATTTACCAATGAAAAACCAGATTCAGAGAACTCCTACAATCCAACATTTCAATCCTGAGCTATATTCCCTCTTTTCTATGGAGTATTATCTCAAATCAATCTTGACTCCAAGTAATATACAAGCAAGTTCATGCACTTTTCTGGGCAATATTTTCAAAATTTGTTTGCCACTTCTTTCTTCCTAGGGTTGAGAGATATTGATTAGCCCCAAATCACCCAGTTGATTTTGTGCCTAAGGCATAACTAGAATTCAGGTTTGTCTACTCCTGGTTAACCACTAGACCAAAGTGGCTTTCTTTTATTTTCTACCACCACAGCATATGATAAAAAAAAATAGAAGATAGATACAACGCTTTTACTTGTTTAAATTATAGTAACCATAATACAATAATTGAGAGCCAGGTTGTAGTTGTTAAGTCCAGACTGAATCCTACAAAGCAGGTAAGTTAGGGAAAACTCTGCTTGCTCTGCCCTGCAGTCACTAGACAAGGTATTCCTTCTCAAGGTGTGTACCATGAGATGTGAATTGGCTACTAGTTTGACTGGTTTCAAAAAATGATTGGAACATTTCCTGGAAGTCATGAGAGTCAGTGATGATAAGCCTTGATGACAGCATGATAGCTGTTGAAGGTCATCTGCTGGAAGATTAGTGGGTTTCCTTGTGCAATTGGGTAGCCACTGTGAGAACAGACTGCTAAACTAGGTGAGCCAGGGATCCAATCCAGGACACCACTGGTTAACATGCAGTACTAAAGGCAAACTCTGCCCACAGCCTGGAGTTTGATCCTAATGGGGTTAAGTTTGACTCAGCCTTCTATCCTTCCAACATTGGTAAAATGAGGTCCCAAGCTGGGGGCAATATGCTGACATCGTAAACCACCCAAAGAATACGGTAAAGCACGATGGGGTGGTATATTAGTCTAAGTGCTATTGCTACTACTTATGTTCTTATGTTATGGTCTTAAGGGCATATGACTTTGCTGTAAGGTCAGGTTTGTGCAGTGTTGCTCAGACACCATGAAAGCACATCTTGTTCCCTGCTTGGTGGCAAAAAACAGGCTGGCTGGACCAATCTGCTTCTTTTCTGCTAGTAATGGCCAATTACTGGCTGAGAACAGGATAGTTGCAGCATACAGCTGTTGATCTGTTGTTGTTTTTTACATTCAAGGAATAGATAAAAGTGTACTTTAATTGTTTATTTATTTTGCGGTCACAGACCAAAATACAAGTGCAACAAAAGAAAACACAGAAAAATATCACAAACAATTAAACACCAGAAGCCTTGGCTAAGGAGGAATTACAACGTTCTCCTCTGGTAGTTACAGCTCTTAAAAGAAATTTAGAAACCTGAGAAGTAATATAGGAGGAGCCATCCCCTAGACAATATAAAACCGGATTACTAACATTAGAACCAGAGGGATCAATTCCAAGGAGAGAGAATAGTTTAATTCTGGCTATAAAAGTGTACTTATATTTTCATACCTTGCCACACTGTCCTTGGAATTTTTTTAAGAAAATAATTTTGG
The DNA here is from genome assembly GCA_023970755.1 of Azemiops feae. Taxonomy (NCBI): domain Eukaryota; kingdom Metazoa; phylum Chordata; class Lepidosauria; order Squamata; family Viperidae; genus Azemiops; species Azemiops feae. The sequence goes on along the minus strand of JALGBA010000303.1, from coordinate 1,487,357 downwards.
GGGAATTAAATGATGCCACTTCACTGGTTATGGTGAAGACTTAACTTACTAGTTCAGTCACAAGTAAAAAAAGTGAAAAAATATTAATTGGCCATCCAGGAAATTTCAAAAACAGGACAATATGAAAGGGATTTGGGAAAAAATGAATAACATTTTTTTAATTCCAAAGATGGTGGTTTGCAGATAGTACTGATATCTATTGTATTTTTTTTTAAAAAAAATCCTTTATTGCCACATTATCTCTATTGTGAATGGCATGCGTCAAGCCTGTCATTCACAGTTTGCCAGCCTACATGCCAGAGAGGGAAAAACTAGAATTCACATCTTCAAAAGATATAGGTATTCATTGTTACATTCACAGAGAGATGTTGCAGCCCTTCCCTTCAATCCAGGGTCAGAAAACTCCAGGATCCTTCTAAAAATCAAGATACAAATTGCTGAACAGAGGCTAAGAAAAGAGGAGATTAAGATTTTTGACCAAAGATTAAAAGATGGAATATCTGGGGGAGAGAAAGAGGGAAGTCCATATAAAAGAAAATATGAGTATTTATCAGGAAAAACACTGATTTTGCTAGAAATAGGTAATTTTTACATTTTTATCATTAAATTCAAATTTGCTGCCCATCTTACAATCCAAAGTGACTCTAGGCAGCTTACAATGCAGTCAAAATATAAATGTAAGATCAATTTAAAATTCCATGAATTAAATATAGGCTGAAAAACCAAGGAATAGAACAGAGTGGGGTGGTGCTTTTGCTATCACTACTCCAAACACTTCCAGCCTAGAGCACCTCCATCAGGGCCCTAAACCAATTGGCAGAATCAGCTTTTAAGACTTCTGGAAAACTAGAAGGGTAGGGAGGGATTTCACCTCTGGTGGCAGGAGGTTCCAAGGGGCAAGGGCCACAATAGAAAAGGCTTTTCTGGACCCCACCTAATGGTATTCCTTCGCTGACAGGGTCCACATCAGGCACTTTCTACTAGAATGAGTGGGGCAGACCGATCCCATTGAAGCAAGATGGTTTCTTGAATATCCTGGATATCTAAATGCATATGATCCAGCTGCCACTAGTACACTGGCCTCAGTGGCTACTCCTGATTTCAATACTCTCAATTGTTGATAAGTAGAAGCTGATTGATCTAATTAGGATAATTAGAAAATGATGATGGGGAGAGAAGGAGGAGGAGGATTACAGAGCAGGGAGTGAACTGAATTATTTTTAAGGTACCTTCCACTTTCCAGCTGCCTTGCATTTCAATTAAACTTATTTAGAGGCTGTCTCTTTAAAAAAAAAAAAAACCCTTCTCCCTTAAGACTAGCCTGCTGACAAACATTCTGTGTTTCCTTTGGCCTTGCTTTTTCAGCAGAATAATTACATTGACAACTAATTTGGTATTTACTTTTACTCACTGCGACAGATTTTAATATTAATATGTTTTCATCTTTTGTATCATTGAGCGGGCCAACTTATTAGGCACTCTTGTGCCATGTCTAGGGCCAGTTGAACCCGCTTTTTTTGGAATGCGTCAAATGGCCAGTGACCAGAGTGACTGTGGTGCTAAATGTTTGTCCCTTTGGAAGCTCTTTGGACACAATGAATTGACAGCAGTGATTAAAACACTTGGTAAATAATTAAAGAGACAGCACAACCCCTTCTAATCCTCTTTCATTTCATTCCCTTTTGGAAACTAAATGGCTTGGAGAATTCAGTCCAGGGGCTGGCTTGCTTTAAGAATGAGTAGTTGTCTAGAAATAAAGTTATTGAAAGTTGCTGTTCCACTTGCCCTCAGAGCAGCCCATGGCAATGACAATAATCCAGAGGAATCGTGGTTTTAAATTGAGCTAACAATAAATGCCTGCCTAAAGATTTAGGTTCTGGTGCATCAGCCCTGTGGCCTTTTCTCTTCCTTTGCTGTGGTGTTGACAAATGGCACTAAATGGTCTTGAAAACTTCACAGAATGAAAAAGAAGAAGAAAGGGAAGTTTAGAGCTTGCTCCAGCAAGATGCACCTTATTGCTTTAAAGTTAATGATGTAGCAACTTATGTAGTCTAGTGAAAGAAAGGACTGAGCCAGGATGACATGATAGCTGTGTTCCAATATTTGAGGGGCTGCCACAAAGAAAAGGGGCTCAACCTATTTTTCCATAGCACCAGAAGGCAGGACAAGAAACAATGGATGGAAATTAATCAAGGAGACAAGTAAACTAGAACTAAGGAGAAATGTATTAACAATGAGGACAATTAACCAGTGGAACGGCTTGTCTTCAGAAGTTGTGGCTGCTCCATCACTGGAGGCTTTTAAAAAGAGACTGGACAGCCACTTGTCTGCAATGGTATAGGGTCTCCTGCTTGAGCAGAGGGTTGGACTAGAAGACTTCCAAGGTCCCTTCCAACTCGATCATTCTGTTATTTTGCTCTAACTGCCCTTATTTATTGATTGGTTGGTTGATTTACTGTTTGCTGTATTTATACATATTCTCATTGAATCATTGTGGAGTTTTACAGAGCTGTGGTGAATGTATTCTGGATTCCCAGAAGGAAGGGACTACATTCCAGAGGGCCAAGAGACAGAGAGTTGAGATGGTTCTTCCTAGCAATTCTCATAATATATATACTTTAATGATGCAAGTAGTTGCTTTAGTTTGGATGAGGAACAATAAATAAAATTACACAGAAGTAACTTTATGAGCCTTTCTTGGCTTTGGGGGGTTTCTCATAAACGGTTTTAAAAAGAAAGACATCCATGACAGACAAAACGAATCCAAGAGAACAATTCTAACTAATTGGTAATTAACTGGTGAAAGCCAACATAAAGGTTATGTTTTGAAAAGCTACTTCCAGTTCCTTCATGGACTCAAAGCAGCTTATATGGAGATCTCACAATCACAATGCTGTGACGGAAGTTGTGTTTCAGAGAGTGACCAGCCAGTGAATTTCCACAGCTGAGAGCAGATTTGGACTTCTTTAGACTTTAACTGCTGTGTTTTATTATCATTTGAGCATGACATATTAGAGACATCTCAGAACAAGAGTCAATAAGGGTAAAGTCAATGTTAGATTGCAAAGCCATTCCTGAAAATTGTAAGTTCTGGGAAAGAGGATCTAACAGTTGGTGACATTCTTTTATTTAAAGAACAAACATAATTTTCTTATACAGAACTTTGTTCTTGGCACATCATTGTTCCTATTTTGTCTTAGATACATCAAATTAAAGTGACTAAAGTAGTTATTAGCTTTCACTGATGAAACATGAAGGAATGCGGCTCTAGGATTTTTCTTTTTTTACAGTTACACCATCCAGAGCTTTTGCTTGACAACCACATACATACATACTAATCAACATTCTACAGGGTAGAAGAAAGGAGTAAGAAGCAGTAAATCAAAGAAATTAAAGACATGAGACAAGAAAAAGAAAAGGAAGAATAACTAGAGCAGTCACACTATTCACTATCATAGCAAGCCAACCAGTCAAGTGTGTTTTTGCATTTGTAAATGTATTCCAGAGCCTCCACCAACCCAGCATGCAGGAGGGTAAATGACCCATTACACCATAATCAAACATTTCAAGAGAGCCAACCAAATCAAAGCAGTTAGATCCGAAATGGCTCCTTCTGGATTTGCTGCTTTACTTCAACATTTCGTCTAATCATTTTCTACCCAGCCTAAACCATGATGGGTCCCTCCTTCTGTAGTGGCCCAGACAGGTAAATTAAAAAGCTAACACCCCAACTACAAGAGGCAAGACAACTTTCAGCAGCTAAAACAAGACAGAATATCTCAAACACTTCAAGCTGGAACAACCATGTTTCAGTCCATGATTGAAGCAAAACAATTCCTCTTTTGGTCAGTATCTTGGACAAAACATTCGCAACATTCAGGTGGTCCAGGCAAAATCATCTAAAATCAGCAGTTCCATGTACAGTTCATGTAGCTGGGAAAAATACTATGGGTAATTTACAGTTTAGTTTGCATCTAACACATTCCCAATCAATCCTTATATCCAGATCAGAGTGAACACACATACTGCTCAGGACAGCTAGCAAAAATATACCTTGATGTTTATTATGTATTTAATTTAAAAGAGTTACAAGACTGCCTATTTTATATGCTATAACTCTGGGCAGCTCATAACAGCAGTGATATGAACATAACAATAAAAGCCAATTCATAATCAATGGACTCCAGTCTCATGATGCCTGGGGGGGAAAGCCACCTTTTTAAGATCTGGCAGAAATCTAATAGAGTGGAGACCTGCTGGATCTTGGAGGCAGGATGATTCACAGGGCAGGGTCCCACTAGATTGCATTTGAAAGAAGGGAACTAAAATATGTCCACCCTATCTGACCTGCTGGAGCAGGCAGATACCTTCAGGGAGAGTCAATCCCATATATATCCTGAATTTTATATAGGAATTTATACAGAATTTTAAAGCTCCTTAAATTACAGGTGGAAAGAAACTGGAAGCCAGTTCAGTTTGGGAAGCAGAGGTGTAGTACAAACAAACTGAGAGATGCCCAAAACAGTGCACGCCACTACATTCAGGGCCAGTGATGTAGTTAGAGACCAGTCATCGCAGGATGCCAAGATGTCATTAATTTGCTCAATCGTGGCAAGTGCTGCATGCGGAACTATAATGAGATCTCCAGGTTGTTTTCCTTTGGTCAATAAGTCAAATAATGGACTAAGTAAATGTGTAGGTAAAGAAAAATATGGGCGAACCCAATTGAGGGTGCCTAGCAATTGCTGCAAATTGACCACAGAAATGACTTTGGGTAAGCTCAAGCGAGGAAAAACCGGAGCAGAATAAGATTGCAACATTTTATGCCCTAAATAAGGGATAGGGAGAGTGCAGCTGTATCTTTTCTGGGGCAACCTGCAATCCATAGATACTTAAATCATTTTGTATTTCAGAAAGCCAATTAGGTTGTATCTTTGGGGCTCCAATTAAAATATCATCCATATAATGATATACCAAAGCCAATGGATGATGTTTGCGAAAAGGGGCTAATGCTGCAGCGACATAAAGCTGACATAATGTGGGACTATTCAACATTCCCTGCGGTAAAACTGTCCAGTGATAACATTTATTAGGTTCTGAATGGTTCACTGCAGGCACAGTAAATGCAAACTTTTCCTGATCAGGGGGGCATAGAGGAATAGAGAAAAAATAATCCTTTAAATCAATTACCATTACCTCATGATCTTGGGGAATCAAATTAGGATTGGGCGTTCCGCACTGTAAAGGGCCCATAGGTTGAATACATGCATTAATGGCACGAAGATCGTGCATGAAACGCCACTTGCCACTTTTCTTTTTTATGACAAAAACAGGGGTATTCCATGGACTAGTAGAAGACACAACATGACCAGCAAGCAGCTGATCTTTAACCAGCTGGTGGAGAGCCGTCAATGGCCCAGTGGGCCATTGATCAATCCACACTGGCTCTTTAGCCAGCCAAGTCAATGGGAGGGCAGTAGTCTCAGTCTTCCAAAATGAGGGTGGCACCCAATTTACTAAGTAGGTCACGTCCCCAAAGGCTGACATGAATATCCAATATAAAGGGGTGGACCTGAATAACCAAATCTGAGTTAGGCAAATGGGCTGAAAGAAATCGTGCACTTTGACATGCACTTTGACGACCCTCCACACCCGACACACTTGGACAGGGCTCGGTTGGCCAGGCATCAGGCCACTGCTTGGCAGAGATCACTGAAACATCTGCTCCAGTGTCCAAAATTCCCTCAAGGGGCTTACCCTGCAGCACAATGATCTGATGGGGCCGTTGAAATGTGATCAGGGTAGTGATGGCAGCTATGATGGAAGTGGCCAGGTTAGTAGAACCGAAGCCTCCTTCCCCTCTCTCTTTTGGCTCTCCCCCCCCTGCTGGGACAAAATAAGGCAAATGCAGGAGTTGAGCAGGACTAGTGTAAATGGGCAAAATCTGGGGCAAGTTGGTCCACAATTGAACATAAATAATTCCAGTATAGTCCGAATCTATCACCCCGGGAATAACAAAAATACCTTTTTTACCCATGCTTGACCGCGGAAGGACAAGCCCTACATAATTTTGTGGTTGGGGGCCTGATAATTGGGATGGAACTATTTGAACCTCCCCAGGGAATTTAAAATTCACTTCCTCCTGCAGTATCAAATCAATACCGGCACTACCTCTTGTAGCCGCAGGAGTATTTTCTATTGTTGGTTTGTTGTCTCTGTTTGGACTGGGGCCAGAGACCGGCCCGGTTGGCCATTTCCCGACCTACAATCACTTGCCCAATGATAACCCTTCTGACACCTTGGGCATTTTGTTTTTGGTTTCAACCCCTGATGGAAAGGGGAGCGAGATGCTGCAGACATACCCCCCCTGGATTTCTACATTCCCTTTTAAAATGACCAGGTTTGCCACAGTTATAACACTTTCCTTGAGGCTTGCTGCCTTGTGATAAAGCAGCCGCCAATAAATTGGTTTGGTAAGAAGCTGTTCCTATATCTTGACACGCTTTAATCATATCTGCCAAAGCAGGGTTTTTCCCCAGACCAATAATTGCCCTTTGACATTCAGAAGTAGCGTTGTCTTTTGCCAGCCTCATCAACAATTCCTGCTGAGCTTCAGGATTATCTATCTGCCGCCGTAAGGCATCCTATAGTCTGTTAATAAAATCAGGATACAGCTCAGTAGCCTTCTGCCTGATATTAGAGAAAGCTTGATGAGGCTTACCAGAAACAGGCACCTTTCCAAATGCTCGATAGGCACATTCAGAAGAAACCTGTAAAGTGGCAACCGGTAGAACAATCTGGGCATCAACTGGAGCAAAGGGGCCAGACCCATACAAATGATAAGGAATGAAGACCCCCCCCCCGAATGAAGGGCACGCACAGCACATTGGTGTTTAAATTCGCTGTCCCAAACTACATATTGTGCTGGAGTAAGCAACATGCGAAAGGTAGTTTTCCAATCTTCAGGTACTAAGATATGATTTCTCATAGTGGCTTCCAGCATTCCCTGCACATAGGTACTTCCCAACCCCATATCTCTAATTCCTTTTCTAAGTTCCGTTAAAATTGCATATGACAAAGGGTGATATTCCACTATTTGAGCTCCATTCTGATCTACTTGTCCCGTGGCATGTACTGGACAAACAGAAAGCATATCGGTAATTTCTTCTATATTCTCCCCCCCCCCTTTGTCTAATTGTTCCTCTAATATTTGCCTTATGGGGGTGTACAATGGCCGTGGAGAAGCAAAAGAATTAGCCTCTCCAGGAGGAGCTGAAGGTCCAATTGGAGATGATTTCGGGGTGACAATTTTTATCTGGTCATAATCAGGCAGGGTTAATTGTTGTCCTGCCGAAGCCTCAGAGCCAAATTTTTCCACTGCTTGACGGCATTGATACCATCGATGTAATATCTGTACTGGAGCCCGAGGTTCAAGATGTAAAGTATGCCCTATCTTTATCCAATCCCGTAAACGGAGCATCCCGCAATCCGGATACCAGGGACAGTGTTTCCCTACCTCCTCAACCAGCTTCCTTATATCCGCCTCAGGCGCTGTCACACCTGACTTATGTAACAGGAATCGGAGTTTCTGTACATGTTTATGCTGGTGTTGAGATAGATTGCAACCCATACTTACCACTGAGGGGTCCCGGAGGACGAAAGTGCACCTAGGGGTCTGTTCCAGATGATGGTAAGTATGTTGGCTGTTGTTCCCCATGGGGGGGTTAGGGGGTCCCTGTTCGGCTGCCAGATGATGTAGTTAGAGACCAGTCATCGCAGGATGCCAAGATGTCTGACTGCCTTCGCAGTGTTTATTGCTTTTATACAGTTTTTTCCAAGCAGCAAAAGGTAAAAAAGAGCAACAGCATTTTATTGGTGAATTCTCCTCGCCAATCCTTAAGAACATCCTGTTGATGCAAACTAGGTGAGATCATGTACCAGCCAGGGGTAGTGTCCTACATCATCCTGGCGATGTGAACTGGGTGAGATCATGTAGGTATTCGAGGCATGCAGGCATTTGAGGTAGGCAGTTTGCTGCACACGACCTCTACCTGACCTCTATCTCTACAGGCCAGTTGTGCTTTCAGATGGTTTTCAGAGGCTGTAATCCGATGGAAAAATAATGAAGGCATGAATTTCTGATCCAGAAATAGCTGCAATTGGCCCATGAGATTGATCTTTGCAACCCCAGACAAAGTTACCACCTGCTCCTCAAGCAGGAGATGTGAGAACAGGACTCTCTATTTCAGCTCTGTTCAGGTTACTTCATTGAGAATGAAGAAAGAGACCAGTTGTAGGGCCAAGAATCTAAAATCACTCTGTCTTTCTAGGATTGAATTGAAATAGACCTTCACAGCCTCCAGGCATTGAGTCAGCACCCGAATGGCATTGTCTGTCCAACCAGAGGTACAGTATAACAGGGTTTCATCAGCATACTGCACATCATGCTGCTAAATTTATTTGTTTGTTTACTTATTAGATTTGTTTGCTGCCCATCTCACTTTGAGGCAACTCTGAGAAGCTTACACCATTAAAAGCCAGTAAAACCATAAACAATAAATATTCCTAATAATAGTAATACATTACAATTAAAAAGATGGGGGCGGGAAATAACCTTGCCCAGAGGTTTCGTGCAATTGATAAACAGCAATGGTAAGACACCCAAATCCTGAGGCCCCTCGATACAAGGGGGGGAATAGGGTTGGACTTCTTTCCTCCCCCCTGCTTAGCATCAGCTGAAATCAAAATAACATGGTCCCCACTCCCGATCCAAAGCTAATCCAAAATAATAACCTGGTTGATGCTAGTCACTGAGAGATCCAGGAGGGCTGAGTTGTTTGTACCACCTCCATCTTGAGCTCTTCATGGGTCAATCCACATGCATGGTGAATGGGAGAAAAAGCAGCTAAATCATGGAGAGAGAGAAACATTAACACGCAAGAGATAAAAGGGCAGAAGATTTAATACCTCTTAATAAGAAAAATCTTTTTCCTTTCCTTTCCTTTCAATTTCCCTTTCCCTTTCCCTCAAAAGAGAACTTTTCAGATTTTTTTTCTATTGGGAACAATACCATAGTTAATTAGTGTGGTAGTGCCAAAGGGACAGGTCTTCCAGCTTTAACCCTTTTATGTATATAACAGTAGCAGAATTGAGATGGAAAGCAGGAAACCCTGAGTGACCCTTCTTTGTTCTGCATGAAGAAGGAAGCAATTTGGTGAATGGGAATGATGTATCCAACACCTTTTTGAATATCTCAACCATACAATTATCATGATTCATTTCACATATATTGTGGCTCAGTTTGGTTGATAACAGATTGGACCTATTTTTTAAATATATCTGTAACTTATTTATCTTTTGAAAATGTGCATGATAAATGACTAAAGAAGAAATTATTATGAGAGCGGCGCTTTCAAGAATCATAATTGCTAACGTAGAAAATGACTCGGTTGTAACCTTTGATAGAATTAGATTCTAAGATGTAACAAACTTCCCTACAATTTCATCTAAAGAGCTTATACGAAAAGAAGGAGAACATGAGCAAATTATTGGTAGACCTCATTTTAATGTTTAGACTTTTTTTAAAGTATAATTATAGAATGTTAAAATCAATCTAATTCCATGAAAGAAAAAAATACAAGCAGAATCCATATATTTATGCATTATTTCTTCTTCTTCTTCTTCTTCTTCTTCTTCTTCTTCTTCTTCTTCTTCTTCTTCTTCTTCTTCTTCTTCTTCTTCTTCTTCTTCTTCTTCTTCTTCTTCTTCTTCTTCTTCTTCTTCTTTCTTCTTTCTTCTTTCTTCTTTCTTCTTCTGTTCAATTGTGTCCAGTTCATGGAGAATGCCTGAAAAAGTGTCAAGTTTTCTTGGCAAGGTTCTTCAGAGTGGTTGCCTCCTTCCTGGGGCTCAGAGAAAATGACTGACCCAAGGACACCTAGCTGGCTTTATGCCCAGGTAGGACTAGAACCCATACTCTCCTGGTTCCTAGCCTGATGCCTTAATTGCTACTCCAAACTGCCTCTCAGGAGTTAAATAATCATTCCATTCTAACTCTTTTAGAATGGAATTATTAAAAGAGTAATTAAAAGAGTAAAGGAGTAATGAGAAGTTCGCAAGTGGACAAGCAATCCTGGGCAGCAGTTTAGAAGCCACGATTAGAGGTTAGAATATTGAAATGTCACCAGGCAAAAGGATAGTTATACACCAGTCTTGCAGGATTTATTTCCTGCTGAGCGCTCTCAGTTTTACCTGACCTTGACTGTAAGTCTCTGCTTCTTTTCTTGGCCAATCATCACTCTTACTACATCTTCTTCTTCTCTCCATACCTCCCATAGCTTCAGAACAACTATTTGGATATCAGTTTCCTTCCACCATTCTCTTGTGTGTGTATATTATATATTATATATAATAATATATAATAATATACAACAACAACAACAACAACAATAATAATAAAAAGTTGGAAGGGACCTTGGAGGTCATCTAGTCCAACCCCCTGCTCAGGCAGGAAACCTTATACCATTTCAGAAAAATGGCTGTCCAGTTTCTTCTAAAAAACTTCTATTGTTGGAGCATTCACAGCTTCTGGAGGCAGGTTGTTCCACTGATTAATTGTTCTCACTGTCAGGAAATTTCTCCTTAGTTCTAGGTTGCTTCTCTCCTTGATTAGTTTCCATCCATTGCCTCTTGTCCTGCCTTCAGGTGCTTTGGAGAATAGCTTGACTCCTTCTTCTTTGTTGCAGACCCTGAGATATTAGAACACTGCTATCATGTCACTCCTCGTCCTTCTCTTCATTAAACTAGACATACCCAATTCCAGCAACCATTCCTTATATGTTTTAGCCTCCAGTCCCCTGATCATCTTTTTTACTCTTCTCTGTACTCTTTCTAGAGTCTCAACATCTTTTTTACATCATGGTGACCAAAACTGGATGCAGTATTCCAAGTGTGGCCTTATCAAGGCATTGTAAAATGGTATTAACACTTCACGTGATCTTGATTCTATCCCTCTGTTAATGCAGCCTAGCACTGTGTTGCCTTTTTTGGCAGCTGCAGCACACTGCTGGCTCATATTTAAGTGATTGTCCACTAGGACTCCAAGATTCCTCTCACAGTTGATACTATTGAGCAAGGTACCACCTATACCAAGCATGTCAAACTGCTGGCCCACAGGCCGGATGCATCATACTGAAACCGCACCCACCCCATTGCTGGCAATGGGAAAAAAGTTGTGATACATCGCACGACGTCACGTGACATCGTGAGTTTGACATGCCTGCCCTATACCATACCTGTGCATTTGGTGTTTGTTGCCTAATTGTAGAACCTTAATTTTTTCACCATTGAATTTCATTTTGTTAGATAGCGCCCAATGTTCAAGTCTGTCAAGATCCTTCTGTATCTTAAGCCTATCTTCTTCTGGAGTGTTGGCTATTCCTGCCAGCTTGGTGTCATCTGCAAATTTGATGAGTTCTCCATCTATCCCCTTATCCAAATCGTTGATGAAGATGTTGAAGAGCACTGGGCCCAGAACAGAGCCCTGGGGCACCCCACTACTGTTCGGGGCATGAGACAATTGAACACAAAACAAGAACTTTACTTTTATTTCCTTCTGCATAGATGAAGTGATGAGCCAGTGTGAATTTGACTTCAGGTTTTAAAGCATCTTATCCGATTGGTTCAGCTGTAGAGAAAAGCAGAAAAATAATGCTCTAACTGGGGAGGTCATTTTCTCCCATGCACACCTACTCTTTTCCTCAGTCCTGGCAAGAGCCATTTTTATTCTCTGTATTTAGACAATTGTAAAGTAATTTCTTTCTTTCTTGGCTTTAGTCCTGTTATCATTTAGTTCATTTCTCTGCAGGTTCCTCTAGAGATTGCCATAATACTAGAGCATCTTCCAGCTAATTTTCCTGTTTAATTATGCCCACAATATGTGCTATAATGCACTAACTGTTCTCCCAGAATGAAGCTTTAAATTAGCTGTTGTCTATTCCCTCCCTGATTAGTTTGATTTTCCCCAGCAATACATGAAGGTGGATTTAGCTCTCCTAACTCCATGGAGTCCTTGATGCTCTCTGAGTTTGGTTGTTTTCTTGCAGCTGTTCATTACCCAACATCATGACTATGAGGGGTTTGCTTTATGTTTATATACAGTAACTTGCACTGCTAGTGTTAGTGGGAGTGTGGTTTTCTCCTTAGTAGTTCCTTGATTATTGTTTTTTGCTTGATTGTTTGTCTATGGTTAATCCCTGCTTATCTGGGTTTAGGCTGCTGGAGAAGATGTTTTCTTTCTTTCTCTTTCAAATGCTATGTAAATGTGTTTTATCTCTATGTATTTATTAATGATGATTTGTCAGAATGCCAAGCTTCATGGAATTTCCTAGATGCAGTCTGTTACTATAGGTTAGTCTGCTAGTCTGTATAGCCTGTTTAGTTCTTAGCTAAGAACTAAAGATAGCTAAGAAAGAAACAAAAGGACCAGGTCATATCATCTAGTTAGGAAAAGAAACATCCACAAGCAAACAACAAAATTCAGAGAACACCAAGGACTCCACAATTCCACAGTTCAACCCTCATCTCTATATATTCTCTTCGTCTGTTTTGTTTTTCCATCTCTCTTTCTCTCATTAAAATCATGTGGAATGGTACAATTTAAAAAAAATAACCACAGATGCCTATTTTAGGTTTTTCCCACTGAATTTTAGTGAATAAAATTTTATACCATTAATATGGATGTGTGGTTTGAGAACATGAAACTAGTCTGTGTGAAGATGTGAGAATAGACTGAAGTTATCATAACCTAAAAATGGAGAAGGCACGTATGTAGAGAAGACAAAAGCCAGGAATCTTGTCAAAAAGATTGTGTTACCTTTGGCAGGTAACATAAGAAGGAACCAAGTCAATGAGGATCAAAGGAGAAATGCCATCAGAAGACAGGCAAAGTAGAGTGGGCACTGAATACATGGTACAAACCCCAAACCACTGACAGCTACAAACTCGTGAAATGACAAGAGTCCTGACAGTCTAGATGAGAAAGACATGGGTAAGTGGGGATGCATGTATATGTGTCTCAGAGAGAGCAAAGGTTCATTATAACCAATAAAATTTAGCTGTCACTTTGAATTCCTTGGGTTACTATGCATTCCATCAAAACCTGACATACTCTAGAGTTGGATTGATGGTGACTTGCATAGGCTTCTAATTAATTTCTGGCTGTCAAGCAGGACAGTGTTTCTTATATGCTCTAGTTACACCTAATTGGAAAACCCAGGTAGAGAGAAAGGGGCAGTGTGAGATCCATGTTTCCCAATAGGGTATGTGCACATACATGACTAATAAAAGGTCAAACCTGGAAATAATTGTAACTGTGGTCCATCATGACAAGGATCCGAGATGATACAAATTCTCTAGATACATTTTAACCTGACCAAGGGCTTAGTCTTTGGCGAAAATGGCTTTAATCACCGTAAGAAGAAGAACTGCTCTGGAAGGGAGAGAATATAACCGTAAGACCATTCTAAGCCTTTTTTTTGGTTAAAAGGCTTAGGACTGACAGTTGTGCATGATTCCTAATCCTTCTTGATCAAAAGGTGGCAGAAAGCAGTGCTTAGGAATTTATGCTCAACCCCATGAATGCCCAGGTGCCCCCTATATTTTCAATATCTTCACAGAAATAGAATCCAACATATTTTCATCAGCTTAGCGATTATATTCAGCTCAACCTTTGCTTTAAATTATGACAGAAGGATTACAAAATAGGTAAAAGAATCTAGAAAACACAACACCAGGACAGCCAATGTTGGACAAAGGAAAGGGAAGAACAAGAGTATTACATGTAGAAGGTGAAACCAAGCAAAAGAACAGAACAATACGCTTTGAATTCAAAGGAAAATAAAGCTCAAGAGAACGGATGGGAATAAATCAAACAAGAATTAAAAGGAAAGCACTTGAGATACTGAGAGTAATCAGCTTATTCCAAAAGTTAAGAAGCAAGTGGATGGAGGGATATTGGAAGGTAATTAAATTGCAAAGGAAGATTGAAATAAGATTTAAGAAGTGTGTGAGAGAGAATGACAAACCAAAACACATTTGAAATCAGTTGGAAAACTCTCAGTAGAAAAAAAAAAGATCAAAGCCATGAAGAGAAAAAAAAAGTTAAAGGATTATCACAGAATATTAAAATAATATGGTCACACAATCCAAAGTTTCATGCTTATTTATTTTTAACTATGTGCAAAGCAAGACTCATAACATAACCTGATATTGATTGATTCATTGACTAATTGATTGATTGAATTTGTATGGCCACTTCAAGTTCATGACTTGGGGTTGTGGAGCTAACAATATTTAAAAGCAAGATAAAAAAATACAAAATTATAATATATATATATAGTAGCTGAGGGAAAAAAGCAACCAACAAAGCAATTAACCAACCCATGATATGGGCTCAGACACACATGGGGCCCAAGCTTATTGATAACACTTATGAAAGGCCAACAGGGTCAGGGTGAGTCTGATCTTAGAATGGTATTGAATAATATCCACATTTACTGCATTGCTTAGTTTAGTACTGTTGATTCCTACCTAGTACATTTCATTAATACCGCTTTATAATGCTTTGGTAAGACCACACTTGGAATATTGCATCCAGTTTTGGTTGCCACGATCTAAAAAAGATGTTGAGATGCTAGAAAGAGTGCAGAAAAGAGCAACAAAGATGATTAGGGGACTGGAGGTTAAACATACAGAAAATGTTTGCAGGAATTGCATATGTCTAGTTTAATGAAAAGAAGGACTAAGGGTGATATGATAGCAGTGTTCCAATATCTAAGGGGCTGATATTTTGCAAAGCACTTGAAGGCAGCACAAGAAGCAACGGATGGAAACTAATCAAGGAGAGAAGCAACCTAGAACTAAGGAGAAATTTCCTTACAATTAGAACAATTAATCAGTGGAAAGACTCCAGAAGTTGTGGGTGCTCCGACACTAGAGGTTTTTAAAAAGAGATTGGACAACTGTTTGTCTGAAATGGTCTGGGGTTTTCTGCTTGAGCAGGAGGTTAGACTAAAGACCTCCAAGGTCTCTTCGAACTCTGTTATTCTGTAATTATCTTTTTTAATTGGCTAAAATAAAATTCACATTATACATGTGACTTATTTCCTGTCATGGATTGTGTGATGACCTTGAAGGAGGAGGGAAAAAGATGCTACCTAGGAAGTAATCAGACAAGCGAAGTAAGAGCCCTCAATAGATTAATGGTTAAAGGAAGAGATTTAGGAAGGATGAAGCAATTAAAAGTGGTGAGAGGTTTGTACCTTTAGATTTGCAAGATTGTGTTAATGTAGCCTTACAATAAAGTGGGATTAGTTCATCTAGCCTTGTTTCCTGTCTGGCTTACATGGGAGGCTGACATTTCTTGATGAAAGGGTACAGAGATCATAGACACTAATACAGCATTTTTTCCAGTGTTCAAGCAGCAAGCCTCTGAATGATGATTCCCAATTAACCAATAATTGGTCATAAGATATGTCTGCTCCAAACGGGCAGGGTGGTGATATTAAAATAAATAGGCCATTCTGTTTCTGACCTGAATACTGGCCATGCAAAATGATATGGTAATTTCATAACCCAGGAAGCAAAATCTGTATTTCAATTAAGCTCTGATCAATTTTCTCAGAATAAATAGGTACAGGCTAAAGTGTGAAAACAACTTGGCCCTTAATTTCTAGGTTGGTTTTTTAATAACATACTATATGTTCCCCAGTGTTAATTAGAGTTTGGGGGTGAATGTGTGGAAGAGTGGGCTGTTCAGAAAAATTGCAGGGAACTAGGCTACCTTGGTCCTGTTCCATTTAAGCCTCTTCCCCACCATAGCAGAGTTGCCAATAAAGCTGCAATCTTAACACAGGTGTGGAAAGAGACAGGAGGAAACATGTGTTTTGGAAGCTCTGCAGTCATCAGAAAACAGAGAAAAGCAGTCAAATTAAAGAAGGTGTTTTTTTTCTTAAAGCAAGTGGATGGTCCTGAGGAAAAAGAAGCATTGAGGCACAGCAAAGCACAACATGGAAAAGTGCAAATACCCTACATGCTGCCCATTAATAGAGAGGAAAAAATACAGAAGAAATCCCAAAGAGAGAGGAATTAGGCAGAAGGCAGAACAGGATTTTTAAGAAGTAAAGTTTATTAGTAATACTATTTTTTTTTCATCGATTTGACGGTATCCAATTCACAGAGATTTCCTGAACAAGTCCCTGCAGTTTTCTTGGGATGGTTTTTCAGAAATAGTTTGTCATTGCCTCCTTTCTAGGACTGAGAGAAAGTGACTGGCCCAAGCAAGGTCACACAGCTGGCTTTGTGCCTAAGGCAGAAGTAGTACTTAACCAATACACCAAACTAGCTTTCAGTGATAGTATAGAGTGCAGTATAGTAATAGTAAAGATGAAAGGTTGTAAATCTAGTAATAGTAATATAATATAGCAATTGTTATAGTCTGGAGAAAACAGCAACAGAATATATTTTAGGATAGAGACAATAGAAAGTACTTACATATAGATTGGTAAATTTCACATTTCACTTTTATATCTTGGGATTTTTTTTTCCAAAATAAAACATATCTTCAATACTTCTAGGAAGATGTAAAAAAAATATTTTACTACCAGTCTTGCAATGGTGGTTAAGCAAACCTGATGGTTGTTTAAAAAAAATGCAGTGGACATAAGTTGCAAATTAATAATTTGAATAGGTGTTTATTGTTGGAAACTGGCAAAAAAATGTCAGAAACTGACAAAAGACATCATGAATCACAGTCGTGTGACTGTCAAACACCACAATAAGGTTACCAGTTGCCAAGTCACGTGACCATGGGGCAGCCATCACCATTTACAACTGCCATTCTGCGGCCATTGTAAATACGAACTGTTGTTAAGTGACCAGTTGTAGGTTGTGGACTATCTGTAATATTAAAATCCTATCCAACAATTGTGAGGAATGATTACAGCAGTGAGTGTGTGAGTTTTTATTTTTTAAATGGTCATACTGATAAATACAACCCACCCAAACAGACAGCTCCTTTGGGGTTCTCTGTAATTTTTAAAAATGGGAAGGGATCCTGAGGGGAAAAATAAGTTTAAAGAACACTGCTGAATGCCATGTGCTTGTGGATGGTATATATGTAGTAGTGATTAGTCATCTGTGCACTCATAAAATAACTCACATATAACACTTGTGTATAAACAGTGTACATAAAATAGAGAACACCATTTTCTACTGACACAGTTGCTCAAATATGAAGGGGCCTAGGTATGGTTGTATTGGGTGTTTCTTGTGGTTTAGAAGACTGTAAGAATATAGTATATCTTTCATTATTACCACAGAATTCACATTTTTTTCGATTAACAAAGGATAAAAAAAGAGTATTTGGATCTTCATTAAATGGATGGTATTATTATTTTTTTTAAAAAAAAATCAAATTCATCAAAAATACAGCTGCCACTCTGACATTCTAGTGTACTCAGAGGGATTTGCCTCAGATAGTATTCCTGGAAAAAATCCCAAATTATTATAAATATAAGCGATTCAGGTTTTTTTTTATAATTCAAATTTTATCTGCATGCCACAAGCACTATTTGAAAACTTGGAAACTGAATAAAAATGGTAATGAAGTTAAAAAAGATCGACTGACATAAATTGATATAGCAGGAGAAAGGACAGCAGTCATAGAAAAAATAGTGATTACAAAGCAGTTTAAGGTAAGTCTGAAAAAAAAACACCATCAGGAGACTGTCACTTTAAGACTTCTTTAGAGATCATATGGTCCTAAAACCATGGGATAGATGTTACTCTGAGTGTATATGTATAATTACTCAAGAGAGCCACATTAACAATAATACAAAAGCCTGTTCAACTTGGAATCGCTCTTTTTCCAACACAAGTACATAGAATTTCCAATAATTCAATTCCGTGCAACATCATAATTCAGTTCAATAATTCAATACAACATATATTAGAAATTTTGTAGGAAATGACCAGGTTGAGACCGAGGGAGGGGTCAAATGTATCATCAGTTTTGAGTTCCTTCATGCCCACAAGAGATCTAAGTCCAGCCCACCTTGAATTGCATTGACTTTTATCTACTGCCTATTTGCTTTGACTGTTAGTAGTTCAGATTCTTATACAGAGCATAAGCTTGCAATAAACCTTTATGTTAATTTGAACTGCCTGGACTTCATAATTTCATCGTGCTTGACAAATGAAGTGCAAAAAGGGAGTGGGGGGAGTGGGAAATAGACAAATAGCAGCAGCAGCAGCAACAACAACAACAACAAAAGGAATGAGACATCTAAAGATTCTGAAAGAAAATATATTTTGGAAATTTCAGTGGTAACGTTGCTGAAGCCATGATTATGAAGCCAAAGAAGATGAACAATATATAGCAGAATGAACTGATCCCCAAAAGAGAAAAGTAATTATGGGGGCCATCTTTCAAACACTTTAAGAATATTTCATATAAAAAACAAGTCATTTGGGGGGAAAATTCATAAAAAGTTTGGAAATAGGGTGAATTTCTCATTAGCTGAAATGCTGAACCTGGACAGAAAGTATGGCCAATTCACTAAATCCCTGATACCCTAGACCAGGGGTAGGCAACCTTGGCTCTTTTATGACTCGTGGACTTCAACTCCCAGAATTCCTGAGCCAGCCATGCTGAGGCGACAGGGAGAGGTTTCCAAGCTGAGCCATGCTGGCTCAGGAATTCTGGGAGTTGAAGTCCATGAGTCATAAAAGAGCCAACCCCTGCCCTAGACACAGCTGGTCATTTTTTATTTTTTTTAAAAAACGGATTTTAAAAGAAAGTTGCTTTTCTTCTTGACAAAATAATAGTGTTGTGGATGGAGGCAGTAGCTAGTCTAAAGACTGTTCATGTTAAATTTTATTGTCCATGGAACAGGGCAGCAGAAGGAATGAAAGAAAAAAAGTTGATTATTGATGAAGCACTTCCACTTTCAGTAGAGGTCAGTAGGACATCCCAAAATGATCTCAGGATTACAGAGGAACACCAGAAAACAGACTCAGTTAATAAAAACAAGGAACCGGAAATCACTAACAAAAGTTCTGGCTAGCCTTGGGCTTTCTTTTATCAACAGAAGAACATCACAGTGTTCAATAATTCAGCTGTTCAGTAATGAGTTCATACAGCCTTTTTCTAAAACACTCAGAACTGTGTGTAAAGCTGCTGAGAACAAAGATTTGGTAGATTAAAAACATCTGAGATTTTAAATGAGCATACTATAGCTCAAAGAGCCATCATCTGCTTCTTATGAAACCAGGAGCGTTCCTTTGCCCCTCCCCTCCACTCTGAAATGAAGATTATTAAGAGATTAGAAAAAATGCAGTAAGAAAGCCACAGCTTTCTTGGTGGAAGTGAAAAGGAAGAAAGCTGCCTAAGAGTGGGCAAGGCTACTCAGACAATATAAGATGGATCTCTGAAGGAGGCTATCATCACATAGTGGATGTGCCTTACAGATCTAATCTGTGTCACAGAATCTCAAAAGAGCTCCAAACCATTTAACTAGACAGCTATTTCAATCAAGCAATGAGGTTATATTAGGAGCAGCCCAGATGTTCTGATCATAGCTTCCTGACCTAAGGATTGACACATTGTCCAACTTGACGCTCCTTGTGGTATTTGCGCTCAGCCAAGCAACTTTAATGGAGATCAAGATGAGTTAAATTAATCCCCAAAAGTTTCATCCCATTCTATTATTTAGCCAAGATAACCAAATCAAAACAAATTGGTAAGAGAGACTCCTTCTCTTTTAACCTTTAGACCAGGGCTGGGCAATTAAACTGAGAATGTTGTGGAGGACCAAACCAATAGGATTGTGAAGGTCCATAGGCATGCACACATGTACATATGTAAATTGAAAAAAAATAATAGTCACCTTCAAAATAAAAGCAATCCATAGAGACCGGACAAAAACAGCCAAATGTGGTCGGGGGGGGGCATAAAATACCCAAGTCTGCTTTAGATCTAAAACAGCCCCTCCCCGAAAAGTATGGAATGGCTAAAGGAAAAAAGCTTGAACAAAAGCCATTAAACATGAAGGGGGAAATGATCCCCATTTGGTAATAGAGCCAGCAAATCCATGCTTGTGAATTAAATGTGGGAGGTCCAAACAATGCCCAGAAAAAGATGTGTAACAAAGGAAGTCTGAAGATACAATCTGCTCCCTCCCTCCCACCTTCACCCCACTGCCCTTGCACATACAGTGCTCCATTGAGACCGCTTTTTAACGTGCTTGCTTTGTTGCATTACCATTGGTTTACCACCAATTTACAAATTTCAATCCATTTTTCAATTGGTATTTTTCCTCAGCAAAAGTCTTTGGACCACAAGTTGACTGCCAACTTTTATAAGGAAACATTTCCAAATTTATGTATGGCTTTAATTTTAAATATTATTAGCAGTCCAATGCAGTTGAGGCTTAAAGCCTGAATAAATGATGCATCTGCCAAAACTTCTGGATGCAGAGATCAAGAGGACATTGTAAGAAATAAAAAGCTGAGTTTAAGTTTTATAGATCTTTTTATTTTACACAGGTGTTTTTTTTTTCTGGGAATGCAACATTTGGTCTGCTGTAAAGTATTTTATTGAGGTGATGGGGGGGGGGGGAAACGCTCAATTAAGAATTTTAAAAACTGTATTGAGATTACATTTGCTCAGGTTACTATTCTGTTGAAATATATGTCTTTGTGTGTGTTATTTCTATCACCATGCAGCTAAGGATTGTGTTTGTGTGTGTACGTGCACAAGCATGTGCCTTTCATTAAAAATGAAATAAAACGTGTCTTTTCATCCGAAGCCTATATTCTTTAGGGCTAAATATAATCATTTTCTTGAAAGAATGAACATATTATGGATAGATTATCATATATATTTCATCAGATTTGTTTTGAAATGCTCAGCTTCCATTCCAATTTTGTGTCACAACTACACTGATGTAAAAAAGGGGAGAAATTAAATTAAATATTTGTTGAATTATTCAGGTTTTCCACCAAAAAAAAAGTTATGGTATATATTACTTGTGCTGCGAATCTTCTTTGTGCCTTGTACTCCTTATTGATAATTTATCTTTTACAACAAATAATTCAGTATTGCTAGTAAGTCCATGAACCTCTCTCTCTTTTTTTATTAAACTCCAATGGAATGAGTGATTTAAATTTATTTCAGCTATACATATTGATAATTGTTTGTGATTAGTATGAAGTTGTATCAAAGCTCGCCCCATCCCACTTGTATACTTTTCTTTGGCTGGAACAGTGGGATAAATATTTTAAATAAAATTTCAAAAGATACTTTCAGCTGCATATATTCAGCTGCTTTTGCACTGAAATTGAGTTTGTTCTGATAAATGCATTCGACAAAAACATTGTCAGCGACAAAATCCTGCTTCTGTTCCAGTCTGTCATTTATACCTAGATGGTATTCTATCAAGGAAGGTATATCTGCATATAAATTGAAAATGAGAACACACATAAATAAAAGTTGGGCAACTCACCTCTGCAACTCTGCACGACTCTTCATATCCGTGCATTTACAAAAGCAACAGTAGACAAGGAAGTCACCATAAAGGATAAGATTAATTCAGAGCTCCCTTTGCTACATCACACACTTTTTCTGATCGTACCTTCTATGTTGGAATGGGCAGTCTTGCCTATTACTGTTATTATTGTTGGTTGCACAGTCAGCCAGATGTTTAGAGTAGATTTGGCATTTTCAGCTACTTATCAATCCTTTCCAAGAAGCTGGTTTAGGCAGATGCTGTTGTTTGATGGTGTTAAAGATATTGTTGCATGATGTAAACTATTCCAAGTAAAGCTGCCTTTTGCAATTCACTGTTGGTGATTTTGTCTGTGCCCATGGCATTGAAGTAGTGCTCCAGATGTTTTGGGATGGCACCCAAGGTTTCTATTACTGTTGGTACTATTTGCTAGGGGTGCGATGGCTCAGTGGTTAAAGATGCTGAGCTTATTAGCTGGGGAGCTGGCAGCCTGGGTTTGAGCTCCGTGCAACAAAAGGTGAGCTCCTGTTGCTTGCCCCAAATGCCCATCTAGCAGCTTGAAAGCATGCAAATGCAAGTAGATTAATAGGTACTACTTCACCGGGAAGGAACAGCGCTCCATGCACTTTTGAATATAGCCATGTTGGCTACATGATCATGGAAATTGTCTTTGGAGAATGCTGGCTCCCTTGGTCAAAAAAACGGAGATGAGCATCGAGCCCTAGAGTCAGAGATGATTGACAGGGAAACCTTTACCTTTCACTACCTGTGCTTTCTTTTGCCATAGTCGTTCTACTTCTATTTGCAGGCCTTCGTATCTTGTGATTTTCTCCATTTCTTTCTCTTCTATTCTGCTGCCTCTAGGTGCTGCATGATTCCCTGTCAGTACCAGGAGACAGCAGAATAGAAGAGAAATTATTATTATTATTATTCTAATAAACTTTTTAAAAATGCAAAATAATTATCATGTTTGAACCAGAAGAAAAAATGCACCAAATTTTATATATACCATATATAACCATATATAGCCATATGCTTATATGGTTGCCCATATAAGTATTTTATTATTTTATTTATTTATTTAGTAAATTTATATGCCATCTATTTCATTATAAAAGCGACCCTGGGTGACTTTTCCTCTTGCATTGATTTTTTTTTTCCCCAGTGTGGTCCTTTTTTTTTTCCTTTTTTTTTTTAAATTTCATTTTGTACACATTTCTCCTTTATTACACTCTTTGCTGTGGATATCTTCTCATGAGCCCATTTTCATATGAATTGCAAACTGTATTAAAATAGTCTCCGAATATATTTGCACACATTTCAAGTTTGACAATTTATCTGGCCAATTTGAACTTTTATTCATTATCTTATATGCCACTGCAATCATTAGAGTAAATTTACATGGTCTATACTTTTAGAGGTTGTTTTTTTTTTTAAAAAAAAAAATCAAGTTTGATCATTTTGTTTTAAAAAAAAAGTAGAAAAAGATCCATGGTGACGAATGTGTCATAAATTACTAGATGTTAATGCTATTCCAAGCTTTATGGGGGTGATTTACTTCACAATAACTGCAAGGCCACCTCCACCAACTGAGTGGAGACATTTATGAGCTTATTAACATAACATCTTTGCTTGCTTTTATGTAATCATTTAGACATCTGATTTCATGCTTCTGCTTCATTTCCAACAAGCCACAACCACCAATTTTCCTTGGTAAATTCAAATGATCTATGGTGGGTTTGGGGTGTTGATCATGATGCATTGTCAAAATTTTCTCTAATCTTGTGTGGTCTAAAGCATCTAGTTCTACTTGTGCCTTATCAACAATATATGTTGTGTAGCATATTATAGGGGGAAGTAAGTATTAATGACTTTGCTTATAATGTGGAGGTAAAAGTTTAACCTTCCTTACGCATGTTAGCTAGATGTAAGCATTCACTACTAAACATCTCAGATGCTTCCACTCCCCAATGCATATGAACAGTTGAAGGTGCCTTTTCAAGAAAACATTCACACCAAGCTGGGTAGCAACAGGGAGAAAATTCATTCAAGAACCTGTGCCCAGTCAACCAAATTGCTTCTATTCACCATCTATATCATAGATATTATAACTAGCATGTTGACCTCCTAGTGGGAAGGGATAAATAATAGTAAGATCACATAGATGTTTATCTAAAACATTTGAATGGCACACTGTTAATTTCCACTGTGTCTACTTTTCCTGTGTTTTTCTTTGCAATGTAATAGGTCAAGGTTATGCAGGCAGTTCTCGACTTAAAACCACACTTGAGCCCAAAGTTGTTGTTGCTAAGCAAGGCAGTTGTTAAGTGAGTTTATGATCTTTTTTGCCACAGTTGTTAAGCAAATCACTGCAGTTGTTAAGTGTAAAAAAAAAACCCATTCACTTTGCTTGTTGGAAGCTGAGAAGTTTACAAATGGTGATCACATGATCCCAGGACAGTGCAACTGTCACAAAAATATGCCAGTTACCAAGCAACTGAATTTTGATCATGTGACTATCTTCTTATCATCATCAAAAGGTACATCAAAAATACCTTCCTTTTTTCCCCCAGCCCTTCATTACGGACATAATCACATTTCAGAAGGGCAATGCCAAGAGTTGGTTTGCTTGCTCTCATCTCTCCTCCTTGCAATGCATTCCATTTAATTAGGCATTCAAGGTTGTCCTTTCCCCGGAGCCTTCAGACGACAACATATTGTTTCCCTTTCTGTTGACTAGACTGATTTATGGTTATGGCAACTTGGTGCTAGTCAAGCTTGCCTTTCAACAGTGAGGCAAATTTGGTGTTCACTGAGCCTAATCAAAATGTTAAAAAGATAAATATTTTCCAAAGGTAGGCTTGACATTGCCTGGATGGATTTTGACCTTCCCCTCTAGAGGAATGCAGAAATAAAGGGTTCCTTCTCCATGGGCTTGCCCTGTACTCTCTGAAGATGTTCCTTCCCTTGTTTTTAAAACTTCTTTGCATCATTGTTGCTGACAGCTATCATTGTCATAGGAATCAAACATTCCCTGCTGAGTGCCTACGGAATACATGCAGTGTTGGGTTATGTTATGTTTGTTTTTCTAGTTCAGATTCATAATTATATTCCACCCCATCCCATCCCATCTTCCTACCACCAAATTCTCACATGGTAGATATATATGAGGAACTGAGAAAAAGAGTCTAGACTCAAAGCTCCAGGCTGTTATGTCCACAGAGATAAGAATCCAAACATACTTTGAATCCTAATTAGGAGTTCATTTTGCTGGGACTGACTGTATTCCCGGATGTCTATGTTTTTGAAAATAAAATGAGAAAATCTGTTCACTCATTTACAGTGACTTCTAATAGGATTCATTAGTGTCATTTCCCAGATCTGAAGTGTATGTGTGTGTGTGTGCATGAGAGTGTGC
Organism: Azemiops feae; assembly: GCA_023970755.1. NCBI lineage: Eukaryota > Metazoa > Chordata > Lepidosauria > Squamata > Viperidae > Azemiops > Azemiops feae. The sequence goes on along the minus strand of JALGBA010000303.1, from coordinate 1,462,376 downwards.
AATGGAAAAATGAGGGACAGAAGAGAAGCAGTGGCCTTGGAAAGACATGGAATCTTGTAGTATCTTTGAAACTTCTCCCCATCTTATCTATTACACTGGAATATAAGCTTGTGTTCCTGATAACTGCTCTTGCCCTTTATTTAGGAGCCCAAGGCAGATTGACATCACACATTATGCAGACCATCAGTAAGTTCCTTCAGTACTCTAATATTCTAGGTCTAGGATACAAATAATCTGGTTCACAGATTTGGATTCATTCTGGAGAGAAAAAAAATCATTTTTCTGGATCATGTGGCATATTAACCTGGAGATTATTTTGGAAAGTTTTGATTTACCTTACATTATGAACTTCATCTATATCTGACCAAGACTTGGTGGTCATTAGAGTAAATCTGCAGTCATCCTAAAGCAGGGGTGTCAAACTGCCGGCCCATGGGCTGGATGCATCATGCCGAAACCGCACCCACCCCATTGCCAGCAATGGAAAAAAAGTCGTGATACGTTGCGACATGTCACATGATGTTGCGAGTTTGACCCCCCTGTCATAGAGTCTTGAAATAAGATTTCATTTCATGGTTAAACAAATTTATATAGCCATCTATCTATCAAAAGGAACTCTGGTTGGTGAACAAAATATAACACAAAATAACTACTTAATAAGACAATTTAGCTCCCAATGCACTTACCATCACTGATAGTTTCAGTCATTTGCAGAGAAGCAGGAGTTACAATATGTTTCTTTAAAGGTATCAGAAATCTTCCACTCTGCCTCCCTTAGTTAAGTGCAGAGGATATTTCTACTAAGATGAATGATGGAGTGGTAGTCTATCTGACCTACTGTACCTATGACCTACCTGAGCTGAGGCTCCTGGACTCTAGGAAGTCCCTGTAGGTATTAGACATGACCTCTAGAGACCTCTAAATTGTAGTTCTGAATGTGACCGAAGGAAGAAAATATTCATTCCCATCTTTATAAGTGCCATTTATATAAAGCTCTGGGCACCTAACAAAGACGAAAACAATAGAACAGTTAAAAGAGAATTTCAATAGTCATGCTGGATAAAGGAAAATAAAAGAACTATACAATTTTCAACCTAATTGTGAGTAACTGAAAGACACTAGCCCAGGGTCTGTGGATAGACCTATGAAATAAGCAGAGCAATAACTATTTTATTTATATTTAATTTTAATCGTATTTAGCTTATACCTTTGTTTCATTCACAATTTTGAGCAGTGAAGACTAGAACATGTATACCTGTGTGGTCTGGAGCTGGATCTAGGATTTAATTGCATAAGCAAGAACACCTGAGAATTCTGAAAACCCTCTCATTAATACAAATGTGGGTAAAGGAGGTTGTTCCCTTCTCATTCTAAGACCCCTTATCTCACCTTAAAACATACAATATATTATAATAATAGAGTTGAAAGGGATCTTGGAGGTCTTCTAGTCCAACTCCCACTTGAACAGAGACCTTGATCATTTTAGCAAAGCGGCTGTCCAATCTCTTCTTAAAAGCCTCCAGCAATGGGGCACCCACAACTTCTGAAGGCATGGAATTCCACTGGTTAATTGTTTTCAGTGTTAGGAAATTTTTCCTTAGTTCTAGGTTGCTTCTGTCCTTGGTTAGTTTCCATCCATTGTTTCTTGTCTTGCCTTCTGTGCTTTGGAAAAATAGGTCGATCCCTTCGTTTTTGTGGTAGCCCCTCAAATATTGGAACACTGCTATTATGTCTCCCCTAGTCCTTCTTTTCACTATACTAGACATACCCAATTCCTACAATTGTTCGCCATAAGTTTTAGCCTCCATCCCCCAATCATCCTTCCTGCTCTTCACTGCACTCTGTCCATGGCTCAACATCTTTCTTATTTTGTGGTGACCAAAACTGGATGCAGTATTCCAAGTGTGGTCTTTGGTCAAGTGTGGTCTTTGTAAAGCAGTAATACTTCACATGATCTTGATTCTATCCCTCTATTAATGCAGCCTGAATTCCTCATAACAATTTTTTCAATGGTCTCCATAACCAGACAGGAAGGAAAAACCATCAAATAGCATCATCTCCTCCAATTCACATTTGCTCCACCAGACAATTACTGGTGTAAAATGCTCTTCTGTCTATGAGACACCATTTATATTTCAATTCAGTGTATGATTTCTCCCCATTAAAAAGTATTGTTTTCTTCCTATGAAAATATATACATAGCGTTCATTTCTATATCATTCTCACTATTTATGCAAACACTATTGAGGGTTTATTCTCCAGGGATTTCCTTTTAACTTAGGCACAGCATGCAATCTTAGCTTTCAGTGAGTAGTGGAAAAGAAAAATGGGATTGAATTGCAAACAAAATTCCTATAGATCTTTAGAACTGATGTTCTGATCCTTTGCAGGTTGCGACTTTGATTTTTGTAAATTCTTTTTTCTTCTTCCCCTTGAAAAATCACACACTCAGTTAGGACACACCTCTTGGCAGGCAGAAATGTTAGATACAAAGGCTAGTGTCAGGTTGCCACTGCCCAGTACCAGCTTCAGACCTCTTTCTTATAAAGCAAGCTTGAAATATAATGGTGATTCTTTCATTACAGTCATTTATTATAAAGGGAGGATGTATAGGGACCTGTAGGGTTGAAAGCATGAAGAATAAAATAGAGATAATAGCAACAGAAAGTGGACAATAATCATTTGGGAGGCACCATAGAATATGTCAGCCTTGTGAATGCAGAATATTTGTTTATTTGATTTGATTTCTAAAGCCACCTATCTCAACAAGTGACTCTGGGCAGTGCACATCATAATAAATATAATATGATGTTGCCTCTAATACCAGTATGTAAAGATTCCACTTGTCAAAACTGGTTGCTATATGTGTTTGATTTGGTTATTGAGTTAACTCCGGGTTCATATCATAAACTGAAATAAATTAACCAGATAAATTTTTATAACCAAAAGGAATGAAGGTTAAAATTATGCATGTCATTTTATAATTAACATTGATCCAGTCAATTCAGTGGTCCTGAGAGAAGCTGCTAGTAATGCCCCATGTCAATGAAATTGCTTATTATTATTTTGCTTATTACTTATTTTGTTTATCTTTTTTCAACTATGCATTTAAAATGTTATAATATATATTATTAAATTTATATTCCTCCTATCTCCCTATCAAGCAACTCTGAGTGTCTTACAATGCCATAATAACAGTATAAAACATTGGGCATTAAAAGTTAAAACACTGAAATTAACAACAGACCGGATAAATAAGACCAATCTGTTAGTGGGATCTTCCCTTAATTTACTAGCTACCTGCAAAATGGGATTTTCCTATTGTGGGCCCGGGTTAGGCAGACATTTAGTAAAATTAATATCACTGGATGGAATGGTAAATATATACATTGTACTTACAGTATCAAAGTATGTTTGAAGCAAATTTAATATTCTTGTTTTCTGTTGAATCATGGAGAAAATGTGGTCACTAGGAGTCAAAAGCAACTTGATGGCACATCATAAATCAACTCAATTTACATTGAAATTCCCATTCTTCTATCTCTTGAGTGAAAAATTTGGAATGATGAAGTTCAGTTTTGTCCATATAGTGTTAGCAATGTTAACTAATGAGAGTTCTATAGGATTCAGGTGTGTCCTATTTGAAACATAGAACCCAGAACATAGAATAATAGAGTTAGAAGGGACTTTGGAGGTCTTCCATTCCAACCCCCTGCTCACCTAGGATACTTATATTGTTCCAGACAAATGACTGTTTAGTCTCTTCTGGAAAATCCTCCAGTGATGGAGCATCCACAACTTCTGGAGTTAAGCCATTCCACTGATTCATTGTTCTATCTGTCACAAAATTTCTCCTTAGTTCTGGTCTGGATCTCTCTTTAATTGCTTCTTGTCCTGCCCTCAGATGCTTTGGAGAATAGGTCTTCCTCCTCTTCTCTATGACAACTCCTCAAATATTGGAAGACTGCTATCATACAAACAACATTAAGTATGTCATTACTTTCCATTCATTAGATCACAAGTTCTATTCTGTTTATTGTAGTTTATCTATTTGGTAAACAAATATATAAACACGATTTTTAAAAACCACTTTTGACTTAAGACTTCCTTGCTCCTCTGATGAAAATATTGGTGGTAAAAGGATTTCAAGATGTTCCAAAATGCATCCTGCCTACTTTCAAATGAAATGCAGTAATTAAAAACCTCAATCTTCTCTGACTATGATATTTTGAATGGATATAGGAAATGGGCAGTTTGTGTCTTTTATCTTTCACATCAAAAATCAACTCTTCATTTTTCTTTGATGTAGTTTTTGAAGTGTCATACCTACTTCTTTTTCTCCATCCTCTTAAAAAAATAGAATCAAAGGAAAGCAAAGATTCTGACCTTTCTTTCAGACGTGAGAAAACTCTTGCAAATGTATTTCAACAAGCTCCAATTTGAAATCACTTTCATACATACGATCCATTTTCTTTCGGTCTTTCAGAAATCTAGGTCCCTAGTCTCCCTTTTACTTGCTGAGGATGCCTTGGTGACCTTGGCTGTTGGTAGTTAAGCTTGCTCTGATCTGATAATACCACTGATCCAGCTCTATATTTTGCATCCTGATCATATTGAAATATGTTCTAAAGCTATTCAAATTGCAAACAGTCAGTCCTGAAGTTCAGGGGTAGCTTCCCAGCATGGATAACAGTTCTCTATTCCAACACTGCAGTGAAATAGGGAGGCTTAGCACCATTGGCTACTTCAACAACCAGGATAGCAGTTGGGCAAGCATATTCTGTTCAACTGGAATGTTATCCCAGGAAGGAGGAGGGGAAAATGGACTCCCCAGGCTCTGAAAGAGAGAAGGGCTTGATGTGGGCGATGTGTAAGCTGGTTCACAGACTGATAAGGATTAAGAGGATCTACTTATAAAGAATAATTTGTATGTTTCTCCCATTAGAGACCTTCTTCCTTGCTAAAGCACAGAAGGAAAATTGGGAAATCTCTAATGCACAAGGACATATATTAGTTCTAAATAGGGAATAATTCAGTTGCTGGAAGTTTTGGAACCCAACCCCTTTCTCATCAATTTATCTCATTGAGAAGAAATCTATGACAATTATACTTGAAAAAAGATTGATTTCAATTTTAGGCAGCTGCCCAACAGCTTGACAACTTCACCTTTTCTGCTCATCTGTAGTAGTGGTGGTAGCTGTGATAGCTCTTTCTGCAGCTTCTATTGTTTTCTCTGATTTTAATGGTTATCTATTCCTCTCTAGAGGAGAAGAGTCAGGTGAAGAGTTACATAATGGTTCATGGTCTGGGGAAACTAGAAAGAAGGAAGTCCATCCCTCCCTGCCCTCCACCAACCATGCATACCCCCTTCCATAAGGCTAGAGTCAAGGAAGCTGAAAAGCAGGAACTTTCAAACAGGCAATTTGTTACCAGAAGATGCAGTGATGGATATTCTTTTAGATGGAATTTGGAAATCAGCTACATAAGGAGTAGCACCTTCAATGAAATGTAAGTCTACTTGTGTTTCCTGTCAACTTTCAAACCAACTTGGCTGCAGCCATCTTCCCTTCATTTTCGGTTGCCACAGCAATGGGAGGGGGAAGATGTATTCTTTTAGTTTAGACATAATAATAACTGTTCTGTGGGAACCAAGGTCAAGCTACCTAAGTTTTGGGGGGCTGAAGCTTCCATTAGAAAGCCCGCCAAAGTAGTTAATTGGGATTTATGACAATTGCAGAGGTGGGAAGTTCAACTTGTTACTTTGTAACCTTGGGGGGGGGGCTTTCAGTCTCTTGGTTTCACCTTTGTATGTGCTGATACCATGTAGCCATGAAATGTGTTCTTTGAGGAAAGCAATTTCCTCAGAGTTCTTATTTTTACTGGTCTCTATCGGAACCATGATATTTCCCAGTTTTGAGAACAACAAGTCTTTGACCATCTGTTCCCAGGGAACAAAGCTGGGAAAGTCCAGTCTTCTTGTGATGTTCTGTTTCATTGGAAGCAGAAAAAGTTACATTTTTGGTCTGCTCTATAAGAAATCAGTATACATGTTTCTAAAGATTTATCCACATATAACATTGGACTAGGAATCTAATTTTTTTTCACAGTACTAATTTTTTCATAGTTGGCTCAAATTCTGCATATTGAGGAATTTCTAAATACAGAAACATGGGATAGCTGCTCAAGAAAGACTCGTGATATTAGTAGTCCAAACATCATGTGGATGCTCCAGAAAACCTCCCTGGGAAATACTGATAATAAAAAAGAAAAGACACAGGAGACCTGACATTTGTATTATTATCTCCATGTTCTCTTGGCGAGCTTGTCAGAACATTAATTTCATTTAATGACTGACAGCTGGTATAAAGCCAGCCTGATCACATTCCTTGCCTTTTGCAAACATCATCTCACTGAGAGCAATGTTTATTCAGGCTTTTCCTACATTAGCCTCGGTGGGATCAGCTAGAATTTTTATTGCAGGAAACCATCTTGTAGTATTACATATGAATTAAATTTCAGCAGACAGCTGATCAAGGAAAGAGGAAATCCACAAAATGCTGTGATGATCCTCCAAACTTTCTACAGGTTGTTTGTTTATCAGGGGTGTGATTAGCTTTGATTCAGGGATTGATTTTGGAGATTCAGTTCAAAGCCAGTGGGATTTAATTAACTTTCTGAATCACACTGGAAGGTTGAATTGGATTGGGTGAACTAAACTGATTGATTTGGCAATTTGGAAGGGCCTTTGTGCTCTTTTCTAAATTGATAGGGAAACTCAAACTCAAACTGAAACAATCTGAATAGCTCAATTGATTTGAAATGTTAGATGGGATCAATAACCTGAATAAAATTTGAATCAGATCTTAGTTAATATGAGGATAGACTATGGACTATATCAAATGCTATCAGTCACTATCAGTTACTTATTTTTAGCCAGGAATACTGTTGCTATCACTGTCTCATTTTTAGCACATCTGCATATATTTTACACCTATAGAAAAAGCCCTAGTGTGGAAGTTAAAGTACCAGGCTAGTGGTTGGGTGACTTTGAACCAATCACTTCCTCTCAGCTCAATCCACCTCACAGGTTTGTTGTGGGGAAGAGAAAGGAATATTAGGTATGTTTGTTGCCTTGAGTTAACCCCCACCTCAAAGGTAGAATAAAAATTGAATAATAATAATCTAGTACTAACAAGCTTTACTTGGGACAACTTACATCCTATGATAATACCTTTAACACCATCAAACATCTGCTTATTTCAGGTCCTTGAGAAGGACTTGATAGGTGGATAAAAATACCAAGCCAGTCTAAACATCTGGGTAACTGAGCAACCAGGCATAACAATAAATAATCATAACAAAATTTAAGGCTATGAAAATATTCAGTTCAGAGACTTTATGCAGAATAATTGTATTGATTCACCAAATCAACCCTCATTGCAATCAGATCAACAATTTGGACTGGACACTCAACTGGATACCTTTAAACTGATTAGCATATATTTATATGTGCAAAATCCTTTTTAAAAAAAAACTGAATTAGGAAATTAGATTCAGTTTGGTGAAACAATCCACATTGTTGAACTGAACTGCAAATAAAAATCAAATTAATTTTAATCAGATGGCAGCCAATGTAGAAAGAGACATCTGCAGCAATGGTCACTGGCATGACTGGATAATCAGAGTTCTGCCCTCATTGAGCAAGGGTGGTCATTTCTACATAGGGCGGAGTGAAACCAGCATGATCCGTTCATTTCAGCTGAATTGTGCAATACATTTTATAGTACCCTCAGACCAATTCCCATCAATGGAAGAGGAGAAAGTATGGGTAAAGATCCATGGAGCTAAGAATAGACACGGGTATAGATCCATGGAGCTAAGAGTAGATTGGGTATTTAATGAAGAGAAGGACAAGGGGTGACATGATAGCAGTGTTCCAATATCTAAGGGGTTGCCACAAAGAAGAGGGAGTCAAGCTATTCTCCAAAGCACCTGAAGGCAGGACAAGAAGCAATGGATGGAAATTAATCAAGGAGAGAATCAACCTAGAACTAAGGAGAAATTTTCTAACAGTGGAACAACTTGCCTCCAGAAGTTATGGGTGCTCCAACACTGGAAGATGAGACTGGACATTCTCCTGAAATGGTTTAGGGTTTCCTGCCTGAGCAGAGGGTTGGACTAGAAGACCTCCAAGATCCCTTCCAACTCTGTTATTTTGTTAGATATTGTACCTTATCATGGACTCAGCCTCTTTTATCTCTTCAGAACTCCAGAGTTCATAAAAATGGTGGTGCAATGTCAAATGAGTAGTCTTCAAGGTTAAATTCCTTGCTAGTAAAAGAATTTATTCCTGCTCCTTCAAGACACAACTGATTGAATTCTGGTAAGACCTCTACTATCTATAATAATAATAATAATAAAGTTGGAAGGGACCTTGGAGGTCATCGAGTCCAACCCCCTGCTCAGGCAGGAAACCCTATACCATTTCGGACATGTGGCTGTCCAGTCTCTTCTTAAAAACTTCCAGTGTTGGAGCATTCACCGCTTCTGGAGGCAGGTTGTTCCACTGGTTAATTGTTCTAACTGTCAGGAAGTTTCTCCTCAGTTCCAGGTTGCTTCTCTCCTTGACTAGTTTCCATCCATTACTTCTTGTCCTGCCCTCAGGTGCCTTGGAGAATAGCTTGACTCCCTCTCTTTGTGGCAACCCCTGAGATATTGGAATACTGCTACCATGTCACCCTAGTCCTTCTTTTCATTAAACTAGACATACCCAATTCCAGCAAACGTTCCTGATATGCTTTAGCCTCCAGTCCCCTAATCATCTTTGTTGCCCTTCTCTGCACTCTTTCTAGAGTCTCACATCTTTTTTACATCGTGGTGACCAAAACTGGATGCAGTATTCCAAGTGTGGCCTTACCAAGGCATTGTAAAGTGGTATTAATACTTCATGTGATCTTGATTCTATCCCTCTGTTAATGCAGCCCAGCACTGTGTTGGCTTTTTTGGCAGCTGCAGCACACTGCTGGACTAATCTCTGGACTAAAACTTTGAGCAGAAAGTAGCCAAACACTGAAAGTAATGTCTGTTACTACCTTTGGGTATGCCTGCATATTCCCTGTTTTGATTCAGCTTGTTCATGCAGCGAGCTTGTCTTGTCTTTTGACAATGCTTTATATATTCTCGTCTGAGTTTAAGATGTTGCTGCCTCTTTGAACTCTTCTGTCCCTGATGACTGGCTTTCCTCTGCTGTTCTGTGCCTCTTACATTTTTTTACCTTGGCTTTATAGACCATCACCTTTGCTTGGGCTCCTGGTGGAAGGGATGACTTGCTCTGGAACATTGAAGCTTCAAATATGACTGAAAGTAGCTTCCAGGTTTTAACAGCTATCTTAGAGTGTGTTCATTTTGTCATGTAAAAAATAAATCTGACTGGCTGCCTATTTTCCTCTGAGACCAATTTGAGCTGCTGACACTACTCATCTTTAAAACCTTAAATATTTTAGGAGCGAAATCTCTGAAGAGTTTTCCCTAGGTGAAATCAGTTGGCCTTGTTCCAATTTTCTCTCTGTACTTGTCTTATTGAATTCTGCTACATGCCAATGAAAGGGAAAGCTTTAGGAAATAGAAAAAAAAGAGTCTACATACAGATAAAAAGAACATGGACCATACATACAACTCAAACATAAAAGAAATATATGGGGTCTCACAATCACTATCCCAATAGGGTAGAGCCAGGTTTCACAGACTTTTTGAATAGCATCAGAGTGAGAGCCATATGGAACTCAGTGGGTACTGCTCTAGAGGGCAGATGTCATAACAGAGATGCACACTTAAGAAAAATACAACTGAATAATCCCCTTATGATAATAAAGCTCAAAACACAATCAAGAACAATTCAAAAGAAATTAAGCATGCAGAAATGAGATAGAAAATTAGAAGCCTCTTTCATATGGAAAAGAAAGCTTTTAGCACAATATTAAAGTAAATCTTCCTTCCTTCCTTCCTTCCTCCTCCCTCCCTCCCTCCCTCCCTCCCTCCCTCCTCCTTCCTTCCTTCCTTCCTTCCTTCCTCCCTCCCTCCCTCCCTCCCTCCCTCCCTCCATTTCCCTTCCCTTGCCTTCCTTCTGTGTGCCTTTTCACAAAATCACACTGCTATCTTTTGAACTTGAGTGCAATCCCAGAAAAATGTGTATTTGGTTTTGGAAGTTATAGATGAGTGGTGCATGGGCACGACTGCCCACCCTGGAGCAGATTTTGCCTTCAAAACCAAAGAACAGCACAACTTTATTTGTGATAATCTTTTCAGGAATGAGCATGGTAAGCTTTCAGGTAAGTAAATAAAGCTCCATGTTTATAGACTGTAATTCTACCTAAGGGAATACGTGAACAGCAATGGCTTTCGAAATACAATGGCTGTGTTTTGTAAAGGGATGTTATATTGAGAAAGCAAAGCAGCAAATAAATTACTGAGTTCTCCAAGTGCTCTTCAAAAGTTGGGTTATTTACAATTCAGGTAATCAAGAAATTGAATTTACATCATTACCTGAAGAATTAACCTCCTTTACTTTTGAAATCTCATTAAAAATTGCATTAAAAACCTGGGCATGAAAATATTGAAAATGAAAGCTTTAAAAAAAAACTAATAAAAGCACATGAACATAGCATCTGCAAAAGCAGATATGCATTTACCTCTAAGAAGTTAAAGTCCTGGTGTCTTTTTTAATAATATTTTTTATTGATAATTTTGATTATAATAGTAAAAGAAAATACAAACTCAACCAAGAGAAAGAGAGAGAGGAGAATAAAAAACTAATAACTAATAAAACTAATAAAATTAGTTTTCACAAGTAAAAACTAATTTGATAGCAATAGCACTTCGACTTATATACCGCTTCATAGTACTTTACAGCCCTCTCTAAGCAGTTTATAGAGTCAGCACGTTGCCCCCAAGAAACTGGGTCCTCATTTTAATGAACTGAGAAAGATGGAAGGCTGAGTCAACCATCAGGATCAAACTGCAGGCTGTGGGCAGAGTTTACCGGCAATACTTCATTCTAACCATTGTGCCACCACCAGAATGATAAACCTTGACCCTCTGTAAGTCAATGGAGATTCTCAATCATTGAATCACAGAATCACAGGTTCAAACCTGTGGAAGTTTGCTGTCCTATGGTCTCCTCATGAGAACCAGCTGTCCAGAGCACCTGTATGTAATCTCCTGTTTTCTCCTTAACTGGAGAGGTTTTGTAGAACTGGTTTATTCTCCAGCTCTTTGGTCTCTGCCAGTCATTGTGTCTGTTGTTTTGGACATATGTTAGGTTTCCATGCTTCCCTTGGTAGTTGAAAAAGTTAAAGTTTGGATTACAGGATAAAGGTCACCGTTTATATCCATCCATTACTTGGTAAAATATTGTGCCTCAGATAGAAAGTCCATACAGAGAGTGGTAAGGACAACTGAGAAGATCATAGGAAGCTCGCTCCCTGGTATTCAGGATTCTGCTTATAAGCGCTATGTGCTTAGAGCTCAAAGCATTGTTAGAGACCCCACACACCCACTTTATGTCTGTTTCTGTTGCTCCCCTCTGGGAGGAGGTTTCAAAGTATTTCTAGCAGGACTACCCAATTCTGTAATAGCTTTGTTCCCTATGCCTTGTAAACTTGCAAGATTCATTTTTCTAGCCATGTACATGTATGCATCTGAACTAGATTGTGTTGTTTCTCTGTGTCATATAATATATGTGGATATATGCATAGTTCTGTATTTATTTATTTATTTATTTTTGTCATCTTTATGTAGTGTATATTGGAGGTGGTGACCCTTTGAGAGCTGAATGCAATGAAATTTCATTTTAAAGTATGCCGATTAGTGTACATTCAAAGTGACAATAAAGTTATTATTCTATTCTATTCTATTCTATTCTATTCTATTCTATTCTATTCTATTCTATTCTATTCTATTCTATTATTCCACTAAACACTCCAAAAATGGTTTAGTATAGGATCATAAATAGTCACTTTAAGGCATTACATTAAGATACTGTAGCCTTTAGGAAGCAACACCAGCATATTTTAAATCTGTTGTTTATAATTAACTTGAAGTATTTTTTTCCATTTTAAAAGTGAATGAAAAATAAAATATTATCTTCCTTACTGCCCATAGTTCAATCTTCAGTTTATTGGCTTCTGTCCATCTTCATTTCGATTCTGCTTTGTTTTGCAAGCCAGCATTAAGAACCCAATGTGGCGTCTTCTTGGGATGAAGTTCTGAAATGCAATCACACTGTTTCTGATATTCCAAGAGATAAAACAGAGAACAATGAATGGCATTAATGTTATTTTTCATTTTTCTTCATATTTCTTTCACATTTAAAACAAATGTGAAGGAAACTTTCTACTTCAAAATAGAATGGAGTTTCAAGAAGTTTGCAATAATATCATGGTTAACAAACTAATGTATCTTTGAAACATACGCATGTTTATTTAACCAATATATATGGCTGCCCAACTTGCCATTGGTATCATGAGCAACTAATATATATATATATTTTAAAAACTTTAAAACAAGTGGTACTCTGATACATTGACTTAAGCAAATCTTCCAATCAGTTCTTGGAGGATGAGATACTGTACTAAAGTGAGAAAAAGTTTTATTTGACTTTTTGCTTTCTTAGAGAGTACTGATGCATATTGGTTTGCTTTATTTTCATATTCCCCCCCCCCCAGGAATAAAACATTTGGGATGCATTTTGTGATCCTTTAATTTGGCTATGAGTTTCTATGCTTTGGCCCTGATTTGAAAAATATAAAATCAAAAGCTCTTTTTCTGATTGCAATACCTGAAGCCTTTTAAAAGTTTTAAGACATTAGACATAGTGAATTATTGAAAGCATAATTTGGCTGTCTTTGTAGAAATTTGTGGGAGGAGGAGGGAGAGAGGAAAAGGCTGCATACATTTAAAGAGATTAAATCGTGGCAAGTTATCTTGAATGTTATTTCTGATCAAAGTGGATCTCTTGTAACATAATTGAATATTCTCTCTCTGTCTCTCTCATGCTTTGAAGATTAAAAGTTAATTTTAATTTCACCTTTATACTTAGTTGTTGTGAAACAACTTCCCCTAAACTAATGTATCCCAGATACATTGGACTTCAGTTCCCATCACCCCTGCAAGCTTTAAAGTGGAAATATTCAAATTAAGCTTTTCTTGGTGCTGCTACAATTCCAAGTTGCATTTATAAAAGCCTGCTGGGAAAGTGAAATAAACAGACATTGCCTAAGTCCTCTCTTCACCATTTTCAAAAATATAAAATCTATCTGCTATTCAAAGCTGTCTCCATCTTTAGGTACAATTGACTCTTATTTTGATAGGAGGAAAACAGACACATAGTGAAAATAGCAACAAAAGTGGTGATAATTTAAATAGTCCATTTGATTAACATCAAATGCCTTGTGGCAAGATGGGGGGGACAAACAAATTATAAATAAATAAATAGAATCAGAATCAGAATAGAGCTGGAAGGGACCATGGAGGTCTTCTAATACAACCCCTGCTCAAGCAGGAGACCCTATACCAGGCATGTCAAACTGCCGGCCTGTGGGCTGGATGTGTCACGTTGAAACCATGCCCACCCCATTGCTGGCAATGGGGAAAAAGTCGCAATACATCACACAACATCACATGACGTCGCGGGTTTGACATGCCTGCCCTATACCATCCCAGACAAGTAGCTGTCCAGTTTCTTCTTTAAAACCTCCAATGATGAAGGCACCCACAACTTCTGAAGGCTGTTCAGTGTTACGAAATTTCTCCTTAGTTCTAGGTTGCTTCTCTCCTTGATTATTTTCCATCCAGTATTTGATAAGTAAGTAAGTAAGTAAGTAAGTAAGTAAGTAAGTATTGCAGTGGCATTGGAACATACAAAAGACTGTTTTAGGGCTTCATTAAATCTATGGGTGACCATTTTACTATGCCTGGAATAAACTGTGTAATTCTTGCTTATGTCAACACAAGAATAAATAGAAGTTAGCTAGCAATCGGTATATTGTTTTCAAAGCTACTTACAGAGAATGTTTCTTTTTTGTACAAACAGTATAGATCTTTGTTTCCCCAATTTGTGATTTCAGGCCTGTAAATTTGTGCCTAGTGTATTTCTGCTGGTAATGGCAATAAGTGATTGGAGGGACATTCAGGTCTCTGGTGATATTGGACTAAACTCTCCACAGTGAACTCTCAGGGAAAACAAATTCAATAACTGTACAGAAGTCAGTAATCCCCATCTAGAGACTATCAATCACAGTCCTAGAAAGCCCCAACATTGTACAATTAAGTAATCAATTATGAAAGCAGAGGGAAGTAGAATCATGGAGGCAATGCTTTTAGCCAACTTTGACAAACTGAAAGGTATAGAACAGGTTAGAAAAGTACATCACGATTTCAAAGTTTAGCCTAGTTGGACTGCATATTAGCTTTGTGGGTATTATCATGTTTTTTTAAGCAGCAAAAGATATTGTAGAGCTCAACAAAACTCTGAATTCTGAGCTGATCATACATTATGCAGAGTTATCAGAATGAAATAAATTAGGAAGCAGCTAATCATTGGGCTACATATCTTTTCTTGCTACCTGTTTAATTTGTTTCAAATCCAAATGTGAATTTTTCTGGGCTCTCCCAGCTATCCTGAAAGCCAAAGAAAATGTCACCCATCTCCCCTACAAAGTACCTTTCCCATTTCAGAACTGATTCAAATCAGAATACTTAGTCAGGGTTGCAGTAGTTAGTCAGGATTGCATGCTGTTGGTTCAAAACCATGAAGATGGTATCCAAGCAGCACAAACTGCTTGCAAGTTTAGGAAAGTAAATGTTGCAACTGCTATGTGAGCTAGCAAGTTGGAAACGCTGTGTCTATCCCTTCTTGTCCTCAACTTGAAAAATCATTAATTCTGTCTCAGTCCTTCAACCAGAGAAATGAATGGTATGAATTTCTAGGGAAAGGGGAGTTTGATGGCTCAGCAGTTAAGATGCTGATCTTGTCAGCTGGTAAGTTGACAGCCAGGTTTGAGACTCGAGAGCCACATGATGAGATGACCTCCCATTACTCACCCCAAGTCTGGCCAACCTGGCAGTTTGAAAATGTGCAAATGTGAGTAGAAAAATAGGTACCTTTTCAGCAGGAAAGATTATCGTGTCCCATATTTTCAGGCTGGCCACATGATGACAGAAATTTATCTCAGACAATGCAGTCTCCCTCAGCTGAGAACTGGAGATGGCTACAACACCCTTGAGTCAGTCACAACTGAATAGAGGAAACCTTTAAACCTTTTTCTAGAGAAGCTTTCAAATCATCTTGTAGTATCCGGAGAAATTAAGGGCAAAGTAACCAGTGATGGTACAAAGAATGTGTGTGGGTCCATGTGTGCATGAGAAAGAGATCATAGGAGTTTAAAATAGGGATATCCTATGAATCCATCCCTAAGATTCAATATTTTTGCCCAGCTCAATCCAGTTGAAAACAATATTTTTTTCACCCTTAAGGCAACTTTTTTCCAACCCATTTCAAACCATTTGACAATGTATGTCAGAGTGCACCATATAATGGTAGATAGCATAAAAAACTTCCTATATTTCCTCACCTGTTAAACACTGCACAATAGAATGTGCTCCAGAAGGACAGGATGCTAAATAATGGAAGAATATTGATCTTCAAATTGAGTTACTAGGTCAAGAGTGTTTCCTGTATTTTTAAATAGTGAACTCATCCTGCTTGCTGCTGCTGTAACTGTAGCTGAAACCCAAGTGACAGGCTTCAATAAATTTTGACAGGACAACCAGGAAAACTGGCCTTCAAAATGTAATAAGAAAGCATAATGGAGCTTATTTAAAGTTACCCTTTTCAGCCCAGCCTCACCCACCCAGATCAATGACTGTTGCTATACCAAATTGAAAATGGAAACCAATTCTGTTATAGGAAGCTTTCAATCTGCAGCTGGTTTCCTTACATCATATTTAAAAAGCTCTTTCAACTTATCTGCTGTGAACTATATAGAACAGAGCTTTCCCTTAATCATTAGATTATTATAGCCAATGTTTCTATAATTAGTAGAATGCATCAAAGGATTTTAAAGGGAGAAGAGGTTACTTTGAGATCTGTAATGTGTCGTATGAATATGTTTTGAAGTGAAATTAGTGACCATTACAAGGTAAAAACCCCTACCATGTGGAGCTAGATGTTCTCTTTTAAAATGTGTTAATGGTGCAGGAGACAGGGTAAGGGGCACATTCATAGGAGAAGAAGAGGCAAAAACTGGGGATGGAGTCAAGAGAGGACTCAGCCCAGAATCATTACATGTACAAAAATGCTCCAAATCCATACACACCCTTGAATTCTGTTAACTCTTGTCTAGGTCAAGACTGTTAGTTGACTAGATTCTTGTGCATAGGCTTAAATAAATCTAAACTGGAACTTAATGTTCTTGTTCTGATTCTTTGTGCCTGACACATTTGCCACCATCATTCGGTTTTAAAAAGAAGAAAACATCTAACTCTTTAGCCTGGTTTCTCTTTCAATTGTTTTGTAAAGACAAGTGACTGAAGTCACAACAAATCAGAACATCTACTATTTTTCTTGTTCCATTTAAAGACTGCATGGAGGAGATGATGATGATGATGATGATGATGATGATGATGATGATGGTGATGGTGATGGTGATGGTGATGGTGATGGTGATGGTGATGGTGATGGTGATGGTGATGGTGATGGTGATGGTGATGGTGATGATGATGATTTTAATAGGGCAGCAATTTAGAAAACCAGGGATATAACATATCTGTGATGGGATATTAATGGGAACTCAGCAGAAAAGATCAGTAGCACCAAAGATCAGATCTTTCTCCTTCAGTTCTTATTTTAGAAATGTTTGAGAAAGTTCTGGACTTTGTTATTGCTTTCTGATTTGGAGTCATGAGTCTGCAAGTCTTAGTCTCAGAAGTAATCTATTTTCCTGGAAGGGGGGGGGGGGACAATGGCAGATATGTTTTATAACAACTCTTCAGTATATTCCAATGTTATTTATTTTGTTTTAGCAAAATTCAGAAGAGTATTGATTATAATACCAGTGCATTGCAGGACAGGATGTGATCACATGGTATTTAAACATTGTTTTAAACAAAGCTGTATATGATGTTTTCTCTTTCTTCCATGTGAGTTTTCTTCCACTCGCTTCACAGAAGCTATGCAGCTGAGACTCACTGCCAGAAGTGAAACTTTTATTCTCTGTTGCAGTTGTAAAGAATGTGAAGGTATTTGAATCTCAGATTTAGAAAATGGAACCTGCCACTTCCCATATTACTATGCCCATCAAAGGGAGTTGGAAGAAAATTGACAATTAAATATTGCGATAACTAGAGTAATCCCATCCAGTTTTTCTTTCTGAAAAACAATAGGGTGAGCAAATTTCTAAAAAACTAGATTTACTTTCTTAGTAAATTATCAAATTTGCCATATTTGATAGAGCTGCCGTTGAATGGGATTAAGGTTTTTGACTGGCTAACCTTGTCTGGGATTAATGATAGACTCAGGCTTGGTTAGTCATTATAAGGAAGACCTTCAGACAACATCAAGGAATGCAGAAAAAAACAAGAAAAATGTCAGAATACAGCAGCACTTTGCATACCGGTAGTTCCCAGGAAAAGTCCATGGATGTATCCATGAAGCCCCAGGAGCAAAACTCAAAGAAGACTTTACTCATTCCAAATCTGGAAAGAATATGTTCAGTTCCGAAAAATAACATATGTACAATTCAGCATGTAAGTAATGCAAATGCTGTATCACTTTCGTTGCCTTAAAATGTCACTAATACCAAAGTGACAATTATGTGAGAAGACCAGAGAACTTAAAAGTCCAACATGACCCTGATGAACCTTTCAACACAGCCTTGCTAAAGTTGCTCTCTGCAAACTTCATGGCAACTCATTACAGACCTTGCCACCTATAGATCATTAAGTCCTGATAGTAAAAGAAGTTAAAACATGGGCAATTATTATTATTATTACTATTACTACTAGTAGTAGTAGTAGTAGTAAAATTGGAAGGGACCTTTGAGATAATAATAATAAAGTTGGAAGGGATCTTGGAGGTCATCTAGTCCAACACCCTGCTCAGGCAGGAAACCCTATACCATTTCAGACAAATGGCTGTCCAGTCTCTTCTTAAAAACTTCCAGTGTTGGAGCATTCACCGCTTCTGGAGGCAGGTTGTTCCACTGGTTAATTGTTCTGTCAGGAAATTTCTCTTTAGTTCTAGGTTGCTTCTCTCTTTAGTTAGTTTCCATCCATTGCTTCTTGTCCTGCCTTCAGATGCTTTGGAGAATAGCTTGATTCCCTCTTCTATGTGGCAGCCCCTGAGATATTGGAATATTGCTATCGTGTCACCCCTCATCCTTCTCTTCATTAAATTGTACCTGCTGTATATTGAATAATGGGAACTACCCAAGTGCTTATGATTTTCACTATGTTCCTGCATTAGTTTACAATTTCTTTCCAATGCATTTTCTAATAATTAAAGCTGGTATTCTTTTTAACTTATTCATGTAATGAGTCAGAAGTTTCCATTAACCCTAAGTATTTTGATCTCCCTCTTATGCCAAATGTCTTATGACATTCCCATTCATTACCTGAAATTAATCTTCTTCAATAATTTTGCCCTTTTAATTGTTAAATCTGCACCTTTGTCTAAGCTGAATTGTATTCCAATATCCTCTCTGAATGTATCGGCATTGTTTAATAGAGATTCAAGTTTTGCTTTTGATTTTCAGAATAATTTTAGGTCTTGAATATATAGCCTATTTGACCTTGCTCTGATAGTAAATAGCCATATTTTGTTTTGGTTAAATTATTTGTAAGCAAATTAAGTGAGAAAACAAATAATAGAGACAACAGTAAGCCATTCTGGAATATTCCTCTTCTAATTTGATTCTGCTGAACTCTTCACCATTTGCTTTTTAATTTATTTTCTTTGAACATTTTTACTAATCATAAACATTTTAGGCATTTCCTGATCCAGATATGAAGAAATGAATCATATCCCTTGTTATAGTCTATCAAATCCATTAACAGGGCTCTTTTTCTTTTTTTTTTCAATCAGTAAGTGGCTTTTTATGCCTTGTGAATTTTCAGAAGTTCCTGTTTTGCTTCATTTAATTTTCACTCGGTTTGTTATGATTGCTATAAATAACCTAAACGTATGAAGGCAAATAATATCCCTATAGTTGCCAGGATTAGTATCTTTTTCTTTACTTTTCTATATTGGAAAGGGTCTTCCAACTGATATTCATTCTTCATTCTTTGAAGTTTGTAGAAGCTTACTCAGCTGTGTTGCTAACCTGGATTGTAGGCTTGTAAGATGTTTGATTCAAAACCAACATTATTCACTCCATCAACTCCTAGAATTCCCTAGCCAGCATGCATTTTAAGAAGTCTGCACATCTTTTGCTGAGATTGACAAACCCTGGTCTAGAGCAAATCATATTGTTATATCATGGGTATATAGATCTTCATCTCTTCTACTAGAACTTGGATCTTTGCTACCAGTCCAACATCTTAACTAACATGTCTTTAACAGTGATTATGTCTGTTCCACACTTTTTGGCAAATGACATTTCTGTCGCAGCTCTTCAAATGGTAAATAAAGAGACAAGTAAACATCTGGTCCTATTAGCTCATCTAAATCTGTATGCTACCTTCAACCAATGTTGTTCAAGAAAATTATTCCCATTTTATTATCAAACTGGTTTTGCCTGACATTGATAATTTAATCTGAACATAAGATTGAAACCAAAGTTGCTGTGCTAATGCAGGCCACATCTCACTGGTGGCTAATAAAAAACAAGGAGCTACATACTTTCTAAAACATCTGGATGTGAATATCTTCCAAATTCTAAAAATATACACCAATTCCAAAGAGCCAGAGGGGAAGTTATATATTAAAAAATGTGTCATTAGCTGATGTATCATTAGCATTCATATTAGTAGGTCTATCTTTAATCTGGGAAATTAAAATCTCTCTCACAAACCTATAACTGGGATTTCCTGAGTAAAAGCAGAAGAAGTGAGAATTTCTCCCAAGAGACATCTGAAATGGTTCATTCAGTTTCTGAAAATATCTCTTACGAACAGATAAAGGAATACCACATATGGTATAGAGTACTGTTGGCAAGATATAACATTCCAAAAATTGCTATCTTATTTTAAAAATTATATAACAATGCATTGTGACAATGAAGAACAAAATGATAAGCTTCCTTCACAAATTGTGTCATTAATCAAATATCAGCTATGTGGTCAAATATACACCATTGTCACAGATTTGTGAGGCCTGTTCCAAAAGTACAGTTGTGCTACTATCTTAGTTCTTCAACCTGGTTGGTAGGATTCCAAAAGAGAACAAGATTTGAGATGCTTGTAGGGGAAGTGTAGAAGGCAATAGATTTGCTTCTAAACATTTTATACATTTGCCCTGAAATATAAAATATAGAAAATTACTAAGGGTTTATATATTGCCCAATATACAAAAGACTACAGCTTTGTAAAATAAAAGAAACTCTTGTGTTCATAGCACCTAGAAAGACAACTTAAAGATATCTGTTGATATTACAGACATATCTATGAGTATGCCTGATAAGAGAAATACTCATCCCATCTATAATCTAGCATCATCTGGTAGGTTTTAGGTGATGTCTATCAGCACCTGCCCCCAGGATTGATATTCCCATGAAGGATCCAATAACTTGATTGCTATCCTTTTAAACTGGCCTTCAAGACCTGGTTTTTTTAGAGTGAAGCCACTCCAATTCCCACCCCTAAAACCATCAAAAATGCTAAAAATGAGCCAACATTGGCCAAGTTTCATTACAAGATTTTGGCAATGATTTCTCAGAGTGCTGGGGAGCCACAAATGGTGTGCTAGAGGCCCACATGAAAACTGTGGGTTGCCCACCACAATCTACCCAAAGAGAATCATAATTGTTTCCTTTTGGCAGTACAGATTAGTTTCTCCTTCATTCTGACCACTTGAATTTCACATACTCTATTTAATATTTAATCTTTATTTGCTATGTATATGTAGGGATGTGGGTCTATACATATGTTGTTCATAGTATGTTTAGATGTGTGTCATGTATGTGTTTCACTTTGAGAGCGGGCAACTAAATTTCATTTTTTATGTGTGCCGTTGTGCCCACAGTATAAAAATGACAATAAAGGTTATCTTATCTATCTTATCTT
This sequence comes from Azemiops feae, assembly GCA_023970755.1. NCBI lineage: Eukaryota > Metazoa > Chordata > Lepidosauria > Squamata > Viperidae > Azemiops > Azemiops feae. The sequence continues at coordinate 1,441,100 of JALGBA010000303.1, read as the reverse complement.
ATCTACTCTTTCATCAACAAAAAGAGCTTCTTTTTGTTGATGCAAGAGTATATAAAATATACTTATATTCAACTATATTCTATATATATTTATATTCATGTATATAAAATACATTTATATTCAACTCAACACTTATTTATGTTTTTCCAAGTGAAGTTTCAGAGAACACTGTTTCAGATAGTTTCACAACAATCTTTTAAACTATACCATCATTATTATTCTTTTCATGTAGGAGAAGCAGGTGCAGAGACAATTCTCTATGAATGTATAAAGACATTTGATTCAAAGTTAGTCTGACTGAATCATTGATTTGTTTCATCCAATTAAATAATCACATTGAATCAAATTGATTGCTTTTGTGTCTGTGTAAAAGCCCCCTTTTCTAGCGTTAATGCAAAGGAAATTGATAGTTCAATTCAATGGATCAAATCATTTCCATCCTGTTGAGTTGGAATACCATTTCAGATCAAAACGATTCAGTATTTTGAATCTTTTATTCAAGCTAGATCAAGAAAATTCACATCTCTTCCAACATTTTCTCATGCCACGAGGTAGACAAATCTCAGTTTCTCTGTTTCTTTCTGCTAACTTATTAACACACCTCTGTTTTTTGCAACCCTGTCAGGCAAATAATGGAAACACACGGTAGAGAAGGGCAAGTAAACCTCCATACAGAGAAACCAAGGAAGGCAGCTTTTATGATGCTTTCTTATTGCCATATATGAAAGTTTCTTTCATATTATTTCTTTCTGAGATCGTCATTATTCCTCCTAAGTTGGCATCATGATGAGATGAGAAGTAAGAAACACTGTTTGAAGGTTGAAATACATTATGCCATGAATATTGAAACAACAGTTACTAACCAAAAGTTCTCCAAAGCTTTTAAACTCCAAAAGAGTGCAGAAGAATAGAATAAAATGTTAATGGGAATAATATTCCCTCCCTCTGTGATATAATTTCTTCAGGATTGTGGACAAGAGAAATTACTGCACTGTAAAAGTATCCCAGAGTACAAATTTTCTGAATGTGTCTGAAAATATGCTATACTATATAATTTGAAATAACAGATCTTTTACTGTTGTGGAAAACTAAAATGGAAGATTATCAAGAAGCAAATCTTATAAAAGATGTCTCTAGATTCCTTTGGATTTAGAAATGTGTTACTCTCAAATCTAGTTGATGGGAAAATAAAATTTATCAATCTAGGGAAATAACTAGTCATTTAAAGCAGCCAATCACACAATCCAGAGAATTTGCATCTGAACAGACAAAAGTTGTGTGTAATTTGCTGTGCCTCCTTATGCTGCCATAATTTGGCTTTTAATGTTGTGAAGCAATTAACTTTTCAAGTTGTTTTTTTTTGTAAACAGAGACCATCGGTAATTAAATTTATTGAAGCTAAAGATGATTGAAGAATTCAGTCTTTGCAAAATTCAGTATAAAAAGAATGAATTCCATACAACTCTGGAATAAAATGTAGAAAAGAAATGTACTTATCCTCCCTTTAGGAAAAGTAGATTGGCTACTTGCAAAAATTTTCACATAATGAGCCGTAATGGCGCAGTGGTTAGAATGCAGTATTGCAGGCTGACTCTGCCCACTGCCAGGAGTTCGATCCTAACCAGTTCAAGGTTGACTCAGCCTTCCATCCTTCCGAAGTTGGTAAAATGAAGACCTAGACTGTTGGGAAAAATATGCTGACCTTGTAAACTGCTTAGAGAGGGCTATAAAAGAACTATGAAGTATATAAGTCTAAGTGCTATTGCTATTGCTAATGGCTCCATGGGAATAAAGATGCTACATTGTGATATAACAAAACTTGGGTGAGGGGAGACAAAAGTCCAATGAAAATAATGCTTTATCATGGAATAGTGCCATTCCTAGTGGTGTTGTTGGAGGGAAGATGCTATAGATTGTTCTGTTATTTTTTCTTCCTTTATAGAATTAGACATAGTGTGCTTTCAACTAGAATTGAATTACTATAGTAAGCTTAAGGTCTAGTTTGAGTTTTTCTCCCTCCTTCTCTCTAATGATTTATTCTGCATTGAAATCAGAAGAAAGCAAGCGCTTGTATATAGGCTTGTGTTCCATAGATTTTTATCCAATGTAAAATTTCTCGGTATTAACAGGGATGGAGAAAAAGAAAGCAGCAACTCTCTTATCACTCTGACTTCTCTCATTTTCTTGGCCAAGTTGTTCATGATATGTGTTTCAATTTCAATCTTTCTGTTAGAAAAGCAAAGTTAGAAAACAAGGGCAAAAAAAAATGAGAGTCAGAGATCTGGAACAAATAAAGTGATATGAAGGTAAATGGGCAGGGACTAAAATTATATTTTCAATTGGTTTGGCTTGAGAAATGGAAAGTTAAGCAAGTCAGGCTCAATTCATTGTGAGTATATAGCAACAGCTGTGCAGGTTCCTGGAAGCAGTCCAGAAGCTGTTTGACATTGCCTTTTTCATATTTTTTCAGATAGTGTTCATTCCTGGCGTTCCTTGGAAGCTTTATTTTCTAACCTCTGAGTAGAGTTGGCTCTGCTTTGTTTTGAAGCCTAGGCAAGGTGATCTAAGGGCTGCCATAGGCTAAATGGGAGGCAGTGCCATTATCCAGTCAGTTCCATATCTTCATGGATAAGGTGTGAGATACTGGGAGCCAATTGAGTTTACTGGCTAAGGAGTGGGGCTAGAAATCAGGAGACTGTGAATTCCAGTCCTGTCTGAGGCATAAAAGGTGGCTGGGCAACTATGATTCAATCACACTTTCTAAGCCCAAACCATCTCACAGGACCGTTTTAATGGGGGAAATAGGAGGTGGTATGTCTGCTGCTTTGGATTGATCAAATAATGGTGCAATTAAAAATGTATAAATTAATAAATGTTATCTAGGGTCCAGTGTAAAGAAACTGGTGGCTAAATGTTGCCATTTCTATCTCTCATTTTTGTCATTTGTCATTAAATAAAACACATAGCGTTTGTAGCTGTTGTAAAGCATACCGTTGAAAGTGGTCAGGAGGGATTCAGTGGCAGTAACAGGAAGACCTTGGAAAGATGGGAGGTGAGAAGGGCATCAAGAAGGCCAGGCTGGTGAGAAGATCCTGAAAAGATTGCAATGGATGGGCAGATGGAAAGAAATGGGGAATATTGGGACTTGGGAATCTAAGGGAAGGCTCTGGATTCTTTGTAGCAATATTCCAATATTCAACATATTCAAATGGTCAGCTACAGTACATTATGTGGAAACTCTTTGTAAAAAGAGCATTTCAAAATATGACAAAACAAACCAGATGGATGTTTCAGTCTTATCAAGCAAAAAAAAAAAAAAGGAAAAACCATTAGCCCTTCAGTTAATCAATTTGGGAAAAAGACATTCAGACGATTCAGGGAGATTCCAGCTTAACCAATTCATTAAAGAAAGAAGACTTGAGGGTTGTTTATTCACTGTCTAGCATTCTGTATCCTGACATTAACCCTGGTTAATGAAAGCCCATATGAATTTTTGTTCTTCTGTCAGGTTCTTTTGTTTAGCAGCTTAAATGCCATCACATCCATTCCTTATTTCTACACTCACAGATTTCAATCTTGAGAAATATCCATGCATACAGATGCTCCTGGTGTACAAGTCTCACACCCTCTGCCAAGATTGCCAATAGAGACTTGCCATTCTCCTTTTCATCTATTTTGTCATATTAAAGGAAGAGGAGGCATCCATTCATTCAGCATATCATTCTTTGCATGAATTGGAAGTGTTGTATGTGAAAAGAAGAATGTAATGTTCTGAAATTCTATTTTATGTATCAAGTATGCACTTATTAGAGAGGTAAATCATGCTATCTAACTTGTAGCTTCAGGCACTTTTTCTCCAACAGGTATATATATTTATTTGTAACTGCTAGAATATCATTCATGACATACTGAAAGCAGGCCATAGATTTCGTGATTCCTGTGACTGTTCTTTTTCACTGAAGAAAAGCTACAAAATGGTAGCAATCATGCCTTTCTTGTTCCCTATATATGATTTATCAATATATATGGTTTCATTATCTATCTGGATCTCTCTCTTTCTCACTCTCTCGCTTTCTTGTACAAACACACACACACACACACCAGCTACAGCAAATCACAGTAACAGCATAGCAAATTACCCCGATGATCCTTGTATTGCCCTAGAATTCAGCTTGCTCCAGAACTCTCCAACAAAACTGCAAGGTTTTCAAGTTGGCTAGTCATACATTACTAGAATGTATAAACTGAGTATAATTGAATATAGAAGAATTTAAAAATGACTCAGATCCTGTGAATTCTATAAAAGGCTTAAACTCTATTGGGAAACAAAATGTATTGGTTGATTTTCTATTTTTCTATAAAACATATATTGCCATCCATGTGTTTTCTTTTTCTTTTTCTTACAGGTACATGTTGAGCTAAGATTACAAAAGGTCCTTGGTCAGTGGTGGCGAACCTATGGCACGGGTGCCAGAGGCGGCACTCAGAGCCCTCTCTGTGGGCACGTGAACCATCGCCCCAGTCCTAGGCTTTCAGCTGGGTTTTATAAAACCTTTTCGCTTTAGGCCTCCGCTGCCGTGTGTAAAAAAAAAAAAAGGTTCAATCAGTCAATTTCAACTTCTCGCGGGAAAAAAAAAAGATCTTGCAAAGTTGGAATTGATTGATTGAACTTTTTAGTCCCACCCAGTCTGCCATTACCACCACAGCCACGCCCACCCAATTGGCCACGCCCACCCAATTGGCCACACCCAGTCAATGGGCCACACCCACCCGGCACTCGACGATGCATAAGTGGGTTTTGGGTTGCAATTTGGGCACTCAGTCTCTAAAAGGTTCGCCATCACTGTCCTAGGTCATCCAGTGAGGTTCCATGACTAAGGCTAGAGATCAATATGGTTCTCTGCATCCTACTTTAATGTAACTACTGCATCACATAAAGAAACCATAGTTTTGATTGCAGTACTTGGATAGTAATAAGACAAACAGAATTCATCATGTAAAGCCACAATGTTATATTTGATTTGAAATTAGAGTTTCAGATTAAACCCAGCCAGTGTACTTTATAAACCATAGTTTATGATTTAGCAGTTTGTGCGAACTCAATAATTCATCATTTAACTACCTTCTGAGCCGTGGTGGTACAGTGGTTAGAATGCAGTATTCCAGGCTAACTCTGCCGACTGCCAGGAGTTTGATCCTCACTGGTTGACTCAGCCTTCTGACCTTCCAAGGTTGGTAAAATGAGGACTCAGATTGTTGGGGGCAATATGCTGACTCTGTAAACTGCTTAGAGAGGGCTGTAAAGCACTTTGAAGTGATATATACGTCTATTGTTATTCTGCATTTCTGTATGATCTTTGAGTATTGGGAAGGATCTGAAATCCTATTTGATCCTCACTGAAACTGAACATGGGTGCTATTGTGGGGGAGGGGCTTCCAGACCAAATAGCTGCCTGTGGTCACCTGCCCATAGCCCAGGGTTCAGCAACCTTTAAACACTCAAAGAGCCACTTGGACCCGTTTCCCAGAGAAAAGAAAACACTGGGAGCTGCAAAACTTGACCGTGCACGCGGGAGGGAGGGAGCTTGATTGAAGAGTTTAATTAAAAAGAAATAGAGGCTGCTGTGCATGCGTTCTCTCTCTCTCTCTCTCTCTCTCTCTCTCTCCTACCTACCTCCCCTCTCTCTCCCTCTCTTTGTCTCCCTCCTCTCTCTCTCCCCCCCCCCTCCCTCTCTCCGATCTTCTGCTCACCTGGCAAGCTGGCTTCACGCTGTTCTCTGACAAGCTGACACACATTCTTATTGGGCTGGCTCTCCTGCCCTTGGTCTGCCAGTCCTCTTCCCCCACTCAGAGAGAGAGAGAGAGAGAGAGAGAGAGTGAGAGAGAGAGAGAGAGCGCACATGCCTCTCTCTGTCTCTCTCTCTCTCTCTCTCTCTCTGCAAATGGCAGAGGAGGACTGGAGCCGCAGGAGAAGGCTGAAAGAGCCGCATGTGGCTCCAGAGCCGCAGGTTGCCGACCCGTGCCATAGCCCATTGCAGCATCCCACTGCTGTTCTGCTCAAAGCAGCCACATACACTGAGTCCCTTACCTTAATCCAGTTCTGTGTATATGGGTCTGCACAATGTAACAAGGAAGAAGGCTATCCAATTATTCATTAATTGAACATAATTCTTCATTCAACATCTTTGTTTCCCCTAACATTAGGTTTATTTTTTCTCCATTTTCCATCAGTATGCAAATTCTGAAGAGGGGAGAACCTTTGCCCACACGCACACATTCACACATATACAAACTGTATAAATGTTTAAATGAATTTCTCTCTGTATTCTTCCCAGCTTCCATCTTTTTAATAGTTTTTCAATTTAAAAAATACTCTTTCACTCCTTCTTTTACCAAATGAATGCTTTTTGAGCACACTTTGTCTCAATGTGAATTTTTAATAACATTTGTTGAAGTGTGAAGCCCATCATAAAATTTAGAAAAGTCATGATTTGAGATCAGCATTATATTCAGGTTCATTAATATGCTTCAGAGATGCCAATAGGGTCAGTTCATATTTTTAAAAAATAACCCAAATGAATTTCTCCTCCATTGTTAGATACTTTTTGTCAGAATCTTTCCAGTTTTTAGTATGCTTTTCACTGAATACTCAGAAATACAGTTTTTTATGGGGAGGAGGGGGCACATCTGAACCCTAGAGTGAAATATGGAAAATTTTCCAGGGATCTGTGAAAACTTTCAGCTAACTAATAGAGGAAATCATGGGGAAATTTTCCAAGCATGGAGAAAGGAATACCGTTCCTCTACTAAGGATATACTGAGCTGGGCGGCTATAAAAATAAATCAAATAAATAAATAAACAAACAAACAAACAAACAAACAAACAAACAAAAACACTATAAAGTTGGCCCATCTCAGAGTAACACACGTTATTCCAGCCAATTTTTCAGTTTATATAAAATTCACACTGACAAACACACACACAACTTTGCACTTTTGATCATACATATATTACATATTCATCTTATGCAAAATGTTTGTTAGTAATAGGAGATTCTCTAGGGACCTCTGCTTGGCCCCTACCTTCTTTTCCTTTAAAAAAGCAGCCAAGATAACTGTCTTTTACTGGTGATGAATTGTCAATTCCTGTTTCCCTTGGTTGGCCTTTGAAACTGTGTTTGTTGCATCTTAAAAGGTTAAATCATGGCAACTGGGCCAAAGCTTATGAAAACTGAGATGTTTCGTTACTCATCTAAGTAACTTCTTCTGTAAAAATGAAAATGCACTCTGCCTTTTGTTGATTGCTAGCCACCTCGAACTGAGTTGAAAGATGGGTGATACATAAATAATATGTTTACGAAACTTCATTCTCTACTCAGCAGGTTCTACTTCATTGTACACAACTCCGGGAAATATATGTTCTTTGCATACTACTTTGCCTATGTCTACAACATAGTTTATTTGCAAGGTTTGAGATATTGCCTTGATTTAAGTATTTATTGATTGTAATGTTTCACACTGATTTTTAAAAGAAATGATACATATATCAATGTTATACAAAAGTCCAGATTATCTGAGGATCTGGCTCATCCTGATGGAATTAGCCCACATCGGCAGAAGGGGCAATAAATCAATAATGGAATTTCATCTGGTGGGGTCCAGGAGACAAGCATCCTCTACCATGTTACCCTTTATCTGGAATATTCTGCCCATTGAGATAAGATCCATATCCACCCTTCTGACCTTCCAAAAGGACTTGAAGATTTGGCTCTGCCAGCTAGTCTGGGGCGCCAATGGGAGGGATGGCATTTTGGAGGTGGTTAATGGATTAGTCAGATCCCACCTCTTCCTCATCCATACTTTGCTCCTTTCCCCTCCATTGTGGTTAATGGAATTCTATCTGAATTTTTAACTATATGATTCTTATTTATCATTTTAACATTATGTTTTGAATTTTTCACCATAATTTGCAGACACTATTGAGTCAAAAATTTAATGAGATGTAGCAAAACCATTTGCATCTTTGTTCCTAGAGGAGAGTATGTTCTATTTGTTATGAGCCATAGTGGCACAGTGGTTAAAATGAAGTATTGCAGGCTGACTCTGCTCACTGCCAGGAGTTTGATCCTGACTCAAGGTTGACTCAGCCTTCCAGCCTTCCGAGGTTGGTAAAATGAGGACCCAGATTGTTGGGGGCAATATGCTGACCCTGTAAACCGCTTAGAGAGGGATGTAAAGCACTATGAAGCGGTATATAAGTCTAAGTGCTATTGCTATTGCTATTACATATACGTACGTAACATTATATGCATAAATAAGTTTCACAATTATATGTAGTTTGAAATAGAGCTTTCCCAAGAAAACACTATTGTTTAAGGACTTTTTCACTTAAGAATTGGAGAAACCCAGTTTGCTGCTGCTGTTGTGTGGTCTGGCTATGGCAAATAGACAGTTTTGCCTCAAAGTATGGCATTTTTCATTCCTGTCTTTGTCCTATCCATCCTGACTGAAGTTCTTTTTACACCCTTCACTTACCCTACCTTTGACAGACATGCCTGCTAGTGCATTCAAACTTCATCCTGCCATCTGAAATAATAGAGAACAAGTCTGTACAATCCTTTTGAATGACAACCCTTCAGATATTTGATCACCATTTTCATCTCTCCCTTTAATCTCTTCTTTTCTAACCTTTCAACCATTCTTCATAGTTGTTTTTTTTTCCTCAGAGTCATTTCTAAAACGATTTGCCCCTCTCTTGATATGTTCTAGCTTAGTTTATCTTTTCTTATTATTGGTCAGGCCTGGTTGTTGTTATCCAGAGGAAAGATGGGTCCCCATTTTCTGACCTTCAGAAAGAGTTAAGATATGGCTCTGCAATTGGCATGGAGGTTGGAAAATGTTAGGAAAAACGGAGGATGTTTGGTGTTGTGAGGATGTTCTTTCCATCTTTTTAACTTTTAATTCTGTTTTCAACTTTGTTCTTATTTATGCTTTTATGTCATACTATGCCAAATTATGCCATTTTTTTTACTGTAAGCCTCCAAGGATCACTTAGATGAGATGGGTGGCATAGGAATATAATGAATAAATTAAAAAGCTAAATAGTCCCTGTGGGTGAACCTGAAATAAAAAGCCTCAAATATAAGAAGGTATTATTCTTGGATGCATTTCATAGTTATGCTTCTCTTTGGTAGAGCTGATATAGAAAATATATTGAATAAGGCCTGGGTTTAGGAATCCCCCTCCCCTCTTTCATTTTCATTTCTTTCCATTTGTACATGAATTTGGGGAAAACATTGGTCAAAATACAGGAAGCACTTACCAAATTATACATGTACTGTATTTATTAGATTTTTATCCCCTCATTTTTTTGTTACATATGCAATTCAAAGCAGCAAATATACCAATATTCCTTCCTCCTCCTATTTTCCCCACAACAACAACCCTGTGAGGAGAATTGGGCTGAGAAAGAGTGACTGGCCTAAAGTCACTCAGCTGGCTTTCATGGCTGAAGCAGAACTAGAACTCACAATCTGCTGTTTTCTACACCAGCACCTTAATCACTATAGCAAACTGGCTGTCAAATAATGTTCAAGTATGGATGCATCCATAACACCAGATGACTCTGTGCATCAGAATGCCATTGTTACACCTTGGAGGATTTTTTCCCCCCTGTTATCATAGTAGTGAAAAAGAAGTGAAGAGGGAGCACTTTGAAATGACAGCTTCAAAATATAACCTTTCTCACCCTGCCAAAGAATTGCCTTTACAGTGCTTTTTCAAAGAGTAGTCACCGAGAACTAGTTTTTCATCTCTTTGCAATCTCTCTCTAGATGATATCTACTGCTTCACATTTAACATTTTTACTTTGCAAATGTGAGAAGGACTCACTTGAGTTACTGCATTACTCTCATCCTCTTTTCTGCTGAAGAGAACTGCAAAAGGTGGCCCAGATACTTTAAACATCAGTATTCAGAGGATTTGAATGGTGGAATAGTTTTACAAACATTTTCATTTCACTTCTGTACAGTTCGATTTTCTTTTTACATCATGGTGCCCTACAACGACAGAAATTCATTAAATTCTGACTTAAATAAAGTTAAACTCCTTTTATTTCTTCTAATGCTGCTACATGCTTCAACAGTAAGACTTTTTTCTGCATTACAAGACTACAGTCCAAGGGACACGTGAACAAAAAGCCCTAAGTGCAGTTCTTAGAGACCTATAAAAGATATCATCTACATATGTAGTTTTGTCACTGCATATTGGTCATCTACATATCACCTACATATTGGGTTTGTCTAGTCTAGTGAAAACAAGGGATGACATGATAGCAGTGTTCCAGTATTTGAGGGGCTGCTACAAAGAAGAGGGGGTCAACCTATTTTCCAAAGCACCAGAAGGCAAGACAAGAAACAATGGATGGAAATTAATCAAGGAGAGAAGCAACCTAGAACTAAGGAGACATTTCCTAACAGTGAGAACAATCAACCGATAGAACAGCTTGCAATCAGAAGTTGTGGATGCTTCATCACTGGAGGTATTTAAGAAGAGACTGGACAGCCATTTGTCTGGAATGGTATAGGGTCTCCTGCTTACATAGGGTCTCCTGCTTGTGCAGGGGTTGGACTAGAAGACCTCCAAGGTCCCTGCCAATCTGTTATTCTATTTTGTTACATATATGAATACTAAATTGTTAAGTATTCAATTTTACCTGCACAAATTATCATTAGATACGTGTCTGAAGAGCAATCATATTAACTTATTAACTACATTTAATATTAATTGAATTTGATTATACGTGCAATCAGAATTTTTTGCTTCTTTTCCCATCCATTCCATTTTGGATACCATTCAAAAGCTAAATGTGTAGAGAATTTCTGAACCAGGTATAATTTGGGAAAACGTGGTTCTTCACCACAAAAAAATACTTTGGAATTTCTCAAAGGCCAACACATTCAGTGATACTGTACTGTATGTAACACAAAGTATTGTGTTTTCAGGCATTTGTAAAGAGGTTTGGAGTAATTCAAACCCCTCTTAAATAATGAGGAAGGGGAGTTTTTCCCCAATATCATTTATTAGTGGGTGCGCAGGTGAACTGCTGTGTTAGACATTCAAGAGGAGACAAGAGTTTTCCACTTTTTTAAAAAAAAAGGGGGGAGGGAGTCCCCTTGTCTCCTGATTCTTAACTCTCACTCTTCCTAGAAGGCATTGGAGTAATATAAGCTACTCTGGGATGTAAGGTTTAGCACTTTTAAAATGAAATAATGTTTATAAATGATTTTGGTGAGATACTCTTCCAGGCTGGTATCTCAAAAAGCTTATATGATTCCTCCATGAATGGCAAATAACAACAACAACAACAACAACAACAACAATAACAACAACAACAATAATAATAATAATAATAATAATAATAATAATAATAATAATAATAATAATAATAATAATAATAATAATAATAATAATAATAAGAAGAAGAAGAAGAAGAAGAAGAAGAAGAAGAAGAAGAAGAAGAAGAAGAAGAAGAAGAAGAAGAATAAGAAGAAGAATAAGAAGAAGAATAAGAATAAGAAGAAGAATAAGAATAAGAATAAGAATAAGAATAAGAATAAGAATAAGAATAATAAGAATAATAAGAATAATAAAAATTTTCGTTAACTCCAAATTTGGAAAATAGAATGACAAATCAAAAATAATGGGATCTCTGAATAAGATATGGGAAATTGCTCTTTGGAATATTTTTTTAAAAACCCGAACACTGAATATGAAGTTGAAAGAAATATTTAGAATTGGACAAAGGTTTTGAAAATTAAATTTACCAAATTTGTAGGCATAAGCCCCTCCTCTAGAAGGGATGAAATAGTCATGTTTTTAGAAGGCTTGTTGCAACAGCTTCAAGCACTATTTCTTATTGCTTGTAGAAATGTATGTACATGTAGGAGACAAGCATACTGAGTCTGAGGGTGAGGCATCATCAATTTGGAGTCTCTACACCCCCATAAGAGACCTAAGTTCAGCCCCCTTGACATCCATTGGCTCTTAATTGGTGCTAATTCACCTTGACTATTAGTAGTTCAGATTCTTGTGTACTTGTATAAACTTGTAGTGCATTTAAACTCATTCCCAGTTCCTGATTTCTTGCACCTGGCAATGCATACACAACTGCTGGGTTAGTACCGTCATGCATTCAGTAAGAAGATAAGTTATCTTATGGGAATGCTTTAAATTGAATTCCTGTACCGAGAAGGGAGACCAAGATAGTCCCTTCTGTAATTCTATCATTTTATGAAATTATGTTACAAATAAGTGAATAAAGAAATGGTTTATTGATGGAATGTAATCTAGGCAATCTCTTGTTTTTTTCTTGATGTAAAATGTACTTGGAGAAAAAAAAAATCAGTGTCTTATTAAAGTTGATGAATCCTGTTAGCTTAACAAAGCTTAACATGCCGCAAGTTAATTTTGAAAATAGCACTAAAGTAGATTTTTCAATACCCAGTTGTTATTTTTTTTCTACTCTATTATCAGAATCAATCTCTTATGTCTTCCTTTTCCTTCAAAATTGTAAGTATTGAGGTGCTCTTACCCAAGCAGAGAATACTTATTGAAGAAGCTGGCTATCCTGTGCCCAGATTCGATTATGTAATGACATTTACAAGAGTAACTGAGTATAAGGAAAGACAACGTAGCAAGCTAAAATAAAACATAATATTAATTTAAATAAAGGCTATAAAATGCCAATGTATCTTAATAGTTCAAAAGTTGTTAAAATAATTATTTTTATTTATTTGTTTATTTTATTATATTATAATATATTTATATTATTATTATGTATACATGTTGTGAGTGGGTGACCACTGCCACTTAGATGGGGATAGATGGGGAACTCATCAAATTTGCAGACGGCACTAAGCTGGCAGGAATAGCCAACACTCCAGAAGATAGGCTTAAGATCTTGACAGACTTGAACATTGGGCACTATCTAATAAAATGAAATTCAATGGTGAAAAAAGTAAGGTTCTACATTTAGGCAAGAAAAAACAAATGCACAGGTATAGTATAGGTGGTACCTTGCTCAATAGTAGCAACTGTGAAAGAGATCTTGGAGTCCTAATGGACAATCACTTAAATACGAGCCATCAGTGTGCTGCAGCTGCCAAAAAAGCCAACACAATGTATCCATTGACTTCTCAGTCCAGTCTACAACCCTGGGATTTCTGGCTGTCCCTATCCAGGAACCGATCACCTCACTCTTCTAGCTTTTTAGAATCAACCAAGGCTAGATAGATATTACAACTTCATCGCTATTTTACATTATTAATATACGTATAGAGAGAACACATCAGCCCTTAGGTTCAAAGCTGTCATATGTTCAGCATTAAATAAGGCATTGAAACAGAGGCATCCACCAGGAGATTAAAAAAAATACCTGGGCTCCAAAAATCTCATTGATCATTCATGGTCACTCTCTCCCACTGCTACAATGCACCCAGAAGAAAACCCTGAATATGACAATCATTCTCTTTAGCCAAGGGGTAGCAGAATCTGTAATGTCTTCTATGCAGAGTAAGTATTGCTCTATTATTGTATATTAAACATGCAATAAGTAATTTACCCTGTTAATTTATTTTAAAACACACACACACACACACACAAATATTGGAACAATGTCATATAGATTTAAGAGTCTTTTAACTTTCCATTTGGAGAAAATTTTCCCCTCACAGGAATTTCCACAGAAAAATAAGATTAACACAGTACGTTGTATGTGTCAAAGTTAATTTATGTGCTTTAATCCTCATTCACAGATTTCAATCTATTAAAATGCAATGGATTGCATTTTTCAGATATGGAGAAATGCTCAGAATTGCCCCTTTGTATCCCAATTAATGAAAACCAAAGCTAGGACAGTAATTTTCTAACAAAGTGAAAGAGACCTTTTTAAAAATTATTCTAAAAATTAATTATGAATGTTGATTTTTTAAAAAATGGACCAAAAATTTAAATATAAGAAAACAAGCTTCTTTTATATCTGACAAATGAATCTGGTAAGAGACAATATTGCTTAGGATAACTACTGAATGGTTTAAGGAACTGAAAGATATGACAGTGAGACTATAGCTTGATCTTAAAAATATCAGGAGCAAGACAGAATTCAATAATATTTGTGCGAACCATTTCATTCCTAGGTACAATGATGCACACATAATCCTGGCACAGAAGGAATGCATAGAAACAAACAAGGCAAGGAGAAAAGACAGATTAGAATATTATTAAACTGGTCTGCGGTGGTTTTTTTCAAATTTAATACTCTCTGGTACATTATTTCACATAATGCAGTCCCATAATTGAAAATCATGAACCTTGCATTAACTGGATAATTGGAATGCCTGGAACATGTACGTTATACTTATTCTGTTCTTTGCTCGGGACATGTGATACAAATTTCCTTTTAATTTTTTTTATTGATGGAATAAAGAATGTGATTACAATTTTACACCCATCTTACACCCATATATTGGATAATATATGTTTGAAATGTTTGGTCTTTTTTAATGACTTTCTAAACCTCTCTGTCTTCTGCTTTTTGCTTTCTCTCTTAGTTTAGGATCTAAACATTGTACATCAGTTCTAAAGATCTGTTTCAGTAAATTACTAAAACCTATTTTTAAAGCTACCTTGGCACCTTTAGATACTCCAACAGCTATGTTTTTGTCAATGAAAGAACATAAGTTTGCAGTTAAATAATTGGGTATTATGGAAATATATGTTATCTTTGGCTTTAAAACCCAATTAGGATCTCACAAGTTTTTTTTAAATCTCTAAATAAAGAGAATTATGTCCGCAGACTAGGTATAAATTATTACCCTTTAATATTTAATGCAAAGTAATAAAAATCCAAAGGCATTTTTAATTGGTTTTTTTCAGATGACTTGCTTAAAAGTCTATATTGTAATAGATTTAGAAAGGATTAAAGCTATCAAACCATACTGATAAATAGGCCCATAATTCTCAGCCAAGATGTGAGCCATCTAATTCTGTCACTTAGTGCATCATTTCCATGGTGGCAAAGACAGTCACTATTAAACTCTAATTTGGTCCAAAGGAAACACTTTTATACTTAGCTTCTGGAGCTGACTGCTGTGGTCATGATTATTACCAATTTGCTGCTTTGGCTGGTTTCTCCATTGTAGCTACTCTTGGCCTGGAGAATCTGTTAAATTAATCTCTAGTCTGGATTACTATGGTCAATTTATCAGAGGTTCTCTTTAAACATAATTTAGGAACATAATTTGTGGATGTTGTAGCATGTTTTAGTTTGGTAAGATTTTGTCTATGTGGAAAAAACAATAAAAAAAATCAGCTTGGAAGAATCTCTATGTGTCTTTCTTGGTTTTTAGAACCTGACATCAATCTTGCCAAACTAAAGCATGCTGCAATCCCATAAAGTATTATGGGAACTATTAGGGAGGATTTGTCTTCACCCTCTTTCTCTCACACAAACTATCTGAACTGACTTGCCTCTTGTTCCTCTGGAATGCACAACCCTCCCTCTTGGGAATCTGGGCAACATTCCATCACACTGCAATTCAAATGAAATCAATGGATAGAACATAACATAGGAGAACTTTTTGCAGTAAACCTTGAGCTAGAAGGTTCTACCTGTACATGAACAGAGAGCTCCACTGCTACTTTTAACTAGAAAAGTTAAACTAACACCACTTTGCTTACTAGGGAAGCGCCTGTCTTTCATTTAGTGCAATATGAATGGATTGATTTAAAGAAACAAAGTTATGTTTTGCTAAAACATACCTTTTGATATACACTTTATATCATTCCTGCTTTTATAATCTTTGGTGAATCATCTTCTATAGCAAACAAGAAATATTAATAGTTATTATTCATAGCTTCAGGTGAGGAGAATAAAAATGACCATTTGTATGAAATATCCTTTTCCTACATTAAATTAGCGACTTGGAAATATAACAAACATAGACCTGTCTCACACACATGAACAAATAATCAACTTTATTGATGTCAAAATGTTTTTTAAACAAGCTAAAATTCATGTTCATGAGCACTGTTTTTATCTCTGCAGCAGATGACAATATTTCCTTATCTCACCAGCTGTACATTTAGCAAAGAAATTATTTTGGTGCTTAAAGCTAAATAAGAAATACTTAGCAAGGGTAAGATTGGAATCCGAATATCTTAGATCAGCTCAGGTCACTGGACAAAGGGCAATATAAGATTTTAGGAAGCATGGTATTTATGAGATATATTAAAAAGTTGTTATCAAGAATCCATCTGCTGCTTACCTAATCATCTTGGAAAATATTTTGTGCATGTTCATTCTGTATCCCAAAATTGGGGAAGAGCATTTGAATTTCCTGAAAATTTCCTTCCCCTGTGATAAGGCTGCACTTTATATTCAGAGTGTTTTATAGTTCCTTTCCAATACCTTTTGATTAAGTTTTTAGTGAAATAGCCAAGGGTATGGCTGTTTTCAATTACACATCTGTCCATCATTCTACAGGTTGCTGGGCTCCCCCTTCTATCTGACCTAAAAGAAACCCATTGGATTTAACTGCGAAATGGGAAATTATTCAGACTTGCTAAAAAAAGGTGCGAGGCTTTGAACTGCCACGTCAACAATGGACAATTCAGAATAGGATTTGCAACCCACATGGAGTCTGCCAGGACTCTCTGTATAAATGGGGCATAGTATCCTCCCTTCAGTGTTACTGCAGGGGTACTGCCTCAAATTGTAGATCACATAGTGACTGGGCTATAAGCTGAGGACATATACCAGTCCAGTATCTGATTTTTTTTTTAATATAAACAATGCTGTGCTTCAATGGTTAGATGGCCTAGACATTGGTATTTGAACATAGATCTTTTTAACATTTTATTGAGTTCTACTAATCTAGTTGAAATGTTAATATATATTGCAAGTCTATGTATGATATGCCATACACTAAATAAATAAACAAATAAACAAACAAACAAATAAATAAATAAATAAATTCAGACTTGCAAAGAAAGAACCGAACAACTAGAAGATGACACATACTTCTTTGCTACCATCAACTCAGAAAAGTGCATAAATTGTATATCCCAGTCATGATAATTTCAATTATTTTTTCTTTCCATGTTTCAAAAGCAATTTCTTTTTCTGTCAAAATAGGGAAGAATCAATAGCTACTGCAGACATCTTCAGCCCATCAGTAATCCACACAAAATTCTCAGCTCCAAAACTCACTGGATAATTTTAAGATGCTGGTGCTCACTCCTTTGCACTCTTTCACTACCTTAATGCATATACGTATGAGCATGAAGTAAAAAAAAAAGTTGGTAAATTAATTATAGATCATAACCTATATCTGAAGATCCATAGTTAACACATACATATAATTGAGTCAAAACCTCAAAAAAAAATAGAACTTTGGATCAAAATTAAGGAAAATAAGGAAAATAACAAGAGTCAGGAAATTGTCTCCTATTACTTTGCTGATGCCTCATATGACTTCTGGTTGCAATAACAGTAGAATCAGTGCTTCATTTACCAATCAACAATGTTTTATTTTTCCACACTCCCTCACTATCACAGCAGCCCTCAATATATACATCCAGAGATATCTACAGTATCCAATTCCCTTCCTTCCTTCCTTCCTTCCTTCCTTCCTTCCTTCCTTCCTTCCTTCCTTCCTTCCTTCCTTCCTTCCTTCCTTCCTTCCTTCCTTCCTTCCTATCCCACTGCAATCAAACTGACTTTTAGAGGCTTACATGATAGAAAACAATTAAAACAATTCTAAGAATAAAACAATTCTAAGAATAAAATAATGATATGCCCAAAGTAGTTGGAATGTTCTGTTGAACAACTCAAGTCTTTAGCATCCTCTTAAATGCAGTCAGAGATGATGCTAACTAAATGTTCACTAGGCCTCTATCTCCAGAGGACACTTTTTCTAACAGAGAAGCAGCGTGCCTTAGCAGTTCCCTTAAATTCTAAAAAGTGGGAACTAAGAGAACTTTTTTCTTAGTGCCCAGTAGCTGCTTCTGTGTAGAGCAGGCAGCAATGTTAAGTAAGGCTGAAATTTCTACATTTCTCTTGAAAACCTTTCAATCTGGAAATTCTATACTCAGTATAGCCTTTCTTATGGATGAATCAGGTTAGATAATTAGAAAATTTAAGCCTACTATAAATTTATCTTAAAATAATTGTCATGAACACAATGAGATTTATTCTCAGGTAAAATAGGCAAACAATTAAGCTGAAAATTAGTCTTCCATTTGGGAAAATAAAATATTTTTAAAATATTAGTGGCAAAGGATTAGTAGTTTTATTTTTCTATTCTCACAATTCTAACAGAATAAAGTCCTGATTTGGGGGGGGGAGGGAGAGAGAGAAGTAAGGAGGGAGAGAGAGAGAAGAAGAAATATTTACAGGCTTCATTCATTTTAGAAACAAATGAATCCTATTTGTATGTCCAATTTAGTTATAAAAATAATGGAAATAAAGACAAATTGTATATTACTATTACATTTGAGCTTATCAGTGTTCACTCATCCAGTCTATGAACCTACATAAGAAATTTTAAAAAATATAGGAAGGACATAGGAAAGAAGCACATAGAGCAGAAAACTGATAGATTGGAAAGCAATGGCATGTGCATGCATGCTCATGCCTGCCTACATTTTAGCAAAATCTTCAGGAAAGTCTGGAGACAACAAGTGAAGGAAATATATATATTAAAATTTCTATATTTAAATATAATTATATAAACATTAAAACTACCTAAAAATGGGTGGCATGCTTGCTTTGACTTTGCAAGTTCTATTTGTTTTGGGAGAAGCAGACAATTTTTTTGGGACACTGATTAATATTGGACCATTGCTTTATTTCCTTTATTTTTCCACCTTCTTATGTCTTAAGACAGATCCCAACCTACCTTTCCATTACTCTTGTGCTGTATCATTATTTTGTTCATTTGGTTATTTATTCTGATGCACCTATTAAAATAGAAACATATATGAAGAGCCGTGGTAGCGCAGTGGTTAGAATGCAGTACTGCAGGCCACTTCTGCTGACTGACAGCTGCCAGCAGTTTGGCAGTTCAATTCGCACCAACTCAAGGTTGACTCAGCCTTCCATCCTTCCGAGGTCGGTAAAATGAGGACCCAGTTTGTTTGGGACAATATGCTGACTCTGTAAACTGCTTAGAGAGGGCTGTAAAGTACTGTGAAGCGGAATATAAGTCTAAGACTATTGCTATATATAAGTTTAATGATATGGGTAAAATCCAGAAATTACAAATGAAAGAGCAGCTAGGTTTACAAATCGTTAGAAGAATAGACCTTAAAAACTCTATTTGTGCGTTTAGGGCAGTATACAGGTCTCCAAATATGTAGACATACATTTTGTTGTTCAGTCGCTAAATTACGTCCCACTCTTCACGATCCATGGACCATGGCATACCAGGCACACCAAGCACACATTGCAATGAATAATTTATCCACTCACCTCTTCAATACTTTATGTCAACGCATTAAAAGAGAGGTTTGGGCAGGAGTTTGCATTTCTGTGCACGTGAATATCAGTGTCTTCACTTCAAATCTCTCTGGGTCTAGCTCTGCCTCCTGCCTTGCAGTAGTGGCTTGATAGTTATGTTGTACCACCTATCTTCCAAGGGGATACCTTTACCTAGGATCCTCCAAATGAAACCAAGTCTTTAAAAGAATTAGGACCTCCACAGTGTATCTGCTTGATAAGATAAAAAAAAATAAGATGTTATATTAACAGAATAACAGAGTTGGAAGGGACCTTGGAGGTCTTCTAGTGTAACCACCTGCTCAAGCAGGAGATCCTATACAATCACAGACAAATGGCTGTCCAGTCTCTTCTTAAAAATCTCCAGTGTTGGAATACCCACAACTTCTGGAGGCAAGTCATTCCACTGATTAATTGTTCTGTCAGGAAATTTCTCCTTAATTCTAGTTTGGTTCTCTCCTTGATTAGTTTCCATCCATTGCTTCTTGTCCTGCTTTCATGTGCTTTGGAGAATAATACTACTCCTAACTCTATGCATTTTTCTATGATTAGGGAAATCCCCCCTTTCCTTTGGGACATAGATCTCTCTCACAAGGTGTAACAAAAATCAAACTTTATTTTAAAAGGAGAAGAGGATAAAATGCATTTTTGGTTTTAAATAGGCACATGTAAAACAATCAGCATGAGATAAAAGTAGAAAAATGCCAAAATTACCGAAAGAAGCTTAAAAGAATCTTTCACACAAAGCTACAGAATTACGAGTGACAATGAGTATATCACAAGGTCATAGATCTGCTACTAATATTGAAATAGCACTAATATAAAATGATGTGTTACCTAAAGCACAGAATGTCCTGAATATGTGAAGAGATCATAAATTTTAGAGACAGTAATCACCAAAAACAATAAAATATGCTTAAACATACATCTTAACAGAAATTAATGCATACTTTCTAGCTAGGCATGTTATTATTATTATTTTTAGGATGTACATTTGCTTGAAACTGAAGTTCCTATTTGGTTTCTTGAATTTCTTCCAACTTCTTGTTGATTTTTCTTTTTATCTAAGGCTGAAGAGATTCTCTCCTCCTCCCACGTCATTCCTGTTGTTTCCTTCCTAGAGTTCAAAATGCAGCTTTCCGACCTGTGGTGGCAATGCAGAAAACCATTGCATTTCAAAGAGTTTAGTGACATATTTTGATTTCTTCTTCATATTAAGAAACGTTTAAAAGTTTAGAGCTCATTCTGAGCTGACATTCAGTTAGTTTTTAACTTTTGCTTGCTGAATAAAGGAGAAGAGGGGGGAATTTTCACATAGCTACAAAGCTTTTCTTATCAGTAAAAGTCTTAGGCTTTTGGTTCCCACCTCAGAGTAATGTGCCACCCAATCAAGATCAGGTATTGCAGTCTCATGACTATAGAAGCAAGCCATGGGGCCAGTTTTAACAAAACCCTATTACTGTCTTTTAAGCTGGGTGCTTCTGCACAGAACTAGCACTGGGTACTGGGTACTATGGAAATTGACTGCCCTTGGAGTATTCCTGTTGTCATTATTAAAGAGCTCCTGACAGCTTTGGGTATCTTCTTGCTTGGTATACATGCTTTTTATGTTATGCTTTTAAATCTTTTTGATGATGATGATGATGATGATGATGATGATGATGATGATGATGATGATGATGATGATAATAACGATAATAATAATAATAATAATAATAATAATAATAATAAATATCATAATAATAAATAATAATAAATAATAATAATAATAATCATAATAAATAATATAATAATAATATAATAATAATATGTTGGAAGGGACCTTGGAGGTCATCTAGTCCAACCCCCTGCTCAGGCAGAAAACCGGTCAGCCAGCTACGAATCCATCTGGTGGTGATGCTGTCTAACCCACATTTTTCTATCTTATCAAGTAGTAGGTTGTGGTCTACTTTATTAAATGCCTTACTGAAGTCCAAGTAAATTATATCCACAGCATTCCTCTGGTCCACTAATTTTGTCACTTGGTCAAAGAATGCAATAAGATTTGTCTGGCATGATCTGTTTTTGACAAACCTATGTTGGCTTTTAGTAATGACTTTGTTTGCCTCTAGATGTTCGCTGATTCGTTGCTTGATTATCTTTTCCAGAATCTTCCCAGGTACTGAGGTCAGGATGATAGATCTGTAGTTTCCTGGACCCATTTTTCCCCCTTTTTTGAAGATGGGAACTACATCAGCGTTTTTCCAATGCTCTTGTAGTTCCCCAGGGCTCCAGGATCTTTGAAAGATATAGTTCAATGGTTCTGAGATCACATCTGCCAGTTCCTTCAGAACCTTGGGGTGTAATCCATCGGGTCCTGGTGATTTGAACTCGTCTAGGCTGGACAGGTGCTCACTTACCATTTTCTTGCCTATCTTAACTTGTGTTTCTAATCTGTTTTTTACGGTACTATTTTTGATAGGTTGGACTGTTTTTTCCTTTTGTGTAAAGACGGATGCAAAAAATGAGTTAAATAGTTCTGCTTTCTCCCTGTTGTCACCTTCTTGCCACTTTCACCCACTAATGGACCAATCATTTCCTTAACTTTTTTCTTGTTTTTTACATGTTGAAAGAAGCTTTTTTTTGTTATTTTTTACTTTTGTCGCAAGCCTTAATTCATTTTGAGCCTTAGCTTTCCTCACTTCATCTTCGTAGACTTGGGCAATTTGCTGATATTCTGCTTTAGTTATGTGCCCCTCTTTCCACTTTTTATATTTGTCCTTTTTGTCTTTCAGTTTATCAGAGAGTTCTTTATGCAGCCATGCTGGTTTCTTTTAAGAGCTGTTATTTTTCTTCTTCATTGGTATTGTGCTAGACTGGGCTTTTATAACCTCACTTTTCAAAATTTCCCAAGCTTCCCCTTGAGGATTCCCCTTGAGGATTCTCATCCATGGAATCCTTCCCAAGCTCTCTCTAAGTTTATTGAAATTAGCTCTCTTAAAGTCCAAGATTCTAGTTTGACTGTGTTCTATTGCTTGTACTTGCATAATGTTGAATTCCAATATTGCATGATCCCTCCCCCCCAAGGTTCCTGTGGCTTCAACACCTTCTATCATCTCATCTCTGTTAGTGAAAATTAGGTCCAATATGGCTGATCCCCTAGTTCCCTTCTCTACTTTTTGGGAGACAAAGTTGTCTGCTAGGTTTGTCAGGAATCTGTTTGATCTTCCACTTGGTGCAGAGTTTGTCTCCCAGTTGATGTCAGGGTAATTAAAGTCCCCCATTACTATTGTGATGTGCTTCCTACATACCTTAGTTAACTGACTAGCAACTGTTTGGTTGGGTGGTCTATAGTATACACCTATGGCAATGTCATTTCCCCCCCTTTTATATTGATCCAAATGCATTCAAGCCAGTCTTCATCATTGTTGTGCTCTATTTCTGTAGAGATGTATTTATTTCTTATAGAGAGAGTAATAAACCTTACAATTTCTTTATTCATTGGTGTGCTCATTATCTCTGGATCCAAAGGAACCAATTACCTGAGCACCCCATCACAAGTGTCATTGCCTGACAGTTGGCAAAGCACGACCCTCAAAGTGAGAGTTTGGGTACAGTGTCTTTTTACATTGTACTAAAGTTCATGTCTAAGAGAAGATTTTGATTTGAATGTCTAAGCCATCAATGTGATAGAGAGGACTTGCCTGCCCCTTTATCATACAAAGTCAGTTAAAAGTGTAGCAGATGCATTCACGCAATGTGATAATCTTTTTGTATATTAGTCTTAGTTATTTTTGTCCTGAATTTTGAATCATGATGGTAGTTATGCTTTGCTTTCTTTGTGTGTGTGTGTGGGGGGGGGCTTAGCCCATTGTATGAACTCTACTTGTTTGGTTTCTGATTTCTGGGAAAGCCCAAAAATGAGATAATTTAGAAATCAGGTTAAGCAACTTGTGTTTATACAATCCATCACTAGTGTTCTTTATGTGATCAGAGATCCTGCATTCATATATTATACAAAACATGAATAGGGCTTAAAATATTGACTTTTTTCTAATTGTTTCTAAAATAGGAATATCTTTGGAAAACTATCAAAAGTGTAAAAAAAAAGTCTTGAAAGCTTAGCAGGATATCTGGAAATGTGCTGTTTGATGGGAAACACAAAAGTTATAGGCAGAAAGTAATGAGCTATGCCTCTCTTTGAAATCATTTGCAACTAAAAACAAACAGCATGTAGGATTTGCCTTTCTCCAAATCCAAAATAAAACCAATAGAATTCTAACAAATTAGTAATGAAATGAATACAATTTGTAAGAATAAACATGTTATACGGATATATTCACCTACATGCATATAACGATATGTGGGAATGAACTTGGGAGATAGGGAGAAGAGCCACAGCCAGGAGAACAATCTGATAAGAGAAAGTAATGGCCATGCTTTCAGTCTCTTCTCTGGTTGCTAGTTTGGAGGAGGAGCAGGAGGAGGAGCAGGAGGAGGAGGCGGTCCCTTGCAGTTCTGGGAAAGATAGGGCAGTGAGCCCGGGAGTTGTTGGTGACACAGACCAGGGAGCAGAGGCCTCAAGCTGGATGGAGCAACTGCAGCCAGAACAACTGGATGGGCAGCCAGCTGAGCTCAAGCAGTGGGAGTCACAGTTGCAACAAGTTGGCATGGAGGCTCCAGGCGGAGAGCTATAGCAGCTGCCAGCGATCAGTGAGGATGAGGAGTTGGAGTCAATCCCTCACCCCGAACCAAGGCTGTGCAGGGCTGAGAGATGACAGGAACAACACCAGTCAGCCAAGTTATTTGCAAGGCAGCAACCTCGCCCATCGTGAGGGGCTGCACCGATGTTAACTGTTTAAGCCTGCCCAAAGAGAAGGATGTTGCTGGTGCAACATGTCTGGATGCCTTGTTTCATGTTCCTGCTTTCCGTGTTTCTTGCCTTCAGACCTGTGTTTGGACCTTGGACTGATGCCTTGACCTTCTGCCTTGCCTTGTGGATTACTTTTAGCCTTGGACTCTTGCCTTGCTGTGTGTGGTCACTCTAGCCACTGCCTAAGTTTGTTAATTTAACTCACTCTTCTTGCTGGCTTCTCAGAGCCTCTGGTAGAACCAGAAATGGGTGTGGATTTTGGCTCTTCTAAAGAACTGCTGGGGGACTGAATAATTGGGCATGGGCAGCTCAATAAAGACCTTTAATTGACTGTGCTGTGTGTGCGTGGAACAGCACTGAGGCAGCTGAACCTGCAGCAGGAATGTACACATGGCAAATCTCAGAAGGACCTCTCTCTAGTGTCTTGAGCTGTAAAGGCAATGGGGAAGAACTGTTCTTTCAGTTGCAAGATTCTGTTGATGTAACCTTACAATCAAATACAATCAGTTCATCTGCATATGCTTTCTTCCTGGACTACCTTGCAAGGCTGACATCAATCTTGCAAGGCTGAAAGCACATTTCTCCCCCATCATCTTTACAGCCCAATAAACTAGGGAAGGGTCGCTTCTGAGACGTTTGCCACATCCACATTTCTGTTGTAGGCTAAGCTGCCTCTTATCCAACCGTTGCCCTGGCTGTAGTCCTTCTGTCAAGGTTGAATTGCTAAGATGCCTGCTAACTTGTATTGCTACTCAACCTGCCATGGAAACAGAGGGGTACAAAGTGTGGGGTGGAAACGGAAGTCTAAGAAGCCATTCACACATTGTGAGAGCCTACAAGAATTCCAAGGTCACTAATGCAGGTGTCTGACGGAGAAGTGGACCGTTCTCATAACAAACCAAAGGCGTATGATTGGGCAATGTGAACACTTGGTGGATGGGGGTTATGAAAAGCTATTGTTAACTAGGCAGATTTTCGCGCAGGAAAACAAGAGCTGGTTTTGCTTCTTCAATTCTGACATGTGTATTCAATAAAGTTTATCTTTTATGGCACTTCAAAGCGTTGAAGATCACTTAATTTTGAGTTTGCTAGGCGGACAGTTGACACCTTCCTCCTGTCTCCCATGATCATTCTCACAAACTATTAAATATATCTGCAAAACTTCATCCCAGAAGGAAAAATAAAGCTTTTTCTTACAACCAAGTTTTTAAAGCCACAGATTCCCTAACGTATCATCGACAGCATTTGATACACACGCTTCTTATTTTGTTCACTTCCCTGGTATTTCCCCCCCCCCCACTATAGATGAGTTTGCATTGGAGACCACAGTTACCTTCTTTGTCATCCAATGGATGCATATAGTGTCAAACATTTTCCCATTTCTTTCATGAAAAATGAAAGGACTTGAAATTCAAAGGATTAGATATGCTCCTGAGCTGCTCACCAGAAGTTAATACTGCTGTCACTAGTCCTCTGCCAGCCCCTGGAAAAGACAGCTAACTTTCCCTTGTGCCCCCACTGTGAAAACAACTTACATTTCCTTTCGTCTGTTAAAAGTACTGGAGTCAAGTTGTCATTTTATTTGTGTAAATAATCATGGGAGGTAAAAAAAAAATACATTGAGTTATGGATGTATTTACCGCAAGTAGTAAACAGATGAAAAACTAAGATACAAAACACAGTTTTGCAATTTAAAAGAATATGAGTTTCATCTGGAAGAAAAGAGGAGGACGACCAGCAGCAAGGTGGATGGGTTCAGTTACAGGTGGACTCAGGTGTCTATGGAGATTCTCATTCATCCAGGTCATGGTTGTCTCAAAGATGCTCTTACTTTAAAGGCAATTGGACTTTCTGATTTTTCTTTAAGATGTTTCACTTCTCATCCAAGAAGCTTCTTCAGTTCTGGACTCAGGAGGTGGTAGGTTTAACATTGTGAGACCTAGAATATCTTGTTAGGGATAGATTGTCAAAAGAAAATGTATCTATGTGGTCACTAGGAGTTGAACACAACTTGATGGCACATAATCCATCAATCAGTAATGGTACATGAACTGCAGCTAGAGAACAACCTTAATTCCCACATGGATAATCATATGATCTTCTAATTCAAAGCTTTAAGGGCAGGAGTATCTGAAGGGCGTGTTGAAACAGTCAAGATGTCAGCCACAACACTGCAATTGAAGTTCTACTTTTTTATGTGTGTGTCATGCATGTGGAGCTTTGATCACACTTTCCTGGCCACAATTTTGATTTTCATAACTATACTGAGCAGACACCTCTGCCTAACAACAAAAAGTGTGATGCTACCTTCTTTTAGCTTCTATTAATTGGTTAAGAAAGATTCTATCAACTGAAAAATTACCATCTGCTGAAACTTGGGATTTGTACTCCAATTTGACTTCAATGTATTTTTTTTTCTTTTTCCCTATGTTTCACAGCTTTTAAGGACAAATCTAAGACCATTTCAGAATAAAGCTGCCCTGGATAACTCATCGATAAATAGCCTGGTAATCATTTTTCTACAATGCTCTAATAAGATAAGCATTCCAATTTTCTATGGTTGTTGTTGTTGTTGTTGTTGTTGTTGTTGTTGTTGAGTGGCCTTCTCTAACCTGATGCCCTACAAATTTATTTCATTATCCAAACTTTTTCACCCATTTGACTTGGAATATAGAGGACCAGGTTCTAGAAAAGTAGTGTAGAGTACCAAATAGGAAATCCTATTTGAATCTTTTGGCTGTAAATAAATACAAGATTATTGCAAAGAAGAAATCTTAATCCAGCTTGGCACCCCAACATAACCATCTGTGTGCTCCTAGTTTAGTTCTATTTCTGTGACTATCTATGTCTATGATTTCACCAAAGTTTGTCTGAAAGGTGGGCAGAGCTCATCTCATTCCAATAAACTAAGAGCAAATTACTTCTGTCTCAAGTCTGTCCAAGATTAGAAATCCAATTATGAATATGGAAAACCACTGAGCAGATCTTTTTAAGAGACATTGTTTACTGTTAACACTGCTCTCGGTAAGAGATTTTGCTTCCTACGTGTTCCGCTCACAGTAGCTTTATGTCAAGGTGACATGCAACAGAGTTTCAGTTCTCCAAAAAGTTAGATATTCATATTTTCTGGAAACGTCTTTCAGCTACACTGTGGTATTACACTGATATAGAGAAAGAAAATTAGTGTAAGAACTAGTTTGGAATATGTCCATCATCAAGCTGTGCCACCACATTATTAAGAGATGTGCAGCTGGCTATCAGCTTGGCTGGTTTCAAAAAAAGGGTCGGATCAATTTGTAGAAGTCATGGAGATAATAGCTACAGGTAGTCCTTGGTTTATAACCACAACTGAGACTGGAACTTTCACTGCTAAGTCATTAAGTGAGTTGTGCCTGTTTTTTGGTTTTTTGTTTTGTCACGCCTGTTAAATGAGTCACATGGTTTTTAAGTGAATCCATCTTCCCTCATTGGCTTTGCTTCTCAGAAGCCATCTGGGAAGATCACAAATAATTGTGTGGTCCCCTGGATGCTGTAACTCTCTTATATACATGTCAGTTGCCAAGCAGCCATGATCATGGGGACATTGGGACAGTTGTAAGCAAAAGGACTGGTTCACAGTCACTTTTTTTTATGCTGTCATAACTGAATAGTTGTAAGGATCATCTGTATCAGCCCTGAGGGCAGAGTGACTACTACTGAAGGCCATCCACTGCGAGACCAGTGGTTGGTTGCCAACTGCGACAACAAACTGCTGGGCTAGATGGGGTTCCATCCAGCAGCCACTCTTTATTTTTAACCAGATGTTCTTAGCTGTAGCAAATGAGAAATGTGGCTTGAAGTATTTTGTGCGATCTTATTTTAGTCAGGTGAAATTTACAAGAATTTTGCCTCTTTCTCATTGTACTTTATCTTACTGAAAAAAAAATGGTTATATTTTTCCCCTTTCTTTTATATTTTATTTGTCCAGGATGGGTAAAGAAAAATGTGAATAGCAATAGCACCTAGACATATATACTGCTTCACAGTGCTTTACAGCCCTCTATAACTGGTTTACAGAGTCAGCATGTTGCCCCCAACAATCTGGGTCCTCATTTTACCAACCTTGGAAGGATGGAAGGCTGAGTCGACCTTGAGTTGGTGAGAATCGAATTGCCAAACTGCTGGCAGCCAGCAGTCAACAGAATTAGCCTGTAATACTGAATTCTAACCACAGCGCCACCAAGGCTCCCCCTCTCAGTATAGTAAACAGTCTAGACCAGTATTTCCTAACCTTGGGAATTTTAAGCTGGCTGGGGAATTCTGGGAGTTGAAGTCCTTAAAGTTCCAAAGATTGAGAAACACTAGTCTGAAAGAACATGAAGCATCATGATAGCCAAAGCAAGTGAAGTGGTTGAAATAGGGGAAGAAACAGCTTCATTTCAAGCTGATTTATGTACATGAAACATAGAATTGAAGACTGCAGAGCAAAAAAATCTCACCTCCAAAAGTCACATTTAAGAGCTTAGAACACTACAGATTTGATGGCAAAACAAGGTCAATATCTAAATATAAACAATATATGTTGTGGACCTTCTGGAATACAGAGATGCTACAATAATAAATTGCCTTTTGGAAAGCAGCAAGCAGAGATTCTAACATACTGTGCTGTGGATATAATTTACTTGGACTTCAGTAAGGCGTTTGATAAAGTAGATCACAACCTACTACTTGACAAGATAGAAAAATGTGGGGTAGACAGCATCACCACCAGATGGATCCGTAGCTGGCTGACCGGCCATACTCAGCGTGTGGTCCTCAACGGAACCGCATCTACATGGAGGGAAGTGTGTAGTGGGGTGCCCCAGGGCTCTGTTCTGGGCCCAGTGCTCTTCAACATCTTCATCAATGATTTGGATGAGGGGATAGATGGGGAACTCATCAAATTTGCAGACGACACCAAGCTGGCAGGAATAGCCAACACTCCAGAAGACAGGCTTAAGATACCGGAGGATCTGGACAGACTTGAACACTGGGCACTATCTAACAAAATGAAATTCAATGGTGAAAAAAGCAAGGTTCTACATTTAGGTAAGCAAAACCAAATGTACAGGTATAGTATAGGGAGTACCTTGCTCAATAGTAGTAACTGTGAGAGGGACCTCGGAGTCCTAGTGGACAATCACCTAAATATGAGCCAGCAGTGTGCTAGAGCTGCCAAAAAAGCCAACACAGTGCTGGGTTGCATTAACAGAGGGATAGAATCAAGATCACGAGAATACCACTTTACAATGCCTTGGTAAGGCCACACTTGGAATACTGCATCCAGTTTTGGTCACCGCGATGTAAAAAAGATGTCAAGACTCTAGAAAGAGTACAGAGAACAGCAACAAAGATGATTAGGGGACTGGAGGCTAAAACATATAAGGAACGGCTGCTGGAATTGGGTATGTCTAGTTTTATGAAGAGAAGGACGAGGGGGGACGTGATAGCAGTGTTCCAATATCTCAGGGGCTGCCACAAAGAAGAGGGAGTCAAGCTATTTTTCAAAGCGCCTGAGGGCAGGACAAGAAGCAACGGATGGAAACTAATCAAGGAGAGAAGCAACCTAGAACTAAGGAGAAACTTCCTGACAGTTAGAACAATTAACCAGTGGAACAACCTGCCTCCAGAAGCGGTGAATGCTCCAACACTGGAAGTTTTTAAGAAGAGACTGGACAGCCATTTGTCCGAAATGGTATAGTGTTTCCTGCCTGAGCAGGGGGTTGGACTAGATGACCTCCAAGGTCCCTTCCAACTTTATTATTATTATTATTATACTTGATCTTATTGTGATTTAATTAATTCAAAATTCCTAGATAGTCTTTATATGTAAAACAATTTTGATGGTCTTCATGCTCTAGCTTGAAGCATAATTAGGATTTTAAGAAAATAAATTATATTGATACAACAGCAAAACTCGGTGTATTTGGGAATTGATTTCTTTCTCATGTGACACTAGAAAACTGCATCAAAGCTTTCAGATGGTCTATAATAGCTTCTTCCTAATTAGTCTTTAATCATTCAAAATAAAATAGAAAACTGCATGAGAGTGCCATAGCATTCTGCACTGCAGAATTTGAGAATTAGAAGAGGGAATCCAAATCACAAATGTAAGCGGTATAAACTGAATCCTTGAGTGATTTTCATACCTTCTCTGTGAGATTTCCATAACTTCTCTGGAAATAGTTATAAAAATATGGCTTGGTATCCATTAATTATATACAACAACATCCTGCCAAGTCCAAAATAATTATGCTTGAGAAAACGTGGCCAGAATACATTGCAACATTGAACATAGTTACGCCTATTGATTTGATTCATGTTAAATGTGCTTAAATCTGGGTTGGATAGTGGGCATCAGTGTTATCATGAACCACGAAATCACAAATGAAGAGGCAGCCTTAGTTGTTTCCTTCCTCCAAACTCTTGGCTGCAAACTTTATTTTTGTAAAACCTGGGCTGCTATATATACTAATCTGGGTGTCCAAATAGCAGTGCTCACATAACCCAATTCAGAAAACCCAAAGTAGTATTAGCAAAATCCAGAGAATCCAAGATGGCTTTAAAAAGTGCTTATGTTAATTCTTTCTATATTCATGCATTCCTGACAATCAATTCCAGCACATCCAAGAAGGGTTATCTTCATGATGATGATGAAGTTATCCATTCAGTTATGTCTGACTCTTGGCGATTCTATGATCCAGGTTTCTCCACATCTTCAGATCTTGCTTCTTTGAATTATTCTATGAGCCAGCCATGTCAGCTTTGATGGTGCCTGGCCTTTGCGTTCTTTGGCAGCCTGGTTTTCTTTTACTGCTAACTCTTCCCAACATAATTGCTTTCTCCAGTGAATTCTCCCACATGACGTGGTCAAAATAAGTGATAAGCAGTTTTGTGGTTTTAGTACTTCGAATTTTATGAATACTGCTGCTTTATTAAAAAAAATCTTCTCAGCTTGGCATTTGAGATTTCTCCATTATCAGTTTGAGATTCTTTCTTTCTTTCTTTCTTTCTTTCTTTCTTTCTTTCTTTCTTTCTTTCTTTCTTTCTTTCTTTCTTTCTTTCTTTCTTTCTTTCTTTTTCTTTCTTTCTTTCTTTCTTTCTTTTTCTTTCTTTTTCTTTCTTTCTTTCTTTCTTTCTTTCTTTCTTTTTCTTTCTTTCTTTCTTTTTCTTTCTTTCTTTCTTTTTCTTTCTTTCTTTCTTTCTTTTTCTTCCTTCCTTCCTTCCTACAACCCATCTCACATTCATGTCTTAGCGTAGCTTACAATTAAAATATAAACAATGCAAAAAATAATAATAAAAAAGCAGCCATAAAGTCAATACAAATGTTAAAAACAATTCAACAACTGTTTAAAGCCATACAGTACAACCACTGGGAGACTATAACCATTCAACATTACAGCCATTTTATGGGTTCCACACCACTCTCTGATTCCTAGGCCGGATGGCAAACTAGGTTTTCAGGCCCTTCCAGAAGCCCATCAAGGTTTGGAGCCACCAGACTTTGCGAATCATGTTCCATAGGGTGGGTACAACAGAAAAAAAAGGCCCTCCTCCTGGGACCTTTGAAATGTTAATCTCTAGTAAATGGAACCCACCACAAGTTTATTCTGCTGGACTTGATGGGACAGGTAGATGTCATTGGGGAGAGACAGACTGTCAAAGAACCTCTATTTCTCCATTATTTCTCTCTCAAATAATTTTTATTTCTCCATTATGATAGCTGTTAGGGTTGCCAAAGACAATCTGGCATGACTTCTTAATCTAGTGTTCAAGTGGAGAATGTTCACTGAAAATTTTCATGAGGAGGGACTACTTAGGTCTGTCATGTGCTAATTAGCCAATTAACCAGTGGAATGGCTTGCCTCCAGAAGTTGTGGGTGCTCCATCACTGGAGATTTTAAAGAAGAGATTGGACAGCCATTTGTCTGAAATGATATAGGGTCTCCTGCTTGAGCAGGTGGTTGCACTTCCAACTCTATTATTCTGTTATTCTGCTAAAGGAAATTTAATCTTGACACATGCACAGCCATGAAAGTAATATTGCCACATAACATGCACACTGACCATTCTGTCAGAGATGTGTCAAGCTTAGAGTGTTTTAGTTCAACCTTCAAAGCTGCTTTAGCAAACTATGCAGCACTCCCTGCTTATAAAGGAAAAGACAAACTGTTGCTTCCTTTCACATCACTTTTATTGCCTCCTTTGACACGTTCAGTAACAGGAAAAGGCTTCTATTCATAGGAGATGAATGGCAGCAGCCTCACACAAGTCTACTATCTATGCAGTTTGTGCATGAACTGATGAATAAAGTTGGTACTACTTATCACTGTGCATGTTTTGAAAATGATTCAAAAGAAGCGCTGCTGACTGCTTATGAGCAGAGCATCACACTGGCATTTGTTAAAGCAGCCTGACTTCCTTCAGACTTCCGCATGAAAGATGCTACTGCTTTAAGAGACTAACAAATGGCAAAGAACGGCTTTACTCCCATATGCACCAGGTCTGAAACGCTTCTTCTGAATAATCTCTGAGCAACCCTTGCTCTCTGACACTGTGAAAGTCAAGCGGAAGAAGTCTAGCTTTTGTCCAGTAGAGGCCACCATCCCTTGCCATATAAGGGACAAGAGCACAGACAGGGGAGATCGGGAACCTGAAGGAAATAGAGCTTTCTGATATTAGCACTGAAGGCTAAGTTACCTTCTGTTCCAAGCAAAGATAAAGGTCCCTTGACAGATCTGAAGGTCCTCAGTTTGAGCTTTGAGCAATGGTTCTTCAAGGAGATTTACCAAAGTTCTTGTAAGTGCAAAAGGCAACATGTTCAAAGGAACATCACATTTCTTTTTAATGTACTGTTAGCCTATCTCTGTGCAGTCATGTGTCTAAAGTTTGACATTTCAACTAAATGTTGGAGGTCCTGCTGTATTCCTTATCAATCCTTCAGAGTTGGCACAGAAGAGTACCTGCATTTCTTAATCCTTCTTTTCTTATGCCAAGAAAAAAAAAGAAAGAAACATTAAAGCACAAGTTAGGAAACACTGTCTTCTTAAACTTCTTGTTATATGCATAAAACCAAGCAGTAGGGTTATAAATGGGAGTCCTTGTTGCTACCATATGCCCTAGATAATTCTGCCTACAGCACATCAAGGCTAGTGTGCTTCTCATGAGAACATTAGATTTACAAATAGAACGGCTTGCAGATATTGTTGTTCTTATTCCTTCATAACAGTTAAATATTCTGTCAACTCACTTGGTGTAGGATGTGGATGATAGAAAATTAATGATCCATTTTAACACTGTGTGTTAAAATATTTTATTTTTCCTAACAAAAATGTTAAGGCTATTCAACTGATCCAAACCCATCTCATCATCATCTTCACCATCATAATGGCAGCTTATGAACATAATAGAATGGATTGGTTGTTAAACAATCATGATAAAATGCAGCATAAGAACATAATTGGCAGATTAAAGGCTTTCATTCCATTGTGTAGTTGCAGAATCATAATGTTCCCTTGGCTCAGTCCTCTGGAACTTATCATAATGTTTTGAAGCAAACATTACAATCTTTGGTATATTATACTGAATCCTGGGAAAATTTGCTGGGCTGCTTATCAAATCGTTTTGCTTATTTCAAGATTCAATTTATTGTTAAGAAGAGTAATTGGATGTCATAGCTGAAAGACTTCCAAGTTTGATTCAAAATGTGAAACCTGCTAGCCGTGTGGAAATACTGTATGCAAATCCCTCCTGATAATTTTTTTTTTATTCTTAGAGATTGTTTAATTTTCTCATTATTTGGGGCTCATGTTTCTTAAATGGGATGCGTTAAATTAGGGAGGAGGGAAGAAGTGGAAATATGTCATCTTGGAACTGCCGTCGATTTATAATCTTCAGATGTGTACTTTTTGAAGTCATCAAATTCATTATTATATTTGCTCTTAGTTGTTAGCAAAGCAGACTGTTTTGGAAATAAGCAGCATGCTGAAGGAAAAAGAAGGGAGAAGGCACGAATGGCAAGGGAAGAAACGAAGAGACTTCCTTTCCTCCAAAGTTACAATAGATACCTGATTGAAATATGCATTTTACTCAGTAAAATATGTATGTAATATGTATGTATGTATTTATTTATTTAATTTGTTTGCTGACCTTCTTGCTGTGAGGCGACTCTGGGAACCCTCTTATCTTCCTCTTCTTAAATCACAGCCTTTCTACCCCTTTCGGGAGATGGCACAGTAACTCAGCTTTTAAGACACTGGGCTTGTCAGCTGGAAAGCTGACAGCCCAGGTTCAAGACCCAAGTGTTGTGCAATAAGATGAGCTCCTAACCTCATCCTAGTTCCTGCCAACCTATCAGTTTGAAAGCATGAAAATGTGAGTAGATGAATAGGTACCACTTCAGTGGGAAGGTAACTGCCCCATAACAGCATGATGACCACATGACAAAAAAAAGTCTTCTGCAGTGGTGGTTCAATGGCCCTTGAAATGGAGATGAGCATCACCCCCAATAGTTAGCAACAACTAGCAGAGTGAAATCCACAGGGACTCCTTTACCATCATGTACCACTTTCTCTTTCCCAATATGCTGTTGTATGATAGCACTGTTCAAAAACTAAATATGTAACATTTATTTTCACAATATGCTAAGGTGTCCTTCAAACTCAAGCTCTGAAACCAGGGACTTAATAAATATATCACTTGTGCCCTAATCACCTCACAGCTTGACTAATGTGATGCTGCCTACATGGGACTGCCCTTGAAGACTACCTGGAAGCTTCAACTGGTCCAGAATGTGGCAGTGTGAGCAGTAGCAGACATGTCTCAGTATCCTCATGTAACTGAGTGACTTTGTTGCTGGTTGCTGGCTTACGTCTGGGTGTAATTTTGGGTGTTGATTGCTACCTACAAAGCCCTATATGGCATAGGGCCTGGTTACCTGTTTCCCATAGTATCTGCCCAGTCACTTTAATCTGACAGGGTTGGCATGCTCCATGTCCCTTTGTAGAGATGTCAATCACAGTGTTTACATGTGCTTCATTGATTTTGAAAAAGCATTTGATAAAATAAGAAACAGCAAACTATTAGAAATCCTGAAACAAGGGGGACTAGATGACAAAGACATCCAAATCATAAAGAATCTATATTGGCATCAGATAGCAAATGTGAGACTAGGCCAAAAATACTCAGCTGATGCAGAAATACGAAGAGGGGTCAGACAGGGATGTATTCTGTCTCCACTGTTGTTCAATATCTACTCTGAGTTAATCTTCAACGAAGCACTGGAGAACATCGATGCTGGCATCAAAGTAAATGGTGTTTGGATCAACAATTTAAGATATGCTGATGATACAGTTCTGCTTGCCAGTAAGCATGAAGACCTTCAGCTTCTCATCAACAGAGTCACAGAAATATCTGAAAAATATGGCTTGAAGCTTAACACCTCAAAAACCAAAATCATGGTCATCAGCAAACAACTTGTTAATTTATCACCAATAAATTTGGAAGGAATACCATTAGAAAAAGTTGAAAGGATCACGCACCTCGGTTCTAATTTACATGAAAGCTGGGACGTGACCATTGAAGTAAAGACAAGGATAGAGAAAGCTCAAACACCATTCTTCAAAATGAAAAAGGTCTTCTGCAATCACGACATAAGCCTAAGATTGAAAATCAGGCTTGTCAGATGTTATATTTTTTTTCTATTCTGCTCTATGGAGTAGAGAGTTGGTCTCTGACAGAAGGCCACCTGAAGAGACTAGAAGCATTTGAAATGTGGATTTACAGGCGGCTGTTACGTACAAGCTGGGCTGACAAGATCAGAAATGAGGAGGTGATAAGCCGCCTGGGAAAGCCAAGGGAAATCATCATAACAATTAAAAAACGAAAGTTAGAATATTTCGAACATGTGATGCGACACACAGAAAAATACTCCATTTAATCCTCCAGGAAAAGATTGAAGGCAAACGAGGTCCAGGCAGAAGAAGAACATCATGGCTTCAAAATCTAAGGGACTGGTTTGGACAAAACTCAGCAGCACTTTTTCATGCAGCTGCTGATAAAAACAGGATCGCCAACATGATCGCCAATGTCCGATAACAGATATGGCACAAGAAGAAGAAGAAGATGTCCCTTTCGGGACCCTGGAAGTGCACCTTCTCTATAGCAGCACCTATCCTCTGAAATGAGGTAGCTCCGTGAGATCCAGATGGCCCACACCCTGGTGGTATTTAGAAAAATGAAAACCTGATTCTTCACCCAAATACAGAGTGAGGGAGAGTGAGATCCCTCATTTCATCATGCTTGCCATCATGCTACACCTCCCATCTTACTAATTTTAATAGCCCCTACAGATGCTACTGACCAAAGTCAAGATCAACTCTACATCAATGGATTCTACTCTGCTGCCCTTGAAGACCATTTTTAAGTTGCAGCTGACATGAGCAGTTATAAGAAAAGGCTATGACATTCTTCCTTATCGCTTTCTCTCTGATTTTTCTCATAGCCAAACAGAGCATTACTGTTATAGATTCACCCAGATATTTTTATCACTACATCAATGGATGTTTTTAAAAGAATCATATCATTACAACTAGTATTTAATACACGCACATACACAAACACACACACACACACTTAGCACTTTAAATACAGTCTCAGAACAAGCCTTTTGGCATTCAGCTATGCTTAAATTTCTTTCTTTTAATATTTCTGGGGTTTTTTCATATCATTAATTAAAGATGTTCATTTTAAAAAGTGATCAAAAATGGAGAAGTATTTTCTCTCCTTTATGTTCTGAGTAGAGACTTGTCAATGAACAGCATCTGTAGCTCCTCCAAATGGAATAAAACAGTAACCCCACTTTTTAAGAAAGGACTGGGCTGTATTGAACTTAGTCAGCCACAAACCGTGCAGCTCTGGATTAGACCTTAATTAGACTTGTTCACTTACCTTTGTAGTTTGCTGATGGAATTAAGTGTGTTCTAGTCCTGTTTCCTAGCCTAGAAAGAACATGGCAAGGTATGCCTTGCTGTGAGCTTTCTCACACTGATTTGTGCTGTCATTAAAAATGTGGGGTAGGAATGAGGAAGTTTCAGCTACAGTCACGTCTTTAGTAGTGACAAAGGAGATGACATTTACCTCCTGGAGACAGACTATAAGAAGGGTGCCTCTTTTTTTCTTTTTTTTTTTGTTTTGGATAGAAACTGCTGTCAACATGCCATTGTCTTCCATTACACCCAAGAACAGCAAGATAGCTTAGAAAAACCAAAGTAATCTACACGGAATGCACAGTTCTTCCTTTCAACAAGTCCCCAAACCCTAAATTGCTTTACACATGGTAACTGTATTTCTCTTACCCATGGGCCATGGATTGTGAACACCATGGGTCCCTCAACCTCTTTCATCCTTTCAAAGTCCAGCAAAGATGCTTTTACCAAAAGGCAACTGGACTTTCTTGGATTTTTGTTTGCAAAGAGATAGAACAAAAACACATCAAGAAGTCCTCGAAACTTGTGGCTAGCCTAAAACTGGGCCTTCATCAAATCCACAAAAAGATCCAGCAGGAGCTCCTTCATAACAGACAAAGAAGAGAACAACAAACGGAGCAATGTTATCATTCCATACATTGCAGGAATATCTGAAAAGCTCAGGAGGGTTGTCAACCAATACAGCATACCGCACATATATGCTTTAAACCCAGGAATACATGAAGACAGAAGCTTTTTCATCCTAAAGACAAAACACCAAGATACAAGCCGAGCAATGTGATATATGCAGTGCAATGCAGCAAAGCATGGGAGACCTGTTCATTGGGGAAACAAAACAACCACTTCACAAATGCATGGCACAACATAGGAGATCAAAAGAGGATTCAGTAGTCCATTTGCATCTGAAAGACAAGGGTCACTCTTTTGATGACAGTAAAGTTCACATTCTAGACAGAATTGAAGAAGCTTCTTGGATGAGAAATAAAATATTTTCAAAGAAAAAACCAAGAAAGTCCAATTGCCTTTTAGAAAAAGCACCTTTGGAACAATTGTGATCAGGATGAATGAGAATCTCCATAGATCCAGAGTGGGAAGGGCCATTTGAAGGTGTGGGGTTAAGATACGCACACATTTCAGTTCTCCGAGCCATATAGTACCATTTAGGGGAAATAACTCTAAACCTTCTAAAATTCAAGGTGATTCTTCCACTTTGGATGGAAGTATAAGGGCAAAATGGGACCTTAAATCTTCTGCAAGGCTCATGGTACTCATTTTGGTCTTGCCATTCCAGTGGCATTATGAGGTCACTGATCATCACTAGAAGCTGAGTAGACTTTTAGTTCTGGTTTGTGTGTGTGTTGAATTTGCAAAAAAACAACAACACACACACACACACTAAGGTAGGGCTTGTCCTAGAAAAGAGTTTGTGGCTTTTTGTTCTAGAATGCATAATTTAGACTTAAATTTCAACACTTATTACCATTGAAATAGTACACTAATGGTACACTAGCCTACCATTTATTTTTATCCTTCATGCTTCATTTCAGCCACAAACTGGCTCAGGGCTTATATTTTAATTTAAAGATGAACATGGGAATTTGGAAATAAAAATAATAATTATGCAGAAGTAACCAATTAGGAGAGAGAGAAAGGGATATTAATGCTCCAGTAATACACTGAGAATGAGATTTGTCATTAAATCAAGTTATTTTCCCCAAGATATCTTTTAAAAAGGGAAACTGGGAAAGTATTTAAAAATAATCTGTCTTTTTTAATAATAATAATAATAATAATAATAATAATAATAATAATAATAATAATAATAATAATAATAATAATAATAATAATAATAATAATAATAATAATAATAATAATAATAATAATAATAATA
Source organism: Azemiops feae (assembly GCA_023970755.1). Classification (NCBI taxonomy): domain Eukaryota; kingdom Metazoa; phylum Chordata; class Lepidosauria; order Squamata; family Viperidae; genus Azemiops; species Azemiops feae. Next base: position 1,401,795 of record JALGBA010000303.1, on the reverse strand, counting down.
ATAATAATAATAATGATATGTTTTCCCAGAAAGAAAGAATTAGGAAAGAACACTCAAGTGAATTGTACTCCAACACCCAGTATAACTTTTTTTTTCATACCAGCACATAGAGAACTAAAGAGTCTCAGGAACACATTTCAAGACTGTTTCTGTTCAATTCTCCTGGTAAAATGTACTCTGCTAGAAAGGTTGTGAGTTACAAAGGTTTATTTGGGTCATCATTCACAATAGCAAGGATTGAACAGATTTGCCCATTCCTTTCAATTTAAAGAGTGAAACCCTCTAAATTGTAATACTAGTCCATAGATCACATTGCAATGTACACCGGCAATGATTTCAAAAGGTGAGAGGCAGTTGTTTTAAAGCTTGCATTAAAAGGAAATGGATTATACTGCCAGGATCACCTTTGCATCTCACCAATTCATTATGGGATGCTGAGAATGACCATACACGCACAAAGGTTTGATTATAGGGATATATGCATTCACAGTGGCGGGATTCAAATATGTGAACAATCGGTTCTCTGTGTGGATGCCGCTTCCAGAAGTCCATTCTGAGTCTGGGCAACAAAAAATTTAGCTAGCGGTTCTGCCGAAGTGGTGCAAACCAGCTGAATCCCACCACTGTGCATTCAGCATATCTCTGAGGAGGCATGGGTTATTAATTCAGATTTAAACTTGTCCTCTTTTTCCTTTATATGCTTAAGAATACATGCATATTTCCTGATTATTAAGAAATTCCTGAAAGTTACATATTTACAAATTAAATGGCTTAGCATATTTGCCTATTCTCTGAACCACAACACTTATATCCTCTATACCTTTTCTTAGTCCCAAAGCAGCTTCGGTGGGTTTCACTGGAAGCTTCCTCTGAGGTGTATAAAGGTGTATAAAAAGGATAGCATATTAGGGACTTGCAAAATCTGAACCCTCTGCACCATCTCATCTGAAGATGAATTGTGAAACTCTCTAGGCAATTTAGCATCCCAGATGTTTCCATTGTAAGTGTAATGGCCAGGCTCAGGACTCTGAGTTGGAATCTGTTGCTGAAGAAGCTGTCCAGCTATGGAGTGTCAGTCTTAGGAGGACAAAGTCAGAAATCACATGAAGCTGATCAAACACAGGCACCATTTGAGCAATGAGAAAAGTCAGAGGAAGATGACATAAGACATACCAGACAAGGAGAGAGGAGAACAGAACAGCAAAGTTCTATTAGGCTCTTCATCAAACAAAGAAGTAAATCTTTTAATTATATATTAGAAATATATAAGAAATAGTTCTATTGTGCTGCCTTTATTGGAAACAGCTGGTATTGAGCATGTTTGTGAACCTCTGACTCTTGAACCTTGCTCTGGCTCTTTGAAACGTGGATTGACTTTGGATGACTCCTTTCCATGTTCCTATTTCAAAACAAACTTTGAAAGTAAGGCTTTGTTTTGGTTATATTTCTTTGTCTCGTTCTTAATCCTTCAGCCTCAAAGAACAACTGACAATCTCCTGAGAAATGTTTTGTATGCGCCACTGGAACCTGAAGCAGGACACTAAGAACGGCCTTTTCTTAGACAGGAAAAAAAAAATTGTGGCTGCATTCATTAAACATCTTTATTCTAGTACTAAATTAACCTTTTGACCACCTGTTGAATCATTAATTGCCATGAGGTTTGCTAAAAGTGATCTAGCTACACATCTCTTTATACTTTAATGAAATGGTGTTCTACTTAAGAAATATGTTTATTTAGTGAAGAGAAGAATGACTAGGTTGGATGGGTATGTATATCCCATCTTCAAAAGTTACCATGTCAAAATACTTTGCTCTTCCAGGAAATGAAGTACATAGAACATAGAATCATAGGGCTGGAAGGGACCTCAAAGGTCTTCTATTCCAACCCCCTGCTTAAGGCAGGAGACCTTATACCATCCTGGTCAAATGGTTGTCCAATCTTTGACTCAAAATCTCCAGTGATGGAGCACCATCACCCCCAGGAGGCAAGCTATTCCATTGATTATTGTCAAGAAAATTTCTCCTTAATTCTAGGTTGGATCTCTCCTTTATAAATATATAACTTTATAAAAACATTTATAAAGCCGTGAGAAAGGTTTTGCTACATTGGGAGGTACAGACAATAATCTTTTACATTTGAAAATCAACTTTGTTGGTCACTTCTGGCTTGGGTCTATAATGAAAACGGAAAAAATTAACATAGTACATTAATATTTCACAGAATAACCGATGAGATATTTTAGTTCAGATTTTTTTTCTCTTTTTAAAAAGGTGTTTAGTTACAGATACTGACTATAAAACTGAATCTATCTATGAATATGAATATATCAAATTAGTTAAATATATGCCAGATTTTTTTTTTCTGTTTCCTCATTGGCAATAATCCCCCAATTATTTCTCCCTTCCCCCCCTTTTTTTTATCAGCTACTATCCATAAATAATTTCAGTCTTAATATTTAGAAGACAGTTTAATTTAAAATTGCTCATGTAAGGGAATGATCACTTTTAATAGCCTTACAGAAGAAATGCAGATCTTTATTTTTTCAATTATTAGTGTAATTAATATAAATGTTTTACATATTAGTTCTTCGCCTCGTATAAATATTATGTGACTTTGCATTTTATATAACAATGCAAGTTTGAAATGAGTAATTAATGATTAATGGGTGGAATTCAATAGACAATTAAAATAATGCTAGGTTTTCAATATCATAGGTGGTGTTTATCCAATTGTAATGGATAATAAAAACAGAAGATGAATATTTAATTACGTAAATCATATCTTCCAATAAATAATGTTTATACTTAAATAATACTTATTTAATTTAAAATGAGATTTGATTTCAGACCAAATAGAAAAAAATATGTGGACAAATTATTCTGACCCTTCCTTCCTTCCTTCCTTCCTTCCTTCCTTCCTTCCTTCCTTCCTTCCTTCCTTCCTTCCTTCCTTCCTTCCTTCCTTCTTTCCTTCTTTCCTTCCTTCCTTCCTTCCTTCCTTCCTTCCTTCCTATCACAGTTGACTCCAGGTGACCTCCTGGACAAGTCCCTGCAGCTTTCTTGGTAAAATTTGAGAGGTGGTTTGCCATTTCCTCCTTCCTAGAGCTAAGAGAGAATGTCTAGCCCATGGTCACCCAATTAGCTTTAGGTCTAAGGATGAAGGTTCATTTTCCGAGCTTGTGGGTTGGTTTTGAAACATTTCCTTACCAGGCTAGAAGGTGTTACCTAGCCTGGTAAGGAAATGTTTGGAAACCAACCCACAAGCTCAGAGAACAAACCTTCACCCTCATCCTACACCCAAGCTACAGATATTCACCACTTTATGTTGGTACTAGAACTCACAGTCTCCTAGTTTCTAGCCTAGTTCTTTCTAGCCTGGTGCTGAAGATAAGAATGGTTGGGCAAATTAGTCCTTGACTGGGACATTGCTAGGAAGTTGCAGGCTGTAAACTAGATTGAGCCTCTAGATAGAGTGCAAAGAAGAGCAACAAAGATGATTAGGGGACTGGAGGCTAAAACATATGAAGAATGGTTGTAGGGATTGGGTTAGGGTTAGGGTTAGGGAGATATGATAGCAGTGTTCCAATATCTAAGGGGCTGCCACAAAGAAGAGGGGGTCTATCCTCCAAAGCACCTGAAAGCAGGACAAGAAACAAACTAATCAAGGAGAGAAGCAACCTAGAATTAAGGAGAAATTTCTTGACAGTGAGAACAATTAATCAATGGAATGGTTTGCCTCCAGAAGCTGTGGGTACTCCAACACTGGAGATTTTGAAGAAGAGACTGGACAGCCATTTGTTTGAAATGGTATAGGGTCTCCTGCTTGAACAGGGGGTTGGACTAGAAGACCTCCAAGGTCCCTTCCAACTTTGTTATTCTGTTATTCTGAGAAGAGGAAGAAAAAAAATCTGGAAGCAAACAGTAGCAAAATACATCTGTACTGTTGACAAGAAAACTACTTGGACATGTCCATTTAGTCACTAAGAATCCAATTTGATTTGAAGGGAATTTTACGTGTCAAAATGTTGTGCAACAAATATCTGCTTTTTTCCTCTCCTGTTGCAATTTATGAGTGATCTGAGGCCATCCCCTGTACAATATAGGTTCTTCATCTATCTGGTTTCTAGCAGGACATATACAATCATTTGTAGGTGTAGATAAAAATGTATATCATTTCGCATTGGCAGAAATACTTTCATAGAAATAGATACTCTTTTCAAGATTTAACAGCCACTCCAACCTGTGATTCATCTTCTTAAGAAAGAGGGTGCAGTCACACCCATAACAAATTAAATACCACACCTTTCCATTGAAAAGAATTATTATTTCTTCTCGAGTCCTACCCCAAAATAAATATTTTCACCAGGAATGTTTCTTTATGTACCTGGTCCCTTGGAGTTTAGGGAGAGTTTTGAAGATTTATGGATTTCTCTTCTTCCAGAACAGAACAGACAATACATTCTGTTTCAGTCTTCTCCAACTCACAGAATACCCATGTAGTTTGAAAATGTTTGGACTTTCAGTTCAAATACATAAGGAAATATCAAGTCGGGAAATATCAAGTCATACCTCTCTGAGAGGTACGATTTTGTGATGGCATATGCAGTATATAGAAAGCTGAAATCCATTAACAATAATGGCAATGTTCAATGTTCAGTATCTTGAAAATATATAATTGATGAAGAATTCTGAGTTTGTGCACTTTTATGTATTATTTCTTTTGCTTCTCCATGGAGGCCTTTTGGGAGGGATGTTAAATAGGTGGGAGTGGAATATTGAATTGTGAACCAGCCAAATTTGTTTGCTGAGATGGACACCTGTAGAAATCAAATCAAATCAATCAATCAATCAATCAATCAATCATCTAGTATGTTACCCTATAGGTAGTCCTCAACTTACAGCCACAATTCGGACCAGCAAATTCATCATTAAATAATGTGGTCATTAAGTGAGGCATCATCTGATCTCATCTTATTTTACAATCTTTTTCCACGGTCACTAAGTGAGACATCATATGATCACAATTTGCTTTCTCATTGACCTTGCTGGTTGGAAGCCAGCTGGGAAAGTTGCAAAGGACAATCCTGCAACCATCCTAAATAAGTGTACATGCCATTTGCTAAGTGCCCAAATTGTGAATCACATCACTTATGGAGATGGTGTAGCGGTTGTTAAGTGTGAGGACTAGTTATAAGTCACTTTTTTCAGTGCTCTTGTAACTTTGAATGGTCGCTAAGCAAATGATCATAAGTTAAGGGCTACCTGTATCTTCTCTGTATTAGCATTCTATATACAAGAGCGAACACAAAAAAATAATATATATCATGGCTATCACTGAAGATTATAAAGGCTCATCCATATATTGTATTTTTAAACAGGTAGTTAACTGCCTGATATTTCTTGGGTTTTCTTTTGGCATTAATTATCCCAAGTCATCCAAAACGCAGCTAGTTACAAAGATGTACATTACTCTCCCTTCAATTCAGGACTGATAGAAATACTTCCATTGCAAAAATATTATATTACACACAAGAGGAAGATTTCACATGATGGAGTCCTGAATAACTGAATGCTCGGGGGGGGGGGATCTTAAAAAATTTGAAAATTCTTTCTCTGAAGGCATCTTGTATTTGAAAAGCTGTTCATACACTTAAAATCTGAAAACAGTATGAGAAGTCGGGAAAAGCCTTGGGTTATCTATGGACCGCTAGGCCGTGTAAAATAGATAGTGCACAGATAATACCAATCTAGCCTTCCTTTTTATAGCAAAGTACATCTGCAGAGAGACTATCAGGTCAATTGGTCAGAGCTTTGCACGGAAGCCCTGGGCATCTGAAGTATGATTAGACTTTCTCTGGAAAATCTGACGCAATGAGAAAAGGGAAAACTGAGTCAGCCCTTCTATAGGACTCTGGAAACATTTGTGTTGCTTTATATTCAGCACAACTGTTTCTCGAACCTATGTTTGACTTTTATAAGACTCTGAAGACCTGGCTGTTCCCCTTGCATTTGGGTGTGGAGATTAGATTAACTCTGTTGATGGTGAAGATTTTTGTGTTGGGGTTGTTTTATTTTATCCAGGTCATCGTAGGTTGCATAGCGTTATGGGGGTTTTAATGTTTATATGCCACCCATAGTCACTGATATGAGAACAGCTTTATAAATTGTTTAAATAATCAAGAAAGCTATAAAGGTTTTTCCCCAGAGCAGTGGCATAGAAGATATTCTGTCTCCTAACCCTGTATTTGATTCTCAAGTAACACTCTAGAGATCATGGCTCTCCATTTTGAAAAATGTTGATCTAATGATGCCTAACAAAAAAAAGATGTAGTTTTATAGATTTTTCTAAAGACTGAGCATGTGGAGGATAAACACAGCTCTCAAGAGGGCATGCTTTTCTGCCTAGGCATGTCAAAGAAGGCATCCTCCCATATGCCAAAAGGACAGGCTTCTTATGGTAAGAAAAATTGAATAAAGGGCATCTTGTGCACAACTTAACAAGAAAGGGAGCCTAAGCTGTTTAGGTCTTTAAAAGATAATATCAGCGAAACATCTTAGAGCCTAGTAAATAATAACAAACATGGCAGTTCTTTCATTGCTGACACCATATGTTGATTGTATGCTGCTGAAATTAGTGGCAAATCTCTTAATGGCAAATTGTAGACACCTTTTTAGGGTAGCTCCATGTAGAGTGCATTGTAATCAACAAGACAAAAGGCATGATGTATCCAAGGCATAATCATTGCCCAATCTGAAAGGGATGCAGACCAGATATTATATTACAAAACTATTTTTTCCCCATAACCATCATCTGAGAATTCAGTGATAACTGGAAAATTAGGAAACACTCCCCTCCTGGAGAACGTGGAATTCCATTCAAAGCTGGGTGAATCTCACCCTCTGCATCACACTTTCTATTTACCAAATAGCATGTTATATTTGGAAGAATATCAGCTTATTCCTTTTCAACTGAGCCACAATTGAACTTTATACTATATAACTTTATACTATATAAACTATATAACTTTAAACAGTCAAGATCATGTGAAGTGTTAGTACCACTTTATAATGCCTTGTTAAGACCACAATTGGAATATTGCATCCAGTTTTGGTTGCCACAATATATATATATAAAATATTGAGATTCTAGAAAGAGTGCAGAGAAGAGCAACAAAGATGATTAGGGACCAGTAGCTAAAAGATACAAAGAATGTTTGCAGGAATTGAGTTTCTCTAGTTTAGTGAAAAGAATGAAAAGAAGGACTAGGGGTGACATGATAGCAGTGTTCCAATATCTAAAGGGCTTTCACAAAGGAGAGGGGGTCAACTATTCTCCAAAGCAACTGAAGGCAGTGTTATTCTGTGAAATAAACCAACTGCTTTTTAGAATTGGATAAGTAACAATAGAACAATGGAATTGTGTGACCTCCCACTCCAAATTCCAGCAGACCTTCCTAAGTGGTTTCATCTTGATGTTGAGCAACATTAGGGATAATAATAATAATAATAATAAAGTTGGAAGGGACCTTGGAGGTCGTCGAGTCCAACCCCCTGCTCAGGCAGGAAACCCTATACCATTTCGGACAAATGGCTGTCCAGTCTCTTCTTAAAAACTTCCAGTGTTGGAGCATTCACCGCTTCTGGAGGCAGGTTGTTCCTGCCTCCAGAAGATGGAACATTATGGGATACTATAAGTCAACAAGCCTAGTTGTCAAATAGTGGTCCCTTGGCACCCTTCTTGCATGCAATTTGATGGGACAAAGCAGAACCACAAACATGTCTGCTTCTAATGCAGTAGAATAAGAGTTCAAAGGCCCTTTAAGTTGGCCTTACTCCATACTCAATACCCATCCTTAGAGAGCTTATTTGGCTTTTCAAGAAGAATGAATGAATGTGGGTACAATGGCATCAACCATCAATTCTTTTCAAATTCTATAGCAGGGTTTTTTTAAAAAAATATTGGGTTTGGTGAGAACTTTATGGGGTTCTATGAAAAAAACTGGGGGGGGGGTGAATCATTCACACACTATGGGTTTTTTTTTAATTACCAGAGCTTTGTTTCTTGATAAGGAGTTTGGGAATTTAAAAAAAAAGATTTTGTGCCCTGGAAATTTTAAAATCCTTGTTCTACAGATTAGCAAAGGCACTGATACTATCCTGTCAAATGATATGGAAAATTTCATAAAAAGATTCAGGAAACCATCCAGATTCAGCAGGCACCTAGATGGGATCATTTTTAACTGGTCCTCCATCACTGCAAACACTGATCAGCACACTTATCTGTCTATAATTATCAAACTGAAGGTTCTCCACCTTCAGATCACCAGCTACATTTAGACAGAAAAGCAAATCTAATGAATACCCTGTTGCCTTTAGGGTCCAGATATAAACTTGGAGAGGTTGGTGCTTGTCATAGAAGCCTAATAATATGTTCCTTAAGGCTACCAAAGAAGTGGATAATAGTTATTTTACAAACAATTGACGTGGTATTGAAGAGCAGAACATTCAGGTTGGAGATGCAAAGCCCTTTCTCACCTTCATTTTTCAATCAATCAGAATAGAGCTGGAAGGGACCTTGGTGGTCTTCTAGTTCAACCGCCTGCTCAAGCAAGAGACCCTATACCAGGGGTGTCAAACTGCCAGCCCACGGGCCGGACACATCATCTGGAAGCCACGCCCACCCCATTGCCGGCAATGGCAAAACTGTCCGATACGTCTCGCAACATCACGTGACGTCGCGAGTTTGACATGTCTGCCCTATACAATTTGAGACAACTGGTTGTCCAGTCTCTTCTTAAAAACCTCCAGTTATGAAGCACCCACAACTTCTGGAGGCAAGTTGTTCCACTGGTTAATTGTTCTCACTGTTAAGAAGCTTCTCCTTAATTCCAGATTGCTTCTCTCCTTGATTAGTTTCCATCCATTTTTTCTTATCTTGCCTCATCCCATTTCCTTAGCCAAGCTGCAAGAAAACCAGTCTTCAGCCTGATTGCTTTCTCTGGCAATGACCAATTTATAGTCTCCCATCATATCTACCCCTGACAGTGATTACTTCAATGCTGACTCCCAAATATCATGGATATCACCCATCAAATTGTCTACCTGGCTTTCTTGCTTGCTAAGAGTAACTAAGTTTTCTGCATCATTACTTTACCTTGTATTTCAGTAATTTTCATTTATTAGCACTGGCAATGTTGCCTCTTCTGGGGATGAAACCTGTGAAATGAACATCTAGTGACACTTCTAATAAATTTTGCCAAACTAATTACCAGAATGGCAGAGTTTCTTTAGCTTTTTTATTAATGTTGATAGTAAGAAAGATTCTCTTTAGATTACATTTTCCCCCACCCACCCACCTATTGAAGAATGAATTCCAGACGTTTTATGGAGTAACAACCTTGAAGGACATTTTAAAAAAAATGTATACAACAAGAACATATGAGAAGCAGGATTTAGAGACATAGAGAGAAAAACTGATCTATTTCATAATGGTTAAAAATAAACTAGACAGTAAGACATATTTGCTTGAATCTGTGGATTTTTCTTTCTGGTTGTAGAGGGTGGGGGTGCTAGGATTATTTTCCCCCTCATTCCTTGTAATTTTGCTTGTGCAGTTGCTGTTTTGGGATCATTTAGAGATCCTTCCTGGCCTTGTTTTAAGGCCGCCATTTTGAGTGCCACGAGGATCCCTGCGCAGTTTCATTTTGAGCCAGATTCAAGCCTGGCTTTCTAATTTTGGGGGAGTTTGAGGCTTTTTGCCTCTTTTTCTGATTAGCATGTGTTAATTAGAGCACTTGAGAGTGGCCCTTTATTTGTTGGCCTTGTTATTTGGATCAAATCTCTCACAGGCTCTCCATCTGCCATTTTGTGGTCAGTTTCTAACACGCTTTACAGTGGCAGCCATTTTTCCCCACTGTGCAGGCTTACCTTAGCCTTTGATATTTATTGTGCTTCACTACCAGGTGTGCTTAGTGCGCAGAGGTTCTGGCTCAGCCAATTGTGGTCTGTAGCCATTGATTCCTCCACAGTCTGATTCAGGCCTGTGTATTACTTTGATTGACTTTTACCTGTCCTGGGTTCCGGCGCCTCTCTCTGAGATTGCCGAAGTTGCTGAGAAAAACTTCTGAAGTCCTTTCTTTATAGAGCACTTATCATTGTAACCAGAGGCAATCTTTCACATAACCTGAAATTTTTATCACTTTTATTAAAATATGCTGAGCTAAATATGTAAAAGGATAGAACTTTTTGTTCCCCGACTAGAGGTATTGTGATTCTAACTTTAGACTCATTTGAAACAAAACTAATAACAGGTACAGTAATAATAATCCTACTTGCTTCATAAATATGGAAAAACTGAGGAAGTGATATCAACTTTTCAATTAAAACAAAAGCCTAAAATGATGATGAAAGGAAATGACATGGAGGAATAAGGGCTCAGTAATTGGGATGAAGGGTAGAGGATAAGCAATTTTTCCCTCTCACTCAAACTATTTCTTTGAATTGAATCTAATGAGAAGTCCAACTAGTGACAGGCAGAGAAAGTCTGCATTAAAGGTAGTTCTCGACTTACGACCACAATTGAGCCCAACATTTTTGTTGCTATGTGAGATAGTTGTTAAGTGAATTTTGCCTCATTTTATGAGCTCGCCTGCCACAGTTGTTAAGTGAATCTGGCTTCCCCCATTGACTTTGCTTGTCAGAAGGTTGCAAAAGGTGATCACATGACCGGGGGACACTGCAGTTGTCATAAATATGAACCAGTTGCCAAGCATCCAAATTTTGGTGGGGATGCTGAAAAGGTCATAAGTCACATTTCTCAGTCATGTAACTTCGAACTGTCACTAAATGAAATGTTGTCAGTTGAGGACTACCTGCATTCAGTTTGATTAAAAATGTGCTTTAGAAAAGAGAAATGATTTTTGTATACATTTTCATGGATGGACTATGATGTTCTTATTGTGTTACAAGTTGGCAAAGGTTCCCATCCTTCGGGGCAATCATCTCTCCAGGCTCTGTAGCATCTCTGGCGTCTTGCACGTCACTTGTCCTTTAAAAGGCATCATCTGGAAGCATCTCCCATGAGGCTTTTTGGGGAGCAGGGCTATTATCATTGTAAGCTCTTGAGAAATGGCTGGAAAATGTCATTTTCTCCCTGGGGAACTTCAGAGAAATCATCCACCCAATTTCTTTGCCCACAAATTTGGCGGAGAATTTCAGAAGGCCATTTGGCTTCAGCTCTAGGTACAATTAAGCGTTCTATTTATATATACTATTCATAAGCCTCCCAACATACAGAAGATCTCATAGCAGATTACAGTATTTTAAGAACCAGGTAAAATAAAACCAAGTAAAAGACATGAATTTAAAGCAGAGGAAATAAACTGTGAGACATTTAAGAAACAAAAATCAAGATCAAACTCTAAATGTTACGTCCCAAATGTAGAATAAAAATCCGGAACAAAAGAAAGATACTATCAGCACAACTTCATCTCCAGGAAAATCAAAGTTTGGAAGCTACTTTGGAGAACATCTACACCTACCCAGTACATTTCTATTGCGGTCATTAATCATGCAGGTGTTAAGTGAATCACACAGTTGAACCAGGCTTGCCCAATTGGCTTTGCTTGTTTGAGGTTGGCTGGGAAGATCAAGAATTGTAAAGATGTGACTGCAAGATGCCACAACTGTCATAAATGCAAGCCAGTTGCCATTGGTGATCACATGACTGTGGGGATGGCCTGGCAGTCAAATACTTCAAGAACAGGACATAAGTCACATTTTTCCAAAGCCATGGTAACTTTGAACCATTGTTAAACAAACAGTTGTAGATTGAGGACTACCTGTACTTTTTCTTTGTGCAGTTGTTCTATTTTTACTCTTGTTTCTTTCCTGTCTATCCTTTTATTCCATTCTATTTTCTTCTCAGGAGCCATCTTTGGCTTTCCCCTCTCCTACTTAGGCTTTCTCCTCTCCTACAGGCAGAATGCTCATCCTACTTGAATACCTCATTCATTCTCACTTTTTCATCATCACTACGTACCGTAAAATAGGAATAGATTGGTTACCGTTACTTATGCTGCTGTGAATGATCATAATACAAAACCTAGGGATGAATTTTGGAAAACCTGTCTAATTTTCTGAATAAATGTGATCTATTGGGGGTGGTAGGAATACACTATTAAGTGGAATAGGACACCTTGCCGTAATCAACTTGCTGTGTCCAATTTGCCTCGGCCCAACTTGCCACGGAACAAGTCAATTTAATTATTTAATATAATTTAAAAAGTATTTTGTTTTTTGTCATTCACATTTCATTTTGTCCCTCTGTTGCATCCTTTCTTTAACGATTCTATTCCAACATTTCCTTGATATTAGTGTAACTCTTGTCCTGTGGCAAGTTGGCCATAGCAAATTGTCATAGACATGATATTACCACTTTTGGGTAAAACAAATCAAGGAACAGATTCCAGGAATAGTACTTTATTGTTCTAGGACCTAATAAAACCTTAAAAGCCCATCCAAAATTCTCTCTCTCTCATACTAAATTGAAGTAAGATTATTTTTCTTTTTTTCTCCTGTTTCCTTGAGTCTCTTGACTGAATAATCCTTGACAAAATTATTCTTTGGCAACTCACTCATACCTTCCCCAATGCTATAAATTGGAGGCAACTGAACGAGGATCATGTCTATTGGATGAGGATGCTTAGAAAATGAACCACTTATTTCAACAATGAGTTTGTAAACACACACACATATATATAGACAAACAGATACACATGGTAAAAGAATGTTATTCCAAGAATACAATTGATCTGGTTAGTTATGATGAAAAATTGACAGACTTTATAAACAGTGCAAGGGTGAAACACGCACACAAACACACCCACATACAAACATATATACATTTTATGTTCTTCCAGTTGTAGGCAAATTCAGCTTTGTCTCTAGATAAAATGAGAAGCTTATTTGTCATTTCATTAGCATTGAAATGAAAGGAATTCCAGCAAGAGATTGGCGGGAAGAGACTCATAACGTTAACTACCGTAATGAAAAACATGAAGTGTAATACATGTTCACGTTTAATAAACCCAGTAATTAAATTATTCCTTTGCTTTTTCTTTATTTAATTAGTTTAGCACTTTCACCCTTCATGCTGTTAGTCATGCAGCTAGTGTTACTATTGCACTCTAATATCCACACACACCCTCTTTCTATTCCTTGTGACAACACAGATTCACTAAAGAAAAGTGTACATAGCCAGCTTTGCATTGGTTTTTACCCTTCTTTTCTATTTTTAATGTTACTTTTTGTTGAAAAGAAATATAACAATTGTATTGGTATCCACCCTCTGCATTTTCTTTGCACAATCTCGGGGCATACTGTAGAAGAATTGGAATAAGATGTATGCAAAATAATATGTCAGTGAAATCATATGACAAGAAATCACATGTGAAATTCTCCAGACCTTCTCCCCAAAAAAAAACAAAAAATCTGGAGAAATTTTCCAGAAAAATGAAAAATGCCTCTGCAAAATTTCACTTCAGTTCAACTTTGGGATAGCAAATTGTCTTAGGGTTTTCAGATCTTTGACAAGATGCTTCATTTCACAAACTGAAGTGCTTTGCAATGAACTGGGTGCTGACACAGCACCAATTTTGGGGGAACTGATTGGTTACTAAACATACCAATGCATTCTGAAATTATAATTAACTATCAAGCAATACAATTTATTAAGTAATATTTGAAGTTCATAGTACACAGAACAATTAAATAATAAGTAGTCTTCTTCTTCTCCTCCTCCTCCTCCTCCTTCTCCTTCTCCTCCTCCTCTTTTACCTCTTTGGGTATTGAGGGAGAAACAAAATTCTGGCTCCTGCTCTTCTGGCAGCTTCAACTATTGATTAAATAATATGTGCTTAACAATATATGGGAAAGTTAGCACATTGTTAAATTCAATAAAACAAAAAACAAAAAGTTCCAGGAAAGAGCACATTCAGTTTAATGGAAGAAAACTAAAGCAGGAATTCCAAGGGGTTATGGAAACAGACATTCAATAAGTTATTTGTTTTACATAGTATTCACCTACAGAAGGGGAAGGCAGAAAGAGAAAGACAGAAACTCCTGCAATAGCACAGAAATCCAGATTTTTCAGGCTTCTTGCCATAGCAAAAAGGGAAAGAAATTTACAATCTGTAGGATTCACCCCATACGCCTCTACACAAATGCCAAATGGAAGCGCTTTTTTGCACAGGATCTGCTTTGTATGGGGATGCAGAATTAAGTAGAGAGAAGGTTTTGGACACAAAGAAGGAGTGGAGCAGAGAGACAGAAAAAGAATATGTTTCTTCTGCAATGTGTGGCTGTGTCAACACACCATTCTTGTCCTCAAAGATTGGTACTAAATGGACCCTCTGACAGTTGGAAGGGGAAGAAGATAGAAGGGGCTTATGAGTTGCTGCTTGCTAGTGCTGTTTGGTCTAATTAACTTGGTCTACTTCTAGGCTTCCTAAAGTCAGGATTCTCCAGGGGTCTCTCTCTCAGATCAGTTCATAGGATAGGACCTTATATATCTTATATACTTCTTTGCCTGATTCTGGAGCCAGCTACCAGAATGAAATTAGTTGGCTCTACCAGGCAACAAAGCCCAACACAGCAAGCCTTCTTTGAGAACATGGGAAGACTCTGCTTCTGAAATCTAAGAGAGCAATCAACTGGCGGAGCTAAATTCAATTCCTGTAAGGCCCAAACATTTCCTGTATGCTATAACACCAAGTGAAGGAAAATGATAGGCCTCTTTACATTTTACACTCAGGCTGGACTCAAAGATTTTCCAAACTCATTTGGATTAACAAAAGAGGTTCCAGGGAAGGGCCTATGAATCACTGAAAATTGCATCCCTGTTCTATTTTTTTTTAAAGCGATTAGTAACATTTGTTACCCTATGCAGCTTTTTTGTTGTTGTTGTTACATCCTGGGTGGTTATGCCAAGTCCCACAATCAGCAATACAAATACAAAGAGCTAAGGGAGATGTTTGTCCATTTTTAGTTTGCAAAGATCATCCTTGAATTCTTTTGATATCATCTTCATTCTCCGTCATCACTAGAATTGATGTACACAATGGGGTCATGGAAGCAGCTATTAAAAGTAATTGGTCCTTTCACCATCTAGACTTGTCTGCTAGAGATTCTTTCTAACACATAATAAAGGAACCATTTCTGGCAATCTGTGCTTTGGATACGTTGGTTTGATCGTATTCATAAGGTTGCACAAACACCGAGTTAAGCTGGGGTACAATTTAGAGGATAGGAGAAAAAAAATCATCCCATTGAAAATAAAGCTGTGTGAAACAGTGTCTTATTTCACCCAAAGTGGAGCAAGAAAAAACTGCCTTGTAGAACTGGATCTAGAATAGAATAGAATAGAATAGAATAGAATAGAATAGAATAGAATAGAATAGAATAGAATAGAATAGAATAGAATAGAATAGAATAGAATAGAATAGAATAGAATAGAATAGAATAGAAAACAGAGTTGGAAGGGACCTTGGAGGTCTTCTAGTCCAACGCCCTGATCAGGCAGGAACATTCACATTCACAACTTCTGTAGGCAAGTTGTTCCACTGATTAATTGTTCTAACTGTCAGGAAATTTCTCCTTAGTTTTAGGTTGCTTTTCTCTTTGGTAAGTTTCCATCCGTTGCTTCTTGTCCTGCCTTCAGGTGCTTTGGAGAATAGCTTGATTCCCTCTTCTTTGTGGCAACCCCTGAGATATTGGAACATGGCTATCATGCCTCCCCTAGTCCTTCTTTTGCACATCTACAGAGCCTTACCTTGTACGGGTAGTCATCAACTTACAACAGTTTGTTTAGTGACCATTCAAAGTTACAACAGCACAG
Organism: Azemiops feae; assembly: GCA_023970755.1. Classification (NCBI taxonomy): domain Eukaryota; kingdom Metazoa; phylum Chordata; class Lepidosauria; order Squamata; family Viperidae; genus Azemiops; species Azemiops feae. Next base: position 1,385,900 of record JALGBA010000303.1, on the reverse strand, counting down.
GAAAAAGTGACTTACTGTATGAACATTTTTCACACTTATGACCATTGCATCATCCCCATGGTCATGTGGTTTACATTCAGATGCTTGACAAATGGTTCCTATTTATGACGGTTGCAGTGACCCAGGGTTATGTGATCCCCTTTCGCGACCTTCTGACAAACAAAGTCAACGGGGAAGCCAGATTACTGTTACTAATTCAACAACTGAAGTGATTCACTTAACAAATGTGGCAAGGAAAGTCGTAAAATGGGGTAAAGCTCACTTAACAAATTTCTTACTTAGCAATATAAATGTTGGCCTCAATTGTTATACTAAATCGAGGACTACCTGGATCAACAATACAAGCCAGATTCTCAGCTCTTTTGAAATATCATTCTATGTAAAGCAATGAGGGGGGGAAACTATTGGTGATATTACCTTTCAGCAAAATGCTTATTTGATTTAGGAAGCAGCATGCATATAATCGAGTCAGTAACTAAATTAATTGTGAATATCTGGCATCTCTCCAAACAAACAGCATTCGGTCCTTCATTATCTCAAATTGCTTCTGTCACTAATTAATCAACTCTTCATTCATAACTCCATAGATCTAGTTCTGCTTACGGTTTAAGAAAATAATGATGAATAAATTAATCATGTTTATTCTTTGAAATTATTTTATATAAAAAGTAAAGGGAACCCACTCCGGAAAAAAGTTCCAAGTTAATGCAACATGAACTGTGCAGTTTGAAAATAAGATGCTCAAGAATACAAAACATAGTTTCCAGTCTGTATTTTGTCAAATGATTGTAGCTGATTAACACATTCATTTGTTTTGTCTTCCCCTCCCCTCCTTTTCTCTGGACTTCCAGTTGGGATTTTCTGCAAAATGTTTTGGTGTATCCCTGTGTCCAAATTCTGCCGAGTAAATCTTTCTGCATTTCCTCCAAAACAAGATGTGCTGGATGAATCCACTGAATTTGATTTTTGATCACAGGAAGTGAGTCAGGCTGAGGTTGGGTTTCTCCTTGCAATATTTTTAGAAATGCTGAAATTTTGTTTTTGCTCAAGGAGGATTAGTAAATTATAGGTAGTCCTCAATTTAGAGCCCTGATGGTGCATTGGTTAGAATGCAGTACTGAAGCTACTTCTGCTGACTCCTGTCTGCCAGCAGTTTGGCAGTTCGAGTCTCACCAGCTCAAGATTGACTCAGCCTTCCATCCTTCCAAGGTCGGTAAAAGGAGGACCCAAATTGTTGGGGGCAATATGATGACTCTGTAAACTACTTAGAGAAGGCTGTAAAGCACTGTGAAGCAGTGTATAATCTAAGTGCTATTACTATTGCTTACAGCAGTTCATTTAGTGACCATTTGAAGTTACAACAGCACTGGAAAAAAGTGACGTACAGAGAAGAGCAACAGTACAGAGAAGAGCAACAAAGATGACTAGGGGACTGGAGGCTAAAACATCTAAGCAATGGTTGCTGGAATTGGGTATGTCTAGTTTAATGAAGAGAAGGATGAGGGGGGACATGATAGCAGTGTTCCAATATCTCAGGGGCTGCCACAAAGAAGAAGGAGTTAAGCTACTCTCCAAAGCACCTGAAGGCAGGACACGAAGCAATGGATGGAAACTAATCAAGGAGAGAAGCAACCTAGAACTAAGGAGAAATTTCCTGAGTCAGAACAATTAATCAGTGGAACAACCTGCCTCCAGAAGCTGTGAATGCTCCAACACTGGAGGTTTTTAAAAAGAGACTGGACAGCCATTTGTCTGAAATGGTATAGGGTTTCCTGCCTGAGCATGAGGTTGGACTAGATGACCTCCAAGGTCCCTTCCAACATTATTATTATTATTATTATTATTATTAGTAGTAGTAGTAGTAGTAGTAGTAGTGGTATTAGTAGTATTAGTAGTATTGTTGTTGTTGTTGTTATTCACACTTATGACCATTGCAGCATCTCCATGGTCACATGATTTACATTCAGACGCTTGGCAACTGGTTCATATTTATGACGGTTGCAGTGTCTCAGCGTCATGTGATCACCTTTTGTGACCCTCTGACAGGCAAAGTCGGTGGGGAAGCCAGATTCACTTAATAACCATGTTACTAATTGAACAACTGCAATTTAAGAAATGTGGCAAGAAAACTCGTAAAATGTGGCAAAAGTCACTTAACAAATTTCTCACTTAGCAACATAAATTCTGAGCTCAGTTGTGATGGTAAGTCAAGGACTACCTGTAGCAAGCTTTTTGTCACTTATAGAGAGAAATATAAAACTCCACTATAAATGTAAATGCAACACACCACATATTTATCATCTGCCTGCAGTACCCTCTTCCCAGCACACACTTGCATGTCACCACAGCCAACCCACCTCATCCCACCTTACTCTGTAGTACACATCTGCTCACTTTCTTTGCAAGCCACCTGGGTCTTGTGACTTCCTACTGGCTTCCCACAAACAATATTTTTTTTAAAATATGAATTACTTTCAAGGCTGATGCTTTCCATTGTAGCATTCCTATCTCTATTTTTAAGAAAGTAAGGCGCTTGACAGATGCCCCACTGGGATGCCACATCAATTCTGATGAGAGCCAAGCCTAAGTGATATAATGTAAAGATTCATTTTTCTCCCAGACAATTTACTTCACTACAAATCCAACTCTGTGAAGCTGAGGCCTCTCTCAACTTGAGGATAGTATTGACTGAGGTGTCATTGTGTGTCTATTGACACTGAGATAAGAAGGAGATTGTTATGGGTGCTTCTTTACTGAAACCTCTAGAAGATCTAACTCCAGTGAATCTCGAATTATATCGTATGCAGTTGAAGAATCTGAATAATGCAAGATCTCTGCTTAATTCATATGCCGATTGCTTTGACTAAGGAAAGAAAGAGTTCAGGAAGTGTTCATGGCTATGTCAACATTACTCTTAGGATAATCCTCATTATCTTAAAGATCCATCAAATAGCAATGCAAACAAGAAGACCTAATATGGAAATCTGCACAATCTTAGTATGAAAAGATGATAAAGATATCCATTTATGATAAAAAGAATCTTGATTGATTGATTGAATTTAAACACTGCATCAATCCAATTGCATTCTTTACTGTCAGTGTTTTTGATATGTTGATTGACCAGGGTATTAAGGATATGCAAAGGAACTATCTGAGATAAATTATTCAGGGGGTGGGGCTTAACGAATCAGATAAGAAAAACGTTGTTCTCTTACTTAGAATTATTAAAACTAACATAGGGATGAAGAAGCTAATGGTATAGGCTAAATATGACTATTGTTTCATATAAGAGCCACAAATAGAAGAGAATTAGTTTTCTGAAATATTATCTGCCATTTTCACAAAGTAATTCCTGCCATTTTTCTTTTATAATGTTCTGGAATATTGCTAATTCTAGGGCATTAAGGACTGTGCAAAATGATAGTTGGGGAAATGCAGTTTCCTTATGATTTTGCATTTTTTTTAATGCCTCTGTGCATATTCCACATCAACAAATGTACAAACATATCAATAAACTAAGAAACAGGAAAGAAGCTGTTGTATGCTATGCTGTAGTTGCAATGCATTGGGAAATTTGGAGAAATTGTCTTCTTTTGAAAGTCCATAGAAAACATGCCTTTAATGTCCCTACCCATAGATCGGGGTGTCCCGTGGGCCGGATGCATCATATGGCTCCACAAAGGCAAAAAACATTATGATACGTCACAATACATCACATGACGTGAATGAGTTTGACACCTGTGCCATCGACGGAGTGAAGAATTTTGAGATGCCATAAGCACATGATACTAATTCAGTCATCAGTATTTGGCAAGTGTATCTAAATCAATTAAGTATATTGTGCTTGTTATTCGTGTGCCTTGTGATGAATGGGTGGTGTGGATCCACTGCTGAAATCCTTAATAAACCAGGGACTTTAGTATAACCTCTTCTAATATGGTTCATAGAGGTCTGGGTTTGGGAAAGGTGCACACGATAATGAAAATGAATTAAAAACAAACCAAGTTCACAAGGTGGAAAGCATATAATTAAAAGCAGCTTCTTTTATCTCAATATTTCATTAAGTTGATGGAACACTCAAAGATATATACAACAAACCTTTTAATTAAATTGTAGCTTCTTCTTCATGAGCTTCAATATCCTGCAAATATTTCCCTGCAACCATCTAAATGCAGTGTACTCAGTGCTATAATCCCACAGCATTAAATCTACATTATTTCTAAAGTTTGCAGAAGTCGGCAAATGCCTACAGTGTGGGGTTGGGTTTAATAAATTAGAGTAAAACAGTGTGGTCCACCTTTAAATCTAACTTTAGCCACAGAAGTACACAGGTTGACGTTGGGTCAGTCACTCTCTCAGGTCAGCCAATGTTACAAAGTTGTGTTATATACATTAAATTATGTACCCTGAATTAGAGTTCTGAAGGAAAGGTGACTTATTCATCTAAATAAGAATTAAGTAACAAATAAAGCTCGTCAGACTATCACTTATGGAACTAAAGATTTTCATTGTTACAAAATTCTGAATTCATGACTTTTTCAATTGTTACTGAAAACTTGTGATGGACAACACCACAGAGGTTTAAAATTTATCCAGTTTGCAACTTGCCCCTTTTCAAATCATTCTCTTGCTACTGTAAAAACAAGGTTTTATTGTTGCTGTTGTTCTATTCATCCAAATGAATATGAGAGTCTAATCAACTAGAGGTTGAATCCCATGATTCAAGACCTAGCCAAGAACATCACAGTTATAGAGGTGTTGCCCTATAGAACAAAGTAAGCTGATCGAATACAATAGACCTATGCAAAAATATGCCATCATATAACAAGGTGGGTCATATGGTGGTCTACAATGATTTTTTGCTTTGGGTTGTGTTTTTGTTTTTGTTTTTGCCATGAATGTGGTCTACCTGTTGTGGTTTCCACATCATAGTAAGCCATAATACCTTCATCTGTCCTTGTACAGATGAAGTTTAATCAAATCCCTGTGAATGGTTGCCCTGGATGTATGACTTAGATCTTGCTTTCCTGGCATTTTCCAATATTCTCTTAGTCATCTGAGTAACTTGATTTTACTTTCCCATTGCTCTGGAGAAAAGCAGACGTAAGAAAGATGATCTTGAATAGAGTTATGCAGAAATCGTTGACTAGTCAATAGATGTTGTAGTATGTATTAAGTCCAGAAGGAGATAATATTAGGTAGATGTTTCCATAATTCATTGAGCTATAAGGAGAAGGCACTGCACAGTCAGACTTTCGAAATTCTGTTATTACAATCCACCTCAATAAAAATAGATTTAACCTTTCTGTGGAGCTGATTTCCTGGTCTCTTCTACCTTGTGGAGCTGACAACACATTTGATGCTCAAACTCACATTGCTTTGGGAAAGCCCTAAATTCTTCCAGTACAAATGTTCAGAGACTACTTTATCAGCTACTCTCTACCAGAAAAAATGGCTCTAACCTCTGGCTGTAGATTGCTATATAAACAATTTTTCCCCCACTATATTCTAAGGTAGTTTGGAACTTGAAAAGAATGTAGGTTCTCCTTTTGTTGCTTATTCCACAGCAAGTTGCAAATATCATCTTGTGGTATTTATGGTTTCAGTTAGATTCTTATGTATACTTGCCAGTGAACACTTTCTCATGCTTTCTGCAGCCAGCTCTCAAATCCAGTGTGGGAAGAAGGTATTATTTTCATTACATCCAGCTGCACCATATCTGTAACAATGGCCAAGTCATTCTATCTTGGACACTAAGGTCTTATCTCATTCAGAAAAAAGAAACAGCTTCCACTAGTAATTTATATTCTTAGGGCAAACATTGAAGATGACATTTCAGACAACCTGTAGAGCCTTTCTTGAGCAGTAATTTCATGTATTGCTTGAAAATTTGATCAGAAAGGAGCATGCTTAGTGATTCTATGCCTGTCACTCTCTCCCACTCTCCAAAGCCATTTTCAATGGAGGAAAACAGGAACACTCCGCTTAAAGTGTCTGCCATTATGAGTATTTTACCTATGTGACATTCATTGAACACATTATAACATTGTAATTTCATTAATATTCCCGGAAGCCTCTTGGAGATCTAGCAGCAGTTTCTTCATAATGGTTTCCATAAATGTCCATAACTTTCCTATATTGTATTACCAAATATAAGATGAAGGAAGTGCATATAATACCATGAGCCATTTCTTTTCAATGTTCATAACCCTATCAGCTTCAGATGATGCTTCATTGGCATATGCAATACATGCTGTCACTCTAATAAGGCAGCTGCTAATCCTTATCTGTCATTCCATGTTACATGAATATGGGTCCTATATATTGTGTTCTTAAGCTTGTCAAATAGCTGCTGATTATTTTTTGTTTGACCACTTCCACTCAATCTTCTTGTGTGTCGATGGTCAGAATGGTTCACATCCAACTGATGATGATGATGATGATAATGACGATGATGGAGGAGGAGGAGGAGGAGGAGGAGGAGGAGGAGGAGGAGGAGGTTATCTGTTCAGACAATTCTGACTCTTGGCAATTATATAGGCCAGGTCTCTCCACATTTTCCAATCTTGCACTATTTCTTTGATTTTTTTCTATGCTCTGTCTGGTGTCTGCTTTGATAGTGTCCAGCCACTGTGTTCTTTGATGGCCTGGTTTCCTTTTACTGTTAACTCTTCCAAACATAATTGCTTTCTCCAGTGAATTCCCCTGCATGACATGGCCAAAGTAAGTGAGATGCAGTTTCATGATTTTGCCTTCTAGTAACATGCCTGGTGTTATGTGTTCCAGTACTTGCTTGTTAGTCACCTTTACTGTCCAAGATATAGGCAGGAGCCTTCTCCAGCACCAAAGCTCAAACAAGTCGATTTTTTTTTTTTTGCTGAGGTTCAGCTCCTTTGCTACCTCCATACAGCTCTACTATATATTCTCGCCATCTGTTTTTGATGCCTGGTTGGTCAGACAGTTCTTTTCCTTCCTTGCTTTTAATTATGCCTCTGTGAGTGATAAAACATTCAGTTTGCAATCAACTAGTATTTTGAGATTATTTTCACAAATATACTTATCAAGCTTGGTGTCCCACATTCTTAGAACACAGAACATAGTTCTACGTTCTAAGGATGAGGGATACTAAAAGACCTTTGAAAATCCAATAAAGGGGAATTTTGGTAGCTCAGGGTTGAATTGAGGGGTCCTTGGTGCTCTCTGAGATTGGTTGCTTTCTTGCAGATGTTTCATTACCCAAATGAAAACACTGGTGATGTTACCTAATTTGGATAATGAAACTTCTGCAAAAAAAAACAACACCAACCAAGCTCAGAGAACACCAAGGACCCCTCACCTTTGCAAATCTTTGCCAGATGGAGAAAGAAACTGAATTCTTTTCACATGCATAGATATCAACATGTTAGATTGTTTGTACTTTTTAAGATTTGGCTTATAGGTTTTTTGTTGTTAAAAATGAACTAACATAAGGCACTTGTTTTGCTTGTAATTATAACTTATCAGGTCTCAATTTTATATTTTGCTTCCTGTATCATTCCAATTGCTCCACAATAATATTTGACATTGTCCAGTATTGTTTTATTATGTCCTTTCTTAATCATGATGATGCCATCAATAATTATTTTTACACCTGGAATGTTCTCTTATGGTTGACTTAATCTTTTATGAAGCATTTTTTCAAGATGCAGTATTGAAAAAAAATGGTTTGGTAGCTTCTTTGATCAACTCCATAAGCCCAAACATACTATTTACCTCAAGTGCTGAGAAAATATTGGAAAGTCAAGACTTGTGACTTAAAATATCTTCAATCTTAAGAAGCAAAGAATGAGTGTACTTTAGTGTACAATTCCAAGGTTTGGGATAGATAAAGATTAGATGATAGATAGATAGATAGATAGATAGATAGATAGATAGATAGATAGATAGATAGATAGATAGATAGATAGATAGATAGATAGATAGATAGATAGATAGATAGATATGATATATATGAGATAGATGCTCCTGATAATACCATGGATAGCAAAACAAAAAAAACTAAATAAAAACAAATGGTTTTCATGGAACAATTCAATCCAGAGTTCTCCAGATTTCTCACTCAGGGCATAAGTGACCAGGCTCAAAATTATTATTATGCAAAGGCCTACCTATCTGAAAAAGGCTCTAATGGTGGAAATGGTGGAAGGAAAGGGAAGAAGAGGAGGATAGCAGCAAAGTGGAGAGACTCAATTACTGTGGCAATAAGTGCACTGCTGAAGAGCTGAAGGACTATGTTAGGGACAAATCACCATGGAGAAAATCTATCTATGTGGTCGCTAAAAGTCAACAATGATTTGATGTTATATAATCAATTGTTTTTTTGGCTTTTTGTCTGTGTGTATGTGTGTGTGTGTGTGTGTGGAGAGAGAGAAGAGAAGAGAAGAGAAGAGAAGAGAAGAGAAGAGAAGAGAAGAGAAGAGAAGAGAAGAGAAGAGAAGAGAAGAGAAGAGAAGAGAAGAGAAGAGAAGAGAAGAGAAGAGAAGAGAAGAGAAGAGAAGAGAAGAGAAGAGAAGAGAAGAGAAGAGAAAGCACATTGCTAATCCATACTGGGTTAATTATGCCTTTAGCTTAATATCTTTATGCAAGATATTATGAAACTGTACTGCAATGAAATTTCAGGGCTGCATGGCTCAGCTTTTCAGCAAAGGTCTAATGATCCCCTTCTAAAAATAGAGTTTATTTTTATTTTTTTAGTTGCATATGTTGCACTTACTAATTATTTTTAGAGTACTTCTATGTTTCTGGCCATATGGAGCAGTAACTTAACCTGCAGGGACAAAAGTCTGGTAGCAATATTGGTGGTCATAGAATCCAGTTAAAATGCACAGGATTGTGTGTTCATCAACTTGTTTTCAAGCAACGCAGTGGAGTGTGTCTCCAGCATTTTGCACGATGTACACCTCATGAACTAGTGTTGCATCAAGCTCAGGATGTGTTCACTATCTGCTTGCTATCACTGTCTCTTCATTTTCAAGCTCTGCAATTTTCTCATCCTTTTCATGTTTTTTAAAAAATATAACCAACATTTTCTAGTTCCTCTGCTCTGTACAACTTTGGAATACAGTGTGTGCTGCATTGATTCAATAATAAATGAACTTGGCATAGTTTCCATAGATAGATAGATAGATAGATAGATAGATAGATAGATAGATAGATAGATAGATAGATAGATAGATAGATAGATAGATAGATAGATAGATAGATAGATAGATAGATAGATAGATAGATAGATAGATAGATAGATAGATAGATAGATAGATAGATAGATAGATAGATAGATAGGGGTGTGTGTGTGTGTGTGTGTGTGTGTGTGTGTGTGTGTGTGCGCGAAAGACAGAGAGAGAGAAATGGAGTTATGGATATTATCTTTTTTTAAAATACCCCTTGGTTTTAAAAAAATAAATAAAAAGAGTACATGTAAATACATATTTAATACTTTCCCCAAATATTTCAGATTTTTGCCATTAAGAAGTAGGCATAAATATCTCAAGGAAAACTACTACTTAAAAAAGAAGAAGAAAGTTCAACATTCAAATAGTGCTTTTTCATGGTAAGCAGGGGGAAGTTTTCTGCTATAAAATGACAGCTTCTTTTTTTACAAAGAATTGTCAAAATACAGAAAAGTACACTTAGATGAGGCATTTCTAATTGATGAACATCAGTTAGATATAATACTAATGTTCTTTTAGTATTAGTATCTTTTAGTATCTAATAGCCCCTGAATTTTTCTGATATTTTCTCTGCCTACAAAGAGATCCAAAATGAGTCTTCCAGAGTACAGATTGAAACAGGGTCAAGTAGCATCCTTGTTTCTCTAATTAAAAAGATACAAATCCTCATTTCTTATGCACCAAAATAATAATTCTTTGTTGGGAGTTGTTGTTTTTTTGTTCTATTTTTTAATATATATTTTCAGATGCAGAAAAATGCAACATTTTCTTTCAGAGTTTTTGTTGTTGTGTTAAACTGATTGATTATGTGCCATCGAGGCAGCAGTGGCATGTAGCCACTACAGGAGGATGTGTTCTCTGTCCAATTTTTTAGGTATTCTACGAATGTACCCATCTCCCCCGTAACAAAGATTTACATAAAAAAAAAATAGGGAAATGGGCACGAACAATATTTCTTGGTAACACAAATGTGCATTACAGGTCATATTCATATTAGTCTGCAGCCTATGTCACTCCAGTTTAACCTCTTCCACTGCAGTCTCATAAACACAGGGGGAGCTGGATCATCAGGCATAATTAAAGTGCTTCATATGCTGAGGATATTGTGTGTTAGTAATACTTTGGGGGCACTGCAGCTGATGTAGTTTTGAAAGTGCTGTAGTTGTCGGACAGAATTTTGGTCAGCATTTTGCACAGTTTCTTGTATTGCTGTGACCTGCAACCCAGCAGGGTTTGGATTTGAAAGCACACCGGTATGAGTACTTAAAGCTTCAGCCCAAAGCAGTATAACAACATCCAGAAAAATTAAAGAATTAAGAACAGAGAACAGAGAATAACTGGATTGGAAGGGACCTTGAAGATCTTCTAGTCTAACCCCCTGCTCGACCAGGAGACCCTATACTCTTCCAGACAAATAATGTTCTTAAAAACATTCAGTAAAGCAGCACCCAAAACTTGTGGAGGCAAGCAATTCCAGTGATTAATTGTTCTCACTGTCAGGAAATTTCTCTTTAATTCTAGGTTGGATCGCTCTGCCTCTTCCGCCAGTGAGGAAACTACAGAGAGATGACAGTGAATGGACCTCTTCAAAGTGGCAAGTATGCAGCATTTTTCAGGCTAAGTCTGCATTAACTCCCATAAAAGTATCTGACCAGGTTATATAGGCTCCAAACCAAAATTAATCACGCTTGTTTTCAATGACTTCATCTCACTTGACTTTACCAAGGACAAGGAAGTTCAGTTACTTTGTTCTTGAAATACTTCATCTACTCTCGCCAAAGATGAGGCCATTCCCCCTCACTGAAGGAGCAGTGGAGATGAAAAAGATTATCCCACTGTTCACGGGTATTTCTTAACAAGTATATACAAAACAGAGCAAAGCTCTTTAATAACTAATATAAATGCTTCATTCTATATTACATGATTCAACTCATGAGCTGTGGTGGCACAGTTGTTACAATGCAGTATTGCAGGCTAACTCTGCCCACAGCCAGGAGTTCGATCCTGACCAACTCAAGGTTAACTCAGTCTTCCATCCCTCTGAGGTCAGTAAATTGAGGATCCAGATTGTTGGGGGCAATGTGCTGACTCTGTAAACCGCTTAGGGAGGACTGTAAAGCACTATGAAGTGGTATATACATCTAAGTGCTATTGCTTTTAATGGAAATGTAAAGATCATGCAGTTAAAGAAAAAGTGGTTTATGCCACTATCTCTTTGTTATTTTTTGTATGGTGCAAATACATTTATTCATACAGAGCAGTTCCATAGGGGCTTAATGAGTTGTTTTCTCTATAGCACAGTATTGTTGGCAGAAAAGTTGGGATTTACTGAGAGATGAAGATCCACACTAAAGGATTTGAGGTTAGCCAGTCAGGGACTCATAAGTACAGAGTCTGCTTTTATCTTGTTCAGTCAAGTTCAATAGGTTGCCCTGAACAAAAATGCACTTTCATTGTCTATGGGGGATCAGACATTTTGCTATGTAAGAGCACTCATTGTCTGAGCACCGCTAAAGCCTAAAGATTTGATGAACTTGTGAAATTACTGCAGGATCCTTTTTCATCTGTACCATCAGTTATTGGGCAGAGATTTAAATTTCACAAGCAAGTACAACAAAGTAGGAAATCTGTTGTTGCTTATATCTCAGAACTGTGTAATTTAGACCAACACTCCAACTTGGTGTTCTTTTCAGAAAGAGGCTGTTATATGTGCAGTTTATCCAACAGAGATTTTGTTTAAACAAAAAATTATATTTGCAAAGGCCAAGAAACAGTATTACCCAGTAAAACTGTATCACTCCAAATTACAAAAATCAAGAAAACAATAACAAATAATATAAATCTACACGAAGAAGTTAAATTCAGGGCCCCAAATAGAGGTGAACGTATAAAATCCACCCTGCACAATGTCTGCAGATAGGATTAGCTATATCAATCCTTGTTGAGACTGTAGTGGATTACAACAACTTTCTGTGTGCAGACTGAAGGATGTAGAACACAGGTTTTGTAGAAAAAAGGTAACAGTAAGCGAACATACTGTTCACAGTTCATTAATATGAAACCAAGGAATAGCACTAAGAAATCACATGGATAGTATATGAATTTACCTATTTACAGGGTAATGAAGGTCAGTAGCTGCATCATGCTTAAAATGCATGAAAAAGGAGCCTCAAGGTAATGCAGTGTTCGTAATAGTGTCAAGAGTCAGGAATATAGCATGTACATTTTTTCTAGGTGGAGCCTATCCATAAATTAACAATTGTATATTTGCACAGGTGCTTCCTGACAGGTTGATGAAAAGGTCAACTTCTAATACGCCACATATGTACATGGCATGTCAGAATCACTTTTCAGAGTTATATGGGTGGCCTATAAATTTAATAAATAAATAAGTGAATCAAATGTAGAGATAAATCACATTTACACACCATTCAAGCTAGAAAGGAAACAAAAAGACTGGAACTGTAGGAGATGAACAGGCTGAGCCCGAGGGAGGGGTCAAGTACAACATCACTTTGAAGCCCTTTTGTGCCCACAAAAGTCCAGCCCTCCTTGAATTCTGCTGACTCTTATCTACTGTCGGTTTGTCTTGACCATTAATAGTTCAGATTCTTGTATAAAAGTAGTATGGAATAAACCTATACTCAACTGAATAGCCCTGGTTCCCAATTTCTGATGCTTGATAGGAATAACTGCTTATCGGCAATCAACACCCAATAAGCAAGGAGTAATACCAGGATTAACACCAGATGAACAATCAAGCAGTAAGCAACACCCTAATCAAGGAACTACCAAGGAAAAAACAACATTCCCAGGAATACTGGCAGGGCAAACTCCTGTATATAAACAAAAAACACACCTTACTCTCTTCCTAGCTCTGAAGATGTTACCTAGTCTGGTGATTAAACATCTGCAAGCAAACAATCAAGCTCAGAAAGCACCAAGGACTCTACAAGTTTTTCAAATGTTTGTTGGTGGGCAGGATTTTGGAAAATTCCAATACAGGTTTTGTAAATAGTGCTAAGGTTGCAGGTAAGAAAGTAGGAGAATAGATTATGGCAGTCACAGAAGTTTGATTAAATAACTCTTACTTAACCAATCACAAATATACTCAGATTAAAATTCTAGTGCAATTAGTCAAGAACAATCCAAGTGCAGAGCAATAGAAGAAGAGGTTTAAAGTTGATTTGAATCTCCACATTGTAGCACATGAAATGTGCTACAAATAACAAGTGTTTAACAGAAATGCTGCAGTTTTCTTTTCTGGCTGGCTGATGAGCCTAATTAAGTTGAATATGTCTGTACCAGTTGAATAACTCTAGGAAAAATAAATATGAAGGAAAGTGAAAACATAAAATAACAAGCCAAAACACAATAGTTTTACTTTTAAAGTATCAGCAGTAATGAGATAGGCATAGGAAACCCAGGATTTTCTTCCATTAATAGGTTTGCTGAAAAGCGATATAAAGCTGTTAATATAAATAGAAGATAAAAGTGAAATTTTCTACATGTGTTCCCTCCACAGTTCATTCCACCTCATTTATATTGCAATCTATGTCTTAAAACATCTGCATGAAGAAGTGAATTTAAATATTAATTTCAATTATCCTGGTAAATATATTTTCTTCATATAGTTATAATTGCACAGAATAGAACATAATAACAGAGTTAAAAGGGACCTTGGAGGTATTCTAGTCCAACCCCTGGAAAACCTATACCATTTCAGTCTAATGGTTGTCCAATCTCTTCTTAACAACTTCCAGTGTTGGAGCATTCACAACTTCTGGAGGCAAGTTATTCCACTGATTAATTGTTCTAACTGTCAGGAAATTTCTTCTTAGTTCTAGGTTGCTTCTCTTCTTGATTAGTTTCCATCCATTGCTTCTTGTCTTACCTTCAGGTGCTTTGGAGAATAGCTTGGCTCCCTCTTCTTTGTGGCAGCCCCTGGGATATTGGAATAATGCTATCATGTCACCCCTCACCCTTCTTTTCATTAAACTAGACATACCCAATTCGTTTTTTATATGTTTTAGCCTCCAGTCCCCTAATCATTTTTGTTGCTCTTGTCTGCACTCTTTCTAGTCTCACCACATTTTTTACATGGTGGCGAACATCGTGGCTGCAGTATTCCAAGTGTGGTCTTACCAAGGCATTACAACGTGGTTTTAACACTTCATGAGATCTTGATTCTATTCCTCTATTAATGCAGCCTAGAACTGCACAGAGATTCCTTGATTTACAATAACAACTGGGACCAGACATTCTGATGCTAAGCAAGGCAGTTATTGAGTCGCGCTCAATTTTACCTTTTTTACCAAGGTTGTTAAAAGCGACTCACTGCAGCTGTTAAGAGAATCACACAGTCTTTAAGTGAATCTGGCTTCCTCTATTGACTTTGCTTATTGGAAGTCACAAATGGCAATCGCATGACCCATTGTAAATACATGCCGGTTGCAAAAATTCTGATCACATCACTGTGGAGATGCTGCAACAATAGTAAATTTAAGGACCAGTCATAAGTTATTATTTTCAGTGTCACTGTAACTTCAAATGGTCACTAAACAAATGGTTATAAGTCAAGAACTTGCAATTCACTTTCTCAAAAAGCTGCATTTTAAGATCTATTTTGACCTGTTTAGGAGATTCAGAACCACACTGCAAAATATAAGGGGGGGGGAAACAAATTTACTAAGTCCTACTTTTTCATATGAAGATTTGATCTGGACATGATGTCACTACTGTTAATAGTTTAAATTCTTGTAGAGAGCTTAAGCTTGCAATAAACCTTTATATTCATTTGGTCTTGCTTGATTTCTTGATTTTCCTGAGCTTGACAATTGGGCAAAATTTATTGATCTTCAACCTCTACACACATGCACACACACACACACACAGACACACACATACATATTGTTGCTTAGCTTAGGCATCAACAAAGGCAAGGTACCTATGAGGGAGGATTAACTGCACTGTTAAATATTTAGCAGGTATTGGATACCTAGTTAAAGCAAAATCAAGAACTAATTATCTAACTGGGGGCAGAGTGGGAGTTTGTGATCTCACACATTGTGCAAAGCAAAGAAGCAGTGTGCCAGTTTGTCTAAGAAGCTTCTCTTCCTGATGTTAATGAAAAAAAATGTGGGTTAATCACAAGACAACAGATTTCAAGCAATTAAGTAAAATTGTCACCCTTAGGTTTCCTCTCCAATTTGTTTGTCATGGAGCTTATACTCCATAAAAACCTCTAAACGGTGGGCAACATTAAGCTTCTGACATTTGTGGAGAGATCAGTGCTGATCTGATCCATATCAAAAGGCCAAGCTGGAGAAATTACAGCCTTTCTTGTCTTTATTTTCTAAAAATCCCAAAGCTTCATGAACTGTAGATCCAACTGACGGATGAAAATTGGAAATCACAGGATTTCTTTTCGGGCACATGTTACACATTGCCTCAGAACAAATCAGGGCTTATGATGGAAGATATGCTAACAGAACTACATGCAATTATTCCAGATCTCTGATACTTTGCAATTTTTAGAAAGAAAACAGCGTCCAAATATTTTCAATAAATAAGTAAATGTAAATTTTATGCAAAACTGTTTATCAGATTTAGCAAAGCAACTGAGGGTGCTTTCAGGATGCTCAAGGCTCCCAAGTTAGCTGAAACTTGCCCCACCTCCAGTTTTAGGAGATCACTTGTACTTCTATAACTGTCTGGTTTTACACAGCAATTAAACGGAACAGGCACAGACTTCAACAGAGAATTAGGACTCCAGGAAAAAAACTATTGCAACCAGACTTTCTTCCATGGAGGACCTGTATACTGCGCAAGCCAGAAAAGAGGCTGAAAAAATATCTACAGACTCCTCACATCCTGGACATAAGTGTTTTCAACTTTTCCCCTCAGGACGCCGTTATAGGACATTGCATTCCAAAACAATTAGACACAAAGACAGTATTTTCCCACATGGCATCGCTCTGCTAAACACATAATTCCCACAGCAATGTCTTATGCCTAAGGATATCTAATCAGCTGGTAGGATTGTATTACTATTAACCTTCACATCTTTCCTATTACCTATTCCTTTTAGTAAATTATGACTATCACTTTGTTGGTTGTATGTTATGATCTATGATTTATCACTTTGTTGCTTGTAGGTACACTGAGAGCTTATGCACAGGAGATAAATTCCTTGTGTGTCCAATCCCTAATAGAACTATTCTATTCTATTCTATTCTATTCTATTCTATTCTATTCTATTCTATTCTATTCTATTCTATTCTATTCTATTCTATTCTATTCTATTCTCTTATGCTATGCTGTGCTGTGCTGTGCTGTGCTGTGCTGTGCTGTGCTGTGCTGTGCTGTGCTGTGCTGTGCTGTCCTGTCCTGTCCTGTCCTATCCTATCCTATCCTAACCATAGAGATGGAAATTGAGCTCTTCAAGAAAAGTATGAGGAAGCTCATATTGGCTCAAACTTCTTCTTTATGAAAGGTGTCCATATTTATTTCCAATCCATAAATTACAAAGAAGATTTTAAAATCTCCAGATTTTACCAAACAGATTTTGAGCATATCTTTCTATAATATATTTTCACTTTGTAATCTAACTTAGCCAATGTGTTGCATTAAAGTCTTTGAAGCACACAAATATCCCTTGTCAGATTTTTTCTAGAAAAAAGTCCCTATCAGTATACTTTTCTACAGAATTTAGAAAAGAGATAGGACATTTTGACTAAGAAGCCTTAACTTTATTTTTGCTGTCACTTTCTTCTAAATATGCTGGTTTTTATGTAATTTTAAAAAATCTGCAAAAAAATCTGCAAATAAGTAGATCAGCAAAATACTGTGGACATAGTATACTTAGGTTTCAATAAGGCATTTGACAAAGTAGTAAGCTAGAAAAAGGTGGAATAGACAACATCACCCCCAGATGGATTTGTAGCTGGCTGACAAACCGTACTCAATGAGTAGTCCTCAATGGTACTACATCCACATGGAGAGAAGTAAGCAGTGGGGTACCACAAGGCTCCATCTTAGGCCCAGTCCTCTTCAATATCTTCATTAATGACTTAGATGAGGGAACAGAAGGGGAACATCAAATTTGCAGATGACATTAAACTGGCAGGAATAGCCAACACCCCAGAAGACAAGCTCAGGATCCAAAAAGATCTTGACAAACTTGAACAATGGGTCCTATCCAACAAAATGAGTTTTAATGTGGAGAAAAGCAAAGTTTTACATTTAGGCAGGAAAAACCAAAGGTACAAGTACAAATTAGGCAAAACCTGGCTCAAAACAGTAACTGTGAGAGGGACCTTGGAATCCTAGTGGACGAGCACTTGACTATGAGCCAGCAGTGTGCAGCAGCAGCCAAAAAAGCTAATACAATCATGGGTTGTATAAACAGAGGCATAGAATCAAAATCATGTGAAGTATCAGTACCGCTTTATAAAACCCTAGTAAGACAACACCTGGAATATTGCAACCAATTTTGGTCACCATACTACAAGAAAGATGTTGAGACCTTGGGAAAAAATTCAGAGAAGAGCAACTAAGATGATCAAAGGCCTGGAGACTAAAATATCTGAAGAACAGCTGCAGTTCTTGGGTTTGGCTAGTCTAAAGAAAAGAAGAAATAGGGGTGATATGGTAGCAGTATTCCAGTATTTGAGGGACTGCCACAAAGAAGAGGGGGTCAAATTATTCTCCAAAGCACCAAAGGGCAGGACAAGAAACAATGGTTAGAAACTGATCAAAGAGAGAAGCAACCTGGAATTAAGGAGAAACTTCCTAATAGTGAGGACAATTAACCAGTGGAACAGCTTGCATTCAGAAATCGTGGGCACTCCATCACTGGAGGTTTTTAAGAAGAGATTGGACAATCACTTGTCTGAGATGGTATAGGTTCTCCTGCTTGAGCGGGGGGCTGGACTAGAAGACCTCCAAGGTCCCATCCAGCTCTATTCTATTCTATGTGATTCTATATTAATCAAAGATATTATAAAAGATATCGGGAAGCAGTAGACTCTGTTTAGTGGGGCCCTGCACAGTCCACTTTTACAGTTCAGAGGATTTGGGTATTGCAGAAATTCATAATGCTTTTATGTTATATCTATCAAGCAGCATTATGATAACCATATACATTTTATTCACATGTTTATAATAGTTATATCCCATCTTATCCTCAGAAGCTCAGGATATACCTGATATCCCTTCACAATAACCCTTTGAGGTAGATAGGGCTGAATATATTGAAAGACACTCAATAAGCTTTTAATATGGACTATAGGTTTGAATTAGATTGATGCAATACTGTTCAAGGCCATTACAGGTAATTATATTAACTGACAGCTTGCAAACTTTGGAGAACTAGAAAAAGAGGCTCAAGTTAAGGACCTTGGAATTTATTAATCCTCAGGTGCTATTCCAGGATAAAGAAATATTGTGAGAAGAAAACTAGTTCCCTTTACAGTTGGAAAAAAAGTTTGTTATATTATTTTCAAGCTGAATTTTCTTGAGGATGCATTTAACATTTAATAAGAATCAACCCAATTGGTATTTCCCAAATTAACAAGTTTGAAAGCAATTATTATTCTTTTTATAATATTATCATATATTCATTTTACTATTCATTTACAAATCCCTAAATGTTACAAGCAGTTCTGCAGAGAAACAAATATATATAAAACAATAGGCAGAGAAAAATTAAATGTATTAGGAAAATATATGTGTGGTAAGAGAGAAAAAAATGTCAGAATTTTATGAATCAAAAGTGCCAATGAGAAGGTGCCACAATTGTTTGTGAGGATATTTTTTAAAAAAAACAAAAAGCAATGAACTTCAGAAGTCATGAAAATACTATAAAAAGCACAATAAGCAATTGAACCTATTCTATTAATTGCTCCTGGATTTGTAATTGACTTGCTGAGAGTTATGTTTTTTTCTTACGTTTTCTCTATTCTCTATTATTTTTATCCTAATCCTCAAAGCCACATATCCTATCATCATTTTTTATGCTTACCACAAAAAGTCAATAAAGATTTTCAGACTTCCAGTTTTGGTCGCAGTGCAGGTGGTCGCACAAAGAGTTTGCTCTCTTTGCCGGCCGGTTTCCCCCCGTCGGTAGACCTTGGATAGGGTCGAAAGTCGCCCTGGAGGGGCGACCACCATTGAGGAGGCCACTCGTTGATGGCGGAGGAAGCGGCAGCTCCCTCTGCGGTCTGAGACAGCTCCTTTGGGCCGGCGGGGAAAAAGATCGGCCATTAACATGGCCGATCATCTAGCTGCTTCAGCCGAAAGTCACAGCAACATCTAAGCGAAAAGAACCACTGTGGGTGATCCGGGTGAGACCTTTCCTTCCCTTTTGATACCCTATTTACTTTCCTGAGAAAAGCTTCTAGAATTATTTCCCTATTTTCAGAAAGCAGCGTTCGGATACTGGGAAAACGAGCGTTGAGAAAAATAATTAATTTTTACTGACTATTTGAGTTGTTGGATTTCGGGGATTCTGAAAAAATCCTTATTGTGAAGGTGGATTTTCTTTCTCTTTGCCTGCTTGTCTTTAGTCTAAGTGGAAGACTTTAGGGAGGGGGTGGAGTGTTTTTCGTCCTCCCCCCCTTCTGAACATTACTGTTTCTTTAAAAAAAAAATCGGCTGTCTGGGCGGTGTTTTGTGGATTGAAACGGCAAGAAAGTATCCATTTTAAGCTGATCACTTTCACTTTGCTTTGTCGGATGCGTATTCAGCTTAAAATTGGCGTGACACCCAGACATTCCTATCTGTATTGAAACCAGATGAAAGGCTTCATTTTTTTTGCTTTCCTTTGCTTTTTCCTAGTAGTTTACTTTGACTTTATAATACAAAATATATTTCCTAGAAAAGTGGACTTTTCTTTTTTTTGATTACAAGATAATAATTGACCTTTAAGGCACCTTTTTCTATTACTATTTTGGACTATAAATTGGATACTCATAATACTGATTTTGATTTTTTTCTGCCTTTATCTCTTTGTTTGGCTTGACTTTATTTTTTCTTACTCCTGTGTGGATATTACATTTTATAATTTTGCTACTATATAATCTCTATTTGGCCTGATTTTTTTGTTTTTTTTCTATTTCTGTTTGGATCCTATACCTTATACTATTTCTACTACAGAATTTTTATTGTTGTATTTACCTTCTAAGCTGAACTTTCACTAAAAAATTAAGACTACTTTAATATTGAAATGGAATCTTAACCACAGCTTGACTATGGACTTTTACTAGAAAAATTTTTGGAACTGAAAGAACAATTTAGAATGGACATGGAAGATGATGCTCCAGAGTTAAAAATTGACTCTCAAACTTTGACTGACCAATTTATAGATCAAGGAACAACAGAGGAAGACTACTTTATTATTGAAATGGAATCTTACCCACAGCTTGACTATGGACTTTTACTAGAAAAAT
Organism: Azemiops feae; assembly: GCA_023970755.1. Classification (NCBI taxonomy): domain Eukaryota; kingdom Metazoa; phylum Chordata; class Lepidosauria; order Squamata; family Viperidae; genus Azemiops; species Azemiops feae. The sequence continues at coordinate 1,365,241 of JALGBA010000303.1, read as the reverse complement.
TTTTGGAACTGAAAGAACAATTTAGAATGGACATGGAAGATGATGCTCCAGAGTTAAAAATTGACTCTCAAACTTTGACTGACAAACAGCGTGCCTGGCTGAGGAATTCTGGGAGTTGAAGTCACAAGTCATAAAAGGGCCAAGTTTGAAGACCCCTGCTATTTGTCATTTGCTAGCATTTAAAGGTAGCTCTTGATCAGGGGTCTTCAAACTTGGCCCTTTTATGACTTGTGGACTTCAACTCCCAGAATTCCTCAGCCAGGCACACTGGCTGAGGAATTCTGGGAGTTGAAGTCCACAAGTCATAAAAGGGCCAAGTTTGAAGACCTCTGATCTTGACTTACAACCATTCATTTAGTGAAGTTACGATGGCACTGAAAAAAGTTACTTAAACTGGTCACTACACTTATGACTATCGCAGCATCCCTGTGATCATCTGATCAACATTTGGGCACAACCAGCATGTATTTACAATGGTTGCAATGTCCCAGGGTCATGTGATCACCATTTGTGACCTTCCCAGCTGGCTTCTGATAAGGAATGTTAATGGGAGGAAGCTGGATTTGCTTAACGACAGCATGATTCATTTAACTGCAGTGCTTCACTTAACACCCATAGCCAAAAACATTATAAAATCATGCACAACTCACTTAACAGCCACCTTGCTTAGTAACATAAATTCTGATCCCAATTGTGGTTGTAAGTTTGCACTTCTGTAAACTATATAGAAAGTTGGTGTTTACTTGTTATAATAATTGCCTTCCCCTCCCTCATCCTGCTTTCTGGAACAAGGGAGACTTCCACTGAAAATGTGTTAGGGGTTGCCAATCAGCCAAGTCCCAATTCAAAGATCGGTGTTTTGATATTCAAAGGCAAAAAGCTTTGATTCAAAACTACTTAGGATTCAATTTGATAAATGTTTCAGCTTATAAAAAATCTGTTACATTGTAGCCCAGAGGAGGGGATGAAAATGGCAGGGATAGAATCCATTTAAAGGAATTTATCCCTGCCAGGATTCTACAGGATTGCTTCAATGATCTTCCCATTCCTATTTCTTTGAAATATTCCCTTGGTGCCTGTTTTAATGCTGAGATAAAAGGGATGCCAAAAGAATAGCAAAGCAGCCTCTAAGCTGTTCAGCAAAGAGTTTAAGCTCTGTTGGACCAATGCAAAAAGTATCTCACTTCTATTTAAAATCCAGTTTGAAAGAAGAGTTGAAAAGTTAAGCTCCAACTTAAGATCATAACATCTGACAACTACTTTTTCTAGATGGGTAGAGTATGGCTCATTGGCAGAATTAGCCTCTTTTGAGAATGGCACATTATGTACTACTTAAGTAACTATTGGGGAAGTTACAAAAAAGTAAGAACTGTATGTTATAAAAATTCCATATATTATATATTGCAATATAAAGAAGTAGTTTTATATTATGCACAATTGTTAAGAGCAAGTACAATACCTCACACTCAGTTATATAGTGAAAAATCCCAGTCAGTACAAGATGACAATAAACAGAAGGTGACAATAAACAGAAGATTTAAAAATGCATGTTTTAAGGAGAATAGGGAGGTTTAAAAGGCACAAAAAAGAGACCAAAAGAGCAGAAAAACTGTAAACTGGACACAAAGCAATTGCTTCAATACTATTTCCCAGTCTTGTAATTATGTTCAGATTCTTTTAAAATATGCTAGATTTTGTATTTGTGTTTCTGAATCTTTGTAATAATGAAATATATGTATATAGAACAGGCCAAATCAAAAATTTTCTTACCCAAGTCGATTTAAATGTTCAGATTTAACTAAAATCAAAGTATGTTTGTTCATACTCCATTGTAACATAACATAATTAGGTGCATCAAAATTAAGAAAGAAAAACATAAAATTCATCGTTATTACAGATCAAAGAGAAAAACACACTGAAAATACTTTACAGGTGTTTTCCACTTTTGAAAATGAGATTGGCATACTGATCTACCATATGTGTTTTCTTTCTATCCGCTGAAATATATTTTATGTAACTAAAACTTTTTATGTTAAATTGTCAGTAAACTGTTACTGTTTCTCTCATTATGCATACAGTTTATTTATGTTTTGTTGAAAAAAATGTGTATTTAACAGAATGTAGGCAATTAAGGGAGTTTTGATCATTTAGTTTTGGGTAAATATGATAATGATGTGACACTCTTCATAATATTACTTAAGTTATTATAAAATAGAAACATGTGTTTTTAACAGTTAGTACTTTTATCAATGTATGATTAAAATATTTATCCACTTCTAATTTCCTGCCTTGAATCACATCTTAATGGGAAGATCTGAGCTATTCATGGAAGTGTTGATTTTTTAAAAAAATCTGCCTTGATTCTCTTTGTTGTAAGAGGGGAAAGAAAGAGAAATTCTGTTAACAGTTTATTATACCCTGCATAATAATTCTACAAAGTAGAATTCTAGTAATGTTCAAAGAATCATTATGATGATCTGACTTACCACAAAGAGTTCATACTGCCACAGTCAAAAACATTCTTGGCCATTTACAATGCAACTATTAAATAATAGTATTTGATGGGAACATAGAGTTGAAAAAATAATCAAAAATGAGCAGGTTCAAATTATGTGGGCTTTCCAAATACAGACTAATAAAGTTTTGGCCATTACACACCAGATATAACTGTGGTTGAAAAGATGTGGCCATACCAGACGATAGTAGAATAGTAGAATAGCAGACCAAGATTTTAGGAAGATCACAAAGTATCAAGATCTGAAAATCAAAATTGAAAGATATGGCATAAATCAGGTTGTCCTAAAATATCTTGGACAGCACTTAGAAAAGCTGCTCATTGACAAAATTTCCATCTGTCAATTGCAAAGGGCAACTCTGCTTGGATCCGCACATACACTACATCAGTACATTACCATTTGTGGGAAGAACTTGATGTATATCAAGGCCAACACCAGCTAAAAAACTGGCAGATGTGACTTCACGTTTTTGTGAACAGATAATAAGAATTATGATACAATTAAATTAAAAGGCAAAAATGCAATTTCCTACAAACTGATATACTGGAAGTTATAGCCTCTTTCATTGTTGTTATTTTATTAGCATAACAGCAAAACACATCAAATGTGCCCTTTTTTATTTACAAATGTTCCAATCCAAATTTGCTTTAAAGGTTATCTGTTTCCTGCTGAGAAGTTTGTTGAGAAGATTCTGATTTCTTTTCTAACCCTAATTAAAAAGCAAAATTCATTACCGAATTAGCAAAAGGAATAAAAATCAGTACAATTTATTTATTTTGTTTCTATGGCTATTTATAAACCATGCATTTCAAGAAAGGACTGAAGGTAATTTACAATCAAAAATATGAAAACAAAATCAGATCAAATCCAAATAATCCAAAGAGCCCTTATACCTTAACACTCATACATTCCATGAAATACTAACATTTTGAAAGCACTGTTAAAAACCAGAAGGAGGCATGATTTATCTCAAGTGAAAATGTGTTCCAAAAGATAAAGACTTTTAGCATGCTGATGGGGAAAATTCTATTATTGTTACTTGGGCACCAAACCATGGGGGGCTTTAATGGTGGTAACAGCACTTTGAAATGGAACCAAAAGTGAACCAGAAGCCAAAACAGTCCATGAATGAAGGCGAATATATGTGCCCCAGGATAATGTTGCAAGGTCCAATCTGGGTTGGCCACCAGGACCAGAGATTTAATCTTCTGAGCTTTTGGACTCATGCTACAGCCCATCCTCAGGGAACTTCTCCGCATGAGTCTGAAAAGCTCAGAAGACTAAACCTCTGGTCCTGGTGGCCAACCCATCTTGGACCTTCCAATACACTCCATCCAGTATCACTATTGTTCTCCCCCCTACTCCTACTCCCCTCCCCCTCCCCCTCTTCCTCTTCCCCTTTCTTCCCCCCTTCCCCTTTTACCTCTTCAGGTGTCAAGGGAGATACAAAGTTCTGATTTTTGGTTTTCTGGCAGCCTAAACCATTGTTAATTGATGTTGTAGTTTGTCTTCGAATGTACTGTTAGCACATGGGTCACTCCATTTTGGATTACATGAAGCTTCTGAGTCAGCTTTCAGGCCAACCCCATATGGAATATATTGCAATAGTCTATATGCTAGGTGAGAAAGATTCATATGCATGAATCTTTGTTGATAGACTTTTTGGTCCAAAATGTCCCACTAGTGGCATACCAGCCAGAACTGGACAAACCATTCTCTGTGTTCCCTAGCTACAGTTTTAAAGCTCTTGCTATAGTAGGAACTACAAATCCAGGAAGACCCCAAATTCAGAACTCCTTCAGTATGAAGTTGTCGAAAGAAAGTTGGAACTGAGTGATTTCTGGAATTTTGCTGAAGCCAGACCTAGGGAGGCGATCGTCCGCCCCTTAGGTCCGATATTCGTCTGTTGGTGGGTCCTTTTGGGCCAAATGCCACCCTGGAGAGGTGGCCACTGAAGGGTGAATCTTTGAGGAACACGGGCCGGCGGTAGCCGGCTCGCAGAACTCAAAGCAGCCCCTGGAACCGACAGAAGAAAGGCTGACTGCATTTATGCATTCAGCCATTAACAGCTGTTTTGCGGAGACGGAGAAACAGCGGAGTTTGACAACAAGCAGCCGGTCTGGGTGAGACTTTGTTTTCTTCACTTTGGCAATGTGGACTTTGATCTTAAATGTCTTTTCAAAAGTCTGTCTTCAATTAAGCCAGGAAGCCTGAAGGGAGGAAGGAGGGGGTTGTTTTTTTCCTCCCCCCCTCTCCCATACAAGCGGCGGTTTAAGCTACTACAACAAAAAGAAGAACAATTTGATTTAAACTTAAACTCTTTAAAAGTCTAAAGTCGAGGGAATAGATTCGCTTTTTAAAAGAAAAGTAATATTTTCATCGGGAAAGCCATTCTTGTTTTAATTTTGTTTTGTTTTTCTTTAGTATTTTTTCATTCATTCTGAATATTGCTCTATTTTCTTTTTTTTTCTTTTTTTTTCTTCCCTGGCCAAAGCCTGGGAAAGTTATTTGTTGCTAATTTTTTTTCCCCCCTTTGTTCTCGGCAGCTGCGGTTTGTTTATAGAAAGTTTTGGCTGAATGCCCAGACATCTTTATCTTTTGCCACAAGTTATCTAAAGAGACTCTGTTTTTTTTACTTTCTCTTTCCCTTTTGGTCTATGGCTGTATAACTTGTATTTTAAGAAGAATTAAACATCAAGAATGGGACCAGTTGGATTATAAATTGGACAAATTTTACTACACCTTTTTTTTCTTTTTTCCTTTTCTGGTTTAGGATTTTGTGGTGTTATTTTTAATTCTAAGTTTTTTTTTGTGTGTGTTGGATTTTTTTTTTTGGTTCTCCTTCATTATTTTTATCAATTTGGGATTGCCTTTCTATTTTTTATTTTTATTTTGTTTTGGTTTTTTGGGTTTCTTGGGTGTTGCCTTTGGGCAAATTTTTTATTTTTTATTTTTTAAGATTAGGGGGGCTTCCTGTTATCCTGCATTTTTTTTTCTTTTCTTTTTTTTTTGCTTTGGAACTATTTTCCTCTTCTTTTCTTTTTTTTTTGAAGTATGTTTGGCTTCCTCTCCTAACAATAGGAGGATAAGGGATTACAATTGGCCATCGGGCCCTCTGGTGGATTACAATTATAATTGGCCATTGGGCCACCTGGTGGATTATAAAATAGCAGAACAACCCAAAGATGGCGACTTCAAATTTGGGGAAGGGGATTAAAAAGGCGACTTCTGCTCCTGCCTCATCATCGGCGAGCCCTGTCCCCCAAAAATCAATTACTACATTTTTACAACAAGAAAAGGTGGAACCCCAGTCTAAAGATATTCAAGCGATATTACAAGCAATTGCAGAGATGAAAATGGATATGAAAATGGAGTCAGATAAAAAGTTTGAGGATTTGAAAAATGATTTTGCTAAATTGGATCAAAAAATGGACCAAAAAATGGAAGTCTTCCAACAGGCGATCATAGATAACCAACAAAGGATGCAAAAAATAGAAGATAAGTCGGTGGAAGTGGATCAGAAATTAGAATACCTCCAAGGAGAGAACCAGAGATTGGCGCAAGTAAATGCAGAATTGGAAGACAGCTTTGCCGTGGCGGAGATGGAACGGTCATCATATTTTTTAAGATTTCAAAATGTCATAGAAGAGAAAGATGAGAATTTGTTGGAGCTGATGAGTGAGCTATTGGCGGAGCTGCTCGGAATAGAAAAGGATCAAATGAAAAAAGAGATAGATCAGGCTTTTAGAGTTAACTCAAGCTATGCTAGAAAAAATAGAGTTCCTAGGGAAATTCATGTAAGATTTGTTAAAAGATCAGTAAGAGATGACATTCTGAGAGCAATAAGAGATCAACCGCTGAAATATAAAGAAAAAGAACTTGTAGTTCTTAAGCAAATTCCTAGAAGGATAAGAGAAGCCCGAAGAGAATATCAATTTTTAACAAAGAAATTGTTTAATAAGGGAATCAACTTCAGATGGTTGATTCCGGAAGGAGTGTTAATTTTTTGGGATACGAAAAGATATAGATTGAACACCCCACTTCAAGCGGAGGAATTCTTCAATAATCATAGAGAGTTTTTGGAAAGAGGCGAAGCGGAGCCTAAGAAACAAGAGGAAATGAACGTGGCTGGAACATTTAAACAGAGGGAAGAGGATGAACCTAAAAAGACACAAACAGAGGAAGATGTAAGACTGAAAGATCAGAGACAGATAACCTCACCTAGAAGATTGAGGGCTAGAAATAATTGAAATTATGGAAGAGATTGGAGTCTTTTCAATAAACATAAATGGTCTGAACTCTCCTTCAAAAAGGAGAAAAATATTTACTAGACTACAAAAACTAAAAAAGGATATAATTTGTATTCAAGAGACACATATTAAGAGACAACATCTTAGAATTTTAGAACAATCTAAATTGGGTAAACTTTATGCTTCTTTGGCAATTCAAAAGAAAAGAGGTATAGCTTTGTATATAAAAGAAAAGTTGAACCCAAAACAAATTTATGCTGATGAAGAGGGGAGATTACTAATAGTAGAAATTACATGGAATCAAAAACAAATATTGATGGTGGCAATATATGCACCCAATGAGAAGCAAAACCAGTTTTACCAACAATTACATGATAAATTAGTGGATTTAAATTACCAAAATCTTTGCTTATTAGGAGATTTTAATATAGTAGCTGATGCAATACAAGATTATAAAAGTTCCAAACAAGGGAAAAAAGGAGGAAACGTTCTACCGAAGACTTTTTTTAAAATGAAAGAGGAATTGCTTCTACAAGATGTTTGGAGAGAGATGAATCCGGAAAAGTTACAATATACATTTTATTCGAATCGCCATAAATCATGGTCAAGAATTGATATGATATGGATGTCTCAAAATTTGAAGACTATAATACAAGAGGTCGAAATAGAACCTAATATTTGGGCAGATCACAATCCACTTAAAATGCTTTGGAAAGGAACCAAGAAACAATTAAGGTGGTCATTAAATAAATCTATATTGAAAGAGAAAGAATTTTTACAATTAGCAACAAAAGAAATGGATTTTTTTTTTAAAATAAATAAGAAAGAAGAAACCTCTCTTCAAAATGTATGGGATACGGCGAAAGCATATTTTAGAGGTTTGGCTATAACGTATACTGCCAAAAAGAACAAAGAAAAGAAGCAAGTACAGTTGAGGCTGAAAGAAGAAATTAAGAAATTGGAATTGGAATTACGAACTGACCCACAAAAGAAGGAACTAAAAGCACAAATGGAATTGATAAAACATAAATTAAATTTATCCGAGATGGAGATGATGGCACAACAGATTAAACGATCCAAACAAATTTTTTTTGAAAATGCTAATAAACCGGGAAGATGGCTTTCATATAGATTGAAGAAAGAAAGAGAAAAGAGAATGATATGTAAATTACAAGACTCAAAAGGCGAGATATATTGCCACAATGATGCGATGGAAAAAATTGTTAAAGATTATTATGAGACATTGTATAAGGCAGAGGTGGTCTCTGAAGAAGCAATAAAAGATTACTTAGTTAGAGCTGATCTTCCAAAGGTGCCAGAGAATATGCGACATATTTTAAATGAGAAGATAACAATGATGGAGATCACAGAGGCAATAAAAAGACAAAAGAAGGATAAAACCCCGGGGCCTGATGGGCTCCCTGCAGAAGTTTATGTAATTTTACAAGATACAGTAAGCCCGATTTTGAAAGAATTGTACAATGAAATCTTTTTAGAGACAAAAATACCAAATTCATGGACTGAAGCTAATATTACCTTGATACCTAAAGAAGACACTGATCTTACACAAATCAAAAATTATAGACCAATATCGCTATTAAATGTGGATTATAAAATTTTTACTTCAGTAATGGCAGAAAGATTGAAGAAATTCCTGACTGAATTTATTCATACAGATCAAAATGGTTTTTTGCCTAAAAGACAGATGAAGAACAATTTAAGGATTATTTTAAATGTTTTAGAATATTATGAACATCAGCCAGGGAAACAGATGGCACTTATATTTCTTGACGCACAAAAAGCCTTTGATAATTTAAATTGGCAATTTATGTTTCAACAGTTGATGGAAATGGACTTTGGTAAAAATTTCATAAATGCGATTCAAGCAATATATAATAAACAAACAGCAAAGATATTTTTAAATGGAAAATATACAGATGGCTTTGATATCAAAAAAGGTACAAGACAGGGATGTCCACTATCCCCCTTGTTATTTATTCTTACACTGGAAGTGTTGGCTAGAGACGTTAGACAAGATATGGAAATTAAAGGATTGGAAATAAAAGAACAAAAATATAAATTACAGGCTTTTGCGGATGATTTAGTCTTTATTATAGAGGAACCATTGGAAACAGTTACTATACTGCTGCAGAAAATAGAGAAATTTGGAGATGTAGCAGGCTTGAAGATAAATAAAGAAAAGACTAAAGTATTAACAAAAAATCTAACAGACAAACAGAGATCTCAACTTGCAGAAAGATCAAATCTTCAAATGGCTAAAAAAGTTAAATACTTAGGAATATATTTACATCAAAATATACAACAATAAAAGAAGATAATTATGAAAAACTAATGAAACAAATAAAAGTAGATTTGGAAAAGTGGAAAAATCTTCAATTGACATTGTTAGGCAGAATAGCGACTGTGAAGATGAACATTTTACCAAAAATACTTTTTCTATTTCAAACGATCCCTGTTAAATTGGGTAAGAAATTTTTTGATGATTTAAATTCAACAATATTGAGATTTATATGGCAAGGGAAGAAAGCACGAATTAAAACTAAACTACTACAAGAAACAAAAGATAGAGGGGGCTTTGGACTTCCGGACTGGAGACTTTATTACCAAGCGTCTATGTTACTTTGGCTCAAAGAATGGATTATGCTGAGAAATAAACGACTTCTTTATTTGGAGGGACATGACTTACAATTGGGCTGGCATGCGTTCTTATGGTATGAGAAAAACAAAGTACATAAATATTTTCAAAGACATGCTATAAGGAATGTGTTGTTCTCAGAGTGGGAGAAAATTAAACATAAAATATATATGAAAATACCAGAGTGGCTTTCAACGATGGAAGCATTTGCTTATCCAAATTTAATTAATTATGACAAACTTGTTACTTATAAAGACATTGTAGATAAGGATGGAAAACTTAAAGACAGACAAACTCTCTATCAACAAGGCATTGACTTAACATGGTGGTCCTATCTGCAAATTCAAACAAGATATGAAAAAGATGTAAAAGTAATGGACTTTTATAAAGAACAGACAGTATTTGATAAAACACTTTTGAAAACAGATGAAAATCTGATTAAGAAACTTTATAAATTTTTATTAAATTGGAAGATGGAAGAAGAACAAGTAAAAGAAACAATGATAGTGTGGGCAAAAAACTTTGGATATTCCATAGATTTAGAAGACTGGGAAAAGCTCTGGGAGAGAAATATTAAACTTACTAAAGCAGCTTCATATAAAGAGAATTTATATAAAATGTTTTATAGATGGCATATGACACCAGTTAGATTAGCGAAAATGTTTAAAAATGTATCGAATATTTGTTGGAAATGTAAAGAAAAACCAGGTACTTATTATCATATTTGGTGGATGTGTCCTAAAACTAAGAAATTTTGGTTTAAAATTCATAAATGGTTAGAAAAGATGACTAAAATACAAATAGAATATAAACCGGAATTATTTTTGCTAGGAATATTAGGATCTAACTATGGTAAAGAGAATGAATATTTAATATTACATGTATTGACAGCAGCGAGAATTGTATTTGCTCAATTTTGGAAAAATGAAAATCTACCACACGATCAGATTATAATTATGAAAATTTTAGAATGTGCAGAAATGGACAGATTGACATTGGAGATTAAGGAGAAAGAGGATTCAGTGTATTTTAGGACATGGGAAAAATTTTATCAGTGGTTAACATTACGTTAGAGCTGAATTATATTTAATTAGTAAGCTTTTATTTTATGACTATGTTTAGTATTAAATTATAATTGTTTAGTATTGTACTAATTACTGTTATTCAATACGTGCACCCGGACGAGAGTCTGCTTGTGTAAGCGTTGGATTTTTTATGTGGGGGTAACCCCACTACTGTACCTATCACTATCCCTATTCCCATCCCTATCCCAACTCCACTCCCTAACCCCATCCTCTACCCATATTATCCCTATCTTTCCCATACCCATATAAAATTTAATAAAATATATTAAAAAAAAAAAAAGAAAGTTGGAACTAATAATATAAATTATAATTTCACTCATAAAGAAAATTGATGCATCTCCTTCCAGGTTTTGAATGAGATGGCAAGAAATAGCCTTATTCTCTTTACCACCAAATTATAGTTTCCTGCTTCTAATAATATTGAATTTGTTAGCACCAAAATCCAATGGATGGCTTTATAATTGTTTTCTTTTATCTATGTGACTAATGAAATGTGCATGATAAGAGCCATACTAAGAGTCAAACGAGAATATTAAGAGTTTTTTAAATATGTCAAGACTTTTATATAATAAATGTAAAAAATTAAATTAGACTTCAGACTTCTGGAAATTTACAACTCTGTCCATGTCATGTTTAATTAAAGCAATAATAGAATTTGCAGCAGAGATGTACAATTATGAAATCTGTTTCTTCTGGGTTTTTTATTTAGATGGTAAATTAAAAATAAAGATACATACAGATAAATAATAAGATCTTTGGGGACTTTAATCAGTGCTTATTGTTGAAAGTTAGCAAAAGCTGAATTAAAGAATATCTTAGAGCTAATGTTTTCTTTTCTTTTTGGAATTATAATGAAAGCAGCAAGAGCAATATTTTTTTTTACACTTTTGAGTCCCTCTTAAGAGTATAACAGAAATAAAAAAAATCTATTTCAGATTTCATAAACCTTGCTGGACTCTACCCTTATTAATACATCCATTTATCTTATTTCTGAGTTGAACTTAAAAGTGAAACTGTGTGTTGAAAAACACTGCAGTTGGAATGACTTATGCTGACCAGTTCCAATTTTTTTTCCTTGTAAAGTCTGTTTAGTGCTACAGGACCAATTCAAAGGCAGATTGTTGGTGCCACACATCCCCTCTGACCTTTAAATCAAATTTAGTATTTTACTCGGTAGCATGCCAGCAAGCAAAAATTGACAGCTTAATAAAATGGGCATTTGTTTTTGCAATAAAGCTAAAAAAAAATCCTCCATCATTCATGGAAAAAGGAAATCAAAGCTTTGGGAAATGGTGGGGGAGGGGAAGGGCTTGTGGTAGGAAATCCCTTCTAAATAATTGTGTAAAAACAACAGGAATTTGTGTTCTCATAAGTGAACATTACCTTAAATTCAGTGAAAAAATCCCATCCTGTTATCTTTTACAGTGACAACAGTATGGGGGATATAGTCAGATGCTGCAGTCACTTCAAATACAAATCCATTAGTTTGACACTAACAATGTTATGCATGATGAACTGTGAGTCACTACAGATAGTAAAAAGAAAAGGGGAGATTGATGGGAAATGAAGAAAAGGATATTCTCAAGAAATCCATCTCCCTGTCAGAATTTACTAGGAACAGTCATAGATGTCAACTCTTCCAAAATTCAACCTTGCATTCACTAATAGTGGAAGCTTTATAGACTCAGTGTTGTCTAGATAAGAAGAAGCTGTACATATAATAGATCTGCCCATTACAGATTAATTATAAAAAATAGATTTTAAAAAATTGCAAAGAAAAAAGTGCAAAGCAGAGCAACTAAGATGATTAAAGGCCTGGAGACAAAAACATATGAAGAACAGTTGCAGGAATTGGGTATGGCTAGTTTAGAGAAAAGAAGGTGACATGATAGCAGCGTTCCAATATTTGAGGGGTTGCCACAAAGAAGAGGGAGTCAATTTATTTTCCAAAGCACCAGAAGACAAGACAATGGATGGAAGCTAATCAAGGAGAGAAGCAATGTGGAATTAAGGAGAAACTTCCTAACAGTGAGGACAATTAACCAGTGGAACAGCTTGCCTTCAGAAGTTGTAGGTTCTTCATCACTGGAGGCTTTTAAGAAAAGACTGGAAAGCCACCTGTCTGAAATAGTATAGGGTCTCCTGCTTGAATAGGGAGCTGGACTAGAAGATCTCCAAGACCCCTTCCAGCTCTATTCTGATTGAAGATCCCAGGAATCAAGATTTATCTATGTCTGCTGGGTGCATGTGTGCGTGTGTGTCCCAGACTTTAAAGGCACTCAAGACCTGGTTATATGACCAGATGTGAGGTTCCCACAGACCCAGAAATTTGTTTAGATGGCTCCATTGTTGAGGGGACCATTTTCTATTCTCCCTTTAGCTTTGGATTATATGCTTGGGTTTTGTGATATTTATTACAATATTTTTGTATTTGTATCGATTGTTTCTGTATCTTTGTTTTTTTAATCTATTTTTGTGTGCCACCCTGTCACTTTAGATAATTTGGGTGGCTATATAATGTTGACTGATTGATAAATCCATCCAGTATTTCTAATATTTTTGTGTAAGGCAACATTTGTTTCACAGTCATGCCTTCATTAATATCTTTTGGACATAGGCTATCCATAGAAGTAGAAATCATTTGCTGATACTATAGCTGCTAATTTCTGAACACATTCTTTGAAAATCTCCTGAAGTATTTCAAACATTATAAAATATTGTGGCATTTTGTAAAACCTTATACTAATCAAAAAATAAAGGCAAGTTTATACTTCTTTCCCCTTTTCTTCTCTGTCTACAATTTTTAATCCCCTCTAGTGTCAGAAATTTTCAGTTGTTAAAAGTGATTAGAAAGTGAAAGTTAACAAATCCACTGTCCTTTAAAAGGCTTCACCATGGTTGTGAGCATGATGGTTCATCCCTTCAACTGCCAATGCTCATACTGTCCTGTGGTTTCCTCACAAGGAGCTGCCATCTGGAGTATATGTAGGTAATCTCCTATCCTCTCCTTCTCCAGAGAGATTTCAAAGAACCATTCTACTTGCTGATTCTTTGATCTTTGCCACAATCGTCATCTCCATTCTTTCAGAGACGTGCTTAGTTCACCATGCCTCCCGTGGAAGTTCAACCTGGACTGATATTAAAATGTGATGCAGTGATGGTCCTAGTTAGGACTTTGAGGAGAGATGGCCAGAATATTTTGACTGATAAATCAAACAAGGAGAAGCAACGGTAATAGCTAACCCAGTATTATAGTTTTATATTATATTATATTATACTAGGCAACTTGTATAATTATATATTATTATACTAGGTAACTTGTGACTTATTACAGGTAATTGTTTCAGAAATGTTTCCTTACCTAAGCAGAGAAAACAGAATGACCATGCGTGGGGGTGGGGAAGCAGTGGGAGCCAGAGTAACTTCTGAATTCCTACCAGCTTCCCCACTGAGTTTCATCTTTTATAAACTGACAGAGAGTACTGGAAATCCTTCCTTCCTTCCTTCCTTCCTTCCTTCGAAAGAATAAGGCAGATAGACAAAAGTTTCTTTTACTCAGAAAGAAAAGTTTCTCAAAATTGTCAAGTCAGTTTTGGTACAGCCACAGTACTAACAGATAGTAAAATCTCCCTGGAACCAGCAGTTGCTGTATATGACTAACCAACTACAAACAGTCCTACAGGCAGAGCACTTTAGTGTGGGGCATGCTGTGTTACAGACTGATTACTAACCCCTAATACATGGAGTTCCATGAAGAGTGATGAATCGGAATGTGTTCATGGAATTTCAATATCAGAAAGTGTAAAGTAGTATGTCAGGAGCAGCTTAAAGCCATAAATAAATATTTCTGCACATCCAAAAGTTTTTGATGAATATTTTTTCTTTATTCATACAGCAAAGTGATTCTTAGTTTTGTTTCCAAGCATAAAAAACTAATGATGCAGTTTTCCTTCACTCTGTATAAACAAGCAGTGTGTCAATTCCCTTTTCCAATTCCCTTTATAGCTGTGGAAGTTGGCTTGGATTTATGATCTACCCTTTGAGTGTATCTAAGCAAACTACTCTCCTCCTTGAGAAGTAAAACTGTTTCTAGTATTGATGCATAGAAATTCTTCTTTCCTAGACTTCTGGGGGGAGATATGATGAACTGAAGATGGCTGTGCAAAAGCGGACTCAATGACCATTGCCAAAATACAAAGAACCAATGAGTAGATTCCTAGGAACCTCTCCTCTGGTTAAGGAGAGGATGGGGGATAACCCACATGTGCTCCAGCTGCTTTCTATGAGGAGACCACAGGACAGTACTTTTCCATGGATTTGAGAGATATTGGGATGAGCTATTTTGCTCACAACCATGGAAAGGATTTTCAAACTTAGACTGCCAAAGAGCTAGTTTGGTGTAGTGGTTAAGGTATCAGTCCAGAAATCAGGAAAGTATGAGTTCTTGTCTCACATTGGCCCCAAAGCCAGCTGGCAAAGCCCGTCATTTTTCTCAGACAAGGAGATAACGACAAACTACTTCTGAAAAACCTTGCCAAGAAAACTGCAGGGAATTGTCCAGGCAATATCTGAGAATTGAACATGACTGAATGGAAGAAAAAAAATGTGCAAACCTCACTTTCTAATTACTTTTGGAAATTGCTCTTTAATTATTTTTAAGCTATTAGAGATCTTGAAAATGACAAGTCTGAAAATGCTGGTTGAATCTGCCTTTAATTCTGTCAGGAAGCAATTTTTAATCATACCTTAAGCATTTAAATAATCTGGGGGGGGAAACAGCAAAAAATAAATAAGATTTTGATCCTAGAAAGTTATAAACAGTCCAGATAAAATTGGACAATTGAAATGTTTACAATAAGATTTTAACATTAATTAATTTAAATATATATATAAAGCACAGTTTTTCATAATAAATAGATCCTATTTTGATTTTTATAACATATAATAAAGATAAAGAATTCATTATTTCAAAAACTGGACACTAGAGTAAACTAAAAGTTTTAGCTAGAAGAAAGATAAGCACTTTAAAATGATGCAAAACATTCTAACAATAAAAATACTAAGGGAGACTTTTGAAGAATGGAATCAGAATTAATAGCCATAATATAAACAGTAATGAGGTCTGGTTCTTGGATGAACTATGTCCAAAAGATGCTATTGAATAAATGCCAGATGTAGAATACATTTTATCTGACAAGATAGAGATGGCATTGAAAAGTCAAGCTAATGATTTAGAAAAGGATATTTCACTGGATCTACAAATGAAATTGAGGTTTTAAAATAGAGAAGGGAAATACAAATGACAAACCTGGATATTTTTTTCCTATAGGATTTACAAAAGATTCTTGTTAAAGCCTTGAGGAATTCCATACAATGTGACAAAAAAGAAACAAGGAGAAATAAAATCCTATGATAATATTTGAATGAACTAAATATTAAGATTGTTAAAAGTAAAAGGGAGGAATATAAAATTGGTTCATTTGATCAAGATTAAAAAAGATATGTTGTTACTTCTGGTTATCCTTTATGGACTTTCTGCTGATACCAGGAATGCAAAGATGATGGTTTGTGGATTTGTTTATAGATAGCGGATGGGATATGATATTATCATTAAGAGATAAATGTTTGTGTTTTTAAAGAGTGTAGAGTCATTAAATTTGTTTATACTTGTGATGAAGATTGGAAGTCTCTCACACACACATACACACACGTGTGTGTGTGTTTGTGTATGTGTGTGTGTATGAATACACACACACACACAAAAGTATATGTTCTCTTTTTTATATTCTTTTCTTCTCTTTTTCTTTCTTCTTCCTTTATTTTTTTTTACTCCTCTCTAAGCTTTTTTCTTTCTTTAGTTTGTATTGGAATGTAAATACACACACACATACATACACATGCAGACATAAACACACACAGAGAGAGACACATTCCATTCTTCTTTCTTGCTTTTCTTAGAGATAGAATTAAACAGGAGTATTTATTTCGAGGCTTAACTGACAGTTCTTCAGGTTGGGAGCATGAGAGCATGGGGTCTTCATAAATGGTGTCATATTGAATTACTCTCACCCCTCTGGATAAAGTCCCAGAAGAAGATCTTGTTTCATTGGGAAAATCACATGACAGGATGACAATAGCACTTAGCTGTAAATACTGTCACACAGTAAATATCAGCTGTTGGGAATCGGTCTAGGAGGACTAGCTTGTATGTTTTGTACAGAAAACAAGATTCAGTCTGAAAAAGATTTAGGACTGATTAAGTGGTTGGTCTTTTTTGTATTCATAGGATTTCTTCCAAAAACATGCCAAAAATATGATGCATATACAGAAAAATATTAGCCTGCCAGAGTTAAATGGCAAGTGGGTGGTCAAAGTGAGTGAATGAATGGTTAAACACGCCTACCGTCTAATCAATAGGATTGGAAATGCAGATTTTATTGAGTTCATATAATTGCTTTTTTAATGTGAGGTAGACGCTAGGTTTATGAATGTTTTGCACAGTTATGAATGTATTTAATAGGTCTGTGTGAAGCTTCAAAGATTGTTTTACTTCAGTAAAGATTTTTTTTAAAAAACACACAAAAAGCAACATGATTCCTTCACTTGTCAGAGCAAAACAAAATAGTTGATGTGTTTTCCCTCCACCTGCTTTAGAGCCCTTCCCGTCCTTCTTCTTCAGAGTCCAAACTATAAAGTAAGGCTAAGACTTCCTCAATGAGTGTAGTAGGGGCTGAGAGAGGGCTTCTCCTTCAATGCTGCCCCAAAGTCTACTGGGCTGCAGGGTGTATCAGAACTGCCCAGTCTGAAGACTTCTTTGGACTATCCACTCTAGATTTTGCCAAGCCCTCAAGAGAAAGTTCCATTCAACTTCTCCTGATCACCTAGTATCAGGCAGACAACGCAGAGGAGATGAGCAGCAGCATATCCTCCAAGGTACTTACTAAATGTTTTAGTGGGTGCTATGAAAACCATGCCACTTCCTTTCTCCAGACCACATTTCTCCAGATCATTAGCCAAAATCTTCATACACAGAAGATTGGAAATCCTGCAGCTGGCAATCTCAAAATGATCCTGCCTTGAAGCACTTTGATAATCCTGAGGAGAAAGCTCTGGAGTCATCCAAATTGGCTTCATTGAGGCAAGTTAGATAAAACCTTCGCATCAGGAAAGTGAATCACATTGCCTCCATGGCACAGATCTTTTATCAAAACTAATCTATAAATAACTTCTGACAGGCATATTATTTAATTGCTTCAACTTTCAGCAGGAGTTTGCAAGGATTGTATTGCGTAACTAGGAACACAGATTTCTACTTGAAAAAAAGCACGAACTAAATACCAGAGGAGGTTGGTACTCATTTAATAGGGAACATTCTTCACAGAGTGCTTAATTCTGTGGAAACGTTCTTGACTTCAAAATCAACTCCATGTATTTTTTTTTTCTTTTTAATACCAGAGGAGGTTGGTACTTATTTAATAAAGAACATTGTGTTTGGTCCTTCACAGTGTGCCTAATTCCAAGAAAGCATTCTTGACTTCAGGATCAACGCCGTGTAATTTTTGTTTTAATACAAAGCTACATTTATGATTCAAAATATATTGAATGGCTCAGCAAGAGCTAGCCAGGATGCCCTGATATTTTACTGTGCTAAGCTTTTGATCAAACAGTAAAGTTTAGCAGCCAGTTATGTGTTTGGGCAAGTAGAAGGACAAGCTTTACAAATATAAGCAACTAATTTATCCTGAGATAACACATTTCTCCATCCAGCTAGCAAATTACTAGACCATAGATTAAATATGATCTCTGGCATCTTTGAATCTCGCCCAGGGCTTCTCCTTCTCAGTCTACCCCATTCCAAGCAATTAAGCTTTAAAAGGGGGAGGAAGTTCTAGTTGTGTAATTAGAATTTTGTTCTTTTAAAATTCTGAAGCAATTGGAAGAGTGAATTGTACAGAAGAGAGAAAGACTAACCTTCTCCCCATGATGCAAAACTGTCTTTTGGGCAATCAATTGTACCTAATGCTACGAGGAGGTTATTTTTGTTTCTGTTATTTTTCTTTGTTTTGTTTTAAATCTGTTTCTTTTGTGCAGGATTGAAGATGCAGCAGGTGAAGGAAAGAAGAGAACAGAGAAAGAAAAGGAGTAAAGAATGGAATGGATGGGATTGCAGTGTTAACAAAGCAATTGAAGATGCATATGCTTTAATTAATGAAGCCAAAGGCAGGATGAATGAACAATTGATAAAGGCTGTCTGTGTGCATGGATATGTCTAAGAAAGAAACAGAGAAAGAGTGCCTGGGAGCACATTGGACAATTATGGCTTGCACTCCAGCTGTGATCTTTCCAGAACTGGTTAGATTTATCAATTAGCTTTGTACTCTTTCCCTTTAATCCAACTTAACTACTACTATGCATTTCATGTGGGGCTTGAAAAGTGTCTAAAAACTCTTATTGTAATGAGTGCAGAATGGCAGCTGGCAAGATTACACACAAAATCTGTTTTTATTATTCTTAACAAAGATTTTTAAAATGATCTGTTTTATTATTGCTGTATGCATACAAAGTAAAATCACAGCTGCCAGTTCTTTAACTGGTGTTGCCCTCCATACCCATCAAGTTATTCCCAAGAACGTGCATCAGCGTAGTATATATGCAGATCCAAGCAGCATGACCTTCTGTAATTGACAGATGGAAATATTGTCCCTGTATAGATTTTCTAAGTGCAATCCAGGATTTTTTGATATGTGTACTGATAATCACTGGGACCACTATGACCAGTTTATTAGATTAGATTTATTTATTTTTTATCCAACTTTATTATTTTTTAAATAAATAAATAACTCAAGGTTAATACACTTTCCTCCTTCTATTTTCCCCTCAACAACAAACCTGTGAGTTGAGTTGGGCTGAGAGAGAGTGACTGGCCCAAAGCTGGGCTAGAACTCATAGTGTCCTTGCTTCTAGTCTGGTTCCTTAACCACTAAACCAAATTCAATTTCAGTGTTAAGATTTTGATTTTCCAATTCTTTGTCTTTTATTCTACTATCTCCTGGTATTATCACAACAATTATCCACATTTTTGTCAAGCGCCAGGGAAATCAGAAGATCTAGGCAATTCAAATGAGTATAAAGAGTTATTGCTGTCTACAAGAATCTGAACTACTCTGCAAGAATCTGAACTACTAACCATCAAAGCAAATTGGCGGTAGATAAGAGTCAATGGAATTCAAGGAGGGCTGGACTTAGATCTCTTATGGAGGTGCAGAGACTTGAGACTGATGATACGTTTGACCCCTCCCTTGGATCCAGCCTGGTCATCTACTACAATTTTCTTTTTCTTGCTTTTATTATCATAATTAATCATGTCCCCAGACTTTTTGGCAGGCATATTTTCAACCAAGTCTAGAAAAGCAGGAATTGCTTCCTGAATTTTCTCTAATTTTCAATTATTCCTTGATATTGTGGCAACTATTGTATGTCACAGTCTTTCATTGTTCTCTCCTTGAGGACTGTTTCTATGTATGCAGATCTGCTTCCTATTATTCAGCCATATAAAAATAATTTCTTCTTACATCATATCTCCTTCAAAAGCAGAGCTGAGAACAAACAAAAATCAACAAATAATAATTTAGAAGCGTTTTTTGTTGGTCTGAAATGGTTTTCTAGTGGCTTGAATCCAGAAACCTAAGCAAACAGAAGGCTGCCTACTGAAACTCTCTTTGATGATTCTTCCCGTCTTTCTGGAAAAAGAACATTCTGGAATGTCCAAGGCTTTCTTGGGGAATGTAAACCTTGTTAGAAAGGAGTGAATGGGAAACAGCCTTGTGCTTCACGCATCCAAAGTTCCTAGTATGAGTTTCAGTTATTCCCCTCTCTCATGGTAATTCCATCAGTCTCTAGAGAGGTCTTAGGAGTAGTGGATGTGGAAGGGAAGAATATTTAATCATGTGTTTTACTTACCCTTTCCACAAACTGAGGATCAGGTTTTCACTCCTAGAGATTCCAGGCTTGGGTACAATCTCCATTCTCCTTGCCCCACCATGACAAGAGTGAGAAGAAAGTCTGGCATATGTTATTTTTCTTTCTGATCCATTGTTTCAAATCTTCTCTCTTTTCCTTTCCACGTAAGGAAATGTAGGATATCAACTGACTGTATTTTGTTTGTGATGATATCCATCCTATCACTGATGTCTTCTAGAGCTGCAACCTCCAACCTTTCTGGCACCAGGGACCAGTTTCAGAAGAAAAATTGTCTACCATGGTCCTGGGGGAGAGAGATGGTTTTGTGTGCAACCTAGACACTGTGCATGCACAGATAAAGCTTCACTTGCTTGCCTGCAGCTTGCACAGCTCTGTTCCTAACAGGCCACAGACAGGTCCCAGTCCGTGGCCCGGGAGTAAGAGACCCCTGTTCTAGAGGGGCCACCATTTTTATTCCTCAAAAGGGAAGCCACCTCTCATGGAAACCAGGACTGTGCTCACTTTCAAAATCATTCACAAAAATGGATTCAGTGGTTGTGTGAATGCAAGGACAGCATATCTCTTCTGTTCATTAAACCACCCCTTTTTTCAGGTTTTACATGGAAGCCTGGAAAGAAGAATATTTTATTTATTTATTTATTACATTTATATGCTGCCTATAAGGCAACTGTTATCACTGCTTTAAGAGTTATAATAACTTTTAAAATTCAGTCTTTAAAGGCATCTTTGGGTCAGCAGGAGTGCTTTTTTTTTCACGTGAAATCCCAAACGTTTCTTTTAAAGGAGAAATTTCCTGACAGAACAATTAATCAGACTTGCCTCAAGACGTTGTGGGTGCTTCAACATAGGAGGTTTTAAAGAAGAGATTGGACAACCATTTGCCTGAAATGGTATAGGGTCTCTGGCTTGAGCATAGGGTTGGATTAGATGACCTTCAATGTCCCTTCCAACTTTTTTATTATTATTATTATTATTATTATTATTATTATTATTATTATTATTATTATTATTATTATTATTATTATTATTATTATTATTATTATTATTATTATTATTATTATTATTATTATTATTATTATTATTATTATTATTATTATTTCATTTTTTAACCATGCACAAACATGGAAAACATTTAATTTTTACTGTGGGTTCATATGTACCATACTCACCTTGCTTAACCAGCTATACATTAACATGTACTTTAGGAAAAATGGTAGATTTTTTGCTTGTAGTCTAACTCAGAAGAATGTGTGTCAAAAGTAAGGATATATTACCTCAAATTGGCTTTATATTTAACGAAGAGATGAGTTGGCATTTTGTCAGCTAATGAACTTCTGGGGAAAATCTATAGAGGAAAAAGAGATAATTAAATGGAATTTTTTTAGGAAACAAAGAAAGGTTCACATCTCTCTTGTAAATGATGAATTTGTTTTTCATTCAGTCTGGAACTAAACACAGAGCTACCATAAATCTTGGATAAGTGTGAGATAGACCTTCCAGGTTAGTTGTCTTGTTGGTATCAATGACACTCAGCAAAAGCTCAAGCAAGGCTAAACAAACCTGCCTACCAAAACCAAGAAAGTTTTGAACTGCCTCCTACTGCTCCTGAAATAGTCAATATGTTGCCTCCAATGATCTAAACAACTTCTTTAAACAAGTCAGATTATAATCATGTCAAAATATATGTGTTGAAACCAGGTTCTCATTCATAGAACTATTTGGAAATCTTACATGAAATCAAAAAATACGATAGATGTCTTTTGGTAGATATTGCTACTTTCAAGTTTCTTATGTACATCAGTTAATCTATATTTTTTTCCAATAAAAGTGAACATACGTAGTTCAAGGTTGAACTGTAGAGTCTTTGGTACTCTGAACTTGGTCATTTGCTTGTCGATGTTTCATTACCCAACAGGCTAACCTCATCTGTGCTAGTGTTGCCTCCTTGGGGCTTCCTTAATTAAGGGTATTGATTACTGCTGCCATGGATCTTTCACTAGTTCTGTATCCATGCACATAAAGAGCATTGTGACATTGAATTAAACTATTCAAAATCTTCTATTTTTAGGTCTTTGGGTTGTTGTTGTTTTTGTTGTTGTTTGGAGCCACTATAGTGGGAAGTTGTCAGAATATTTGTTCCTGATTGTGAAATGTTCAAGCTTGTTGTAAGTTCTATGCCTATATCCTTTTAGAATATTTTTAAAATAGAGTGTATATCCAAAGGAGAACCGCACTTAGGGGCAATCAACCAGTAACCAACGCAAAGTAGTTCACTCTTCTCAGTTTCACCCACATTGCATCTTCTTTGTCCAGGGAAAGCATAAGAACACAGATAATGCCTGTTTAACTGTTAGTGATCATAATCCTGCCATGTCTTTCTCAGTTTGGAAAATGTGCTATGTGGTTTGGAAAATGTCCTACGGCTAATACGGGAGACTTTGCAAAGGTAATTCTCATTGATCTCAATTAGGTCATAACTTCCCTCTTCAAAAACGATACAAAACACCTGAGAGAGAGAGCTATAGTGCTTGCAAACTGTAGTGCTTGCAAACTTGACTCCTGTTGTAGAAAATGAGGAAGCAACAAAGATGATTAGGGGACTGGAGGCTAAAACATATGAAGAACAGTTACAGGAACTGGGCATGGCTAATCTAGTGAAGAGAAAGACCAGGGGAAACATGATAACAATGTTCCAATATTTGAGGGGCTGTCACAGAGAGGAGGGGGTCAACCTATTTTCCAAAGCACCTGAAGGTCAGACAAGGAATAACAAATGGAAACTGATCAAGAAGAGATTCAACCTGGAAATAAGGAGAAATTTTCTGACAGTGAGAACCATCGACCAATGGAACAGTTTGCTGTTGTGGGAGCTTCATTACTGGAAGCTTTCAAGAAGAGATTGGACTGTCATCTATCAGAAATGGTGTAGGGTCTCCTGCTTGGGCTGAGGGTTCAACTAGATGACCTCCACGGTCCCTTCCAACTCTGTTATTCTATTCTATTCTATTCTATTCTATTCTATTCTATTCTATTCTATTCTATTCTATTCTATTCTATTCTATTCTATTCTATTCAGAAAGGGGGTAGAATTTAAGGAACTTCAGAGGGTGGGTTTTGTTTTAAGCTCCATGAGCCAGATGGACTGTCCTGACAACCCAGATTAAGCATAAATATGGGATGTTTTCCCATTTTGCATGTTCTTCCTTCACACTGAGCAGAACCTCCCAACATCATCAACTCCAATTTCTTATTTCACTTAGCACTACATTATATAATCTGTTCTTAGCTAATTAAGCACTCAAGTCAGTCTATTCTAGAGGGGAATTGTGTTTCTCATTTTTCCAATCAGCTGCTTTCAAAACAGGAATTGTACCCTATTGGTACAAATTCTCAAAGCAGACAAACTAGAATAAAATTTTCTAGAATCCAGTCCAAACTGGTCCAATGTGGAGGAACTGGAGGAGTTTAGACTGATTTATGAGTCCTTCGTCATTAACATTAGAGAGGTGCACCCCCAAGCTAATACCTTAATTTGTCTGAATCATATTTCTAAATATACATTACAGACAAGATAGTCTTAAAGATGCCTTGCTTGAATGCTTAAAAGATTTAAAATATCGTTCCAAAGCTTGAAAATTTAAATGTCAGCATATCTATTTAGTTGGCCACCAAGGGACTAATTAAGATTCCAAAGAAACTAAGTGTGTTTGTATGTATTTGTTAAATTTGAACTGCTCAATAATTCCATTACATCCATAGCTTTAGCTCTAAGGTATTTAAACTGCTCCAGTTAAATACCATTGTCTGAATTAACTTATAGGGAAAAAAAACTGTAGAAAATGCATACAAGCTGAGCTATATTGTGAGATTGTTTGATCACAAAGCTCACCTGCTCCATTTGCATCTTCATTGACAATAAATTGCTTTGACAGCTGAACCTGAACTGAAATGGCACAGAAGTTTGTAGTGGAAACAAGGAGGATGTGATATTATGTGAAATTGTATCTTAATCCTTTAATAGGGAGTTGGTCATCATGAAGCAATTATAAGAGCAACATCTAAATTGAGATCATTTAGAATATATTTCATCTAAATTGCTACTGCCTTGTGCATTTCATCTAAATTGCTACCATTTCCTAAGCAGACATAAGCACATCAGGGTTATCCGTACTTTATTTTTAATTTTCATAGAAAATCATAGGGTCATAGGACTGGAAAAGTCCTTGGAGGTCTTCCAGTCCAGCCCATTGCTCAAGTTAGGAGTCTTATTATGAAGATTGAATCGCTATAATGCCTGCTGGCTTCTATCGCTAATCAACTTGCCATAGAAAAGGGGGGAGGGGTAGAAAGCGAAGGGAGGAAACGGGATTCCAAGAAGCCGTTCACGGACCGTGAGAACCTGCAGGAATGACAAAGTCACTAACGCAGGTGCTTGACGGAGAAGTGGACCGTTCCCATAACAAGCCAAAGTTCTGTGATTGGGCAGTGGGGGCACCCAGTGGGTGGGGGCAAGGGAAGCTATTGTTTAACTAAGCGATCTTTCACATGGGAAAACCAGAGCTGGTTTTGTTTCTTCAGTTCCGAGATGGTGTATCCAATAAAGTTTTATCTTTTATGGCACTCAAAAGCCTTGTTTGCTAGTCGGGCAGTTGACAGTTATACCATCCCAGCCAAATGGGATGGTATAACTGTCCAGTCTATTTTTGAAAACCTCCCGGAGCACCCACAACTCTGGGAGTCAAGCGATTCCATTGATTAATTGCTCTACCTGTCAGAAAATTTCTCCTGCTAGGTTGTATCTCTCTATGACAAGCTTCCCCCATCACTTCTTTTAGATCAGACTTCTGCACTAAGCAGAAGTAATAATATGCACTTGAATGTAGACATAACTGGAAGAGAAAACAAGAAGAAATCTGCTGCAGGTGCCAGAGGTATAATGTGGAAAACTCCAAAATAGACATCCCATGACTTTCTGGAGTATCCCATGAGTGAAGATACATTGGAGAAAAATCATACGGTAGAATCTGCTACTTAGATCCAAAGATCATAAAATCAAATTAGTTGGATCCTACTTAGTACAAGATTCCATCATCTATTAAAGTGGACAATTTCAAATAACAATAACAATAACAACAACAACAACAACAATAATAATAATAGTGACGATGACGATGACGATGATGATGTAAGAGACCTTGGAGGTCTTCTAATCCAACCCCCTGCTCAGGCAGGAAACCCTATACCATTTCAGACAATATGACATGTGAATGTCTAATCCTTAAACAATCCATTTGTTGGCACAACTTAAAAGGATGTTTCCTTATAAAACCCTTCATTTCCATTCAATGACTTCCTTCTGAAATATTAATATACATGATTATTAGATTCATTTGAGGGTATTCCCCCAGGATCCCTCAGCCATCTGAAGTTTTGACTAATCATGTTCTGCCAGCCTCCCTTCCTGTCCCCGGTTTACAAAATATCCTTCCCACCTTCATTGTCTTTCCCAGTAACAGGGTAATATGTTTTTTGTATGCCTATGCAATTAATTGGTTTGGGGAGTTGGAAATGTAAAGCTGCTCTGTGTTTATTTCATCATCATGTTAACTCTGCTTTTTAATTATTTTAAATAACATAAAAAGTTCTTCTTGATCAAAGCAAGGATAATTTAATCTGGCATGCTGTACTCCATAGTGGTAAGGCTGGCCTACTACAGATAGTTCTCGATGTACGACCACAATTAAGCCCCAAATTTATATTGCTAAGTGAAGAGAAATTGGTTAAGTGAGTTTTGTTCCTTTTTACGACTTTTCTTGCCACATTTTTTAAGTGAGTCATTGCAGTTGTTAAATTAGTAACACCGTTGTTAGGTGAATCTGGCTTTCCCGTTGACTTTGTTTGTCAGAAGGTCATAAAAAGAGATCACATGACCTCGGGACACTGCCACCGTCATAAATATGAACCAGCTGTCAAGCATCTGAATGTAAATCACATGACCATGGGGAAGCTGCAACAGTCATAAGTGTGAAAAATGGCCCTAAGGCACTTTTTCAGGGCTGTTGTAACTTTGAACCATCACACAATGAATTCTTGTAAGTCGAGGAATACTTATATTAAGCAAAGTGTGAGAACACTATTAAAACTGGTTCTTCTTCAGATCTTGCCTGTGGCTTTTGCGGGAGAATACACGCCTATGTGTTATGCAGAGTGAGCTGGTTTAAACTATTTCTGTATGTGTGGTAAGGAAAGGAAGGACCATAGTTATCCTTCGCCAGTAGGCAAAATGCCTTTTTCTCTGCATGTACATTCTAAAAACAGATATGGCCGTTTCAGTGGCCAATCAGATGCCTGTGAGAAGGCCACAGAAAGGGCATAATATCATGGTCCTCTATGGCTTGGTGCTTGGTGCATAATATTATAAACTCTCTAGAATATGTTACTGTCATCCTGCCATAGATCAATCAGCCTTGGAGTAAAAATAGTCCATGACAATTGTTTGGTTTATTCCCATATTTTATTTTGTTTTGTACTTAGATTTCAAGGGCTGCTGAAATGAGCAATGCTGCTGGGTGGCATGCAAATTAAAAATAACCAAGTACCTAAAAACAAAAGAAAAATGGAAATAAATAAATAAATATTTTCAAGCCAACATATACATAGCAATAGCGCTTTAGAACACTCTCTGTCCAGTTTACAATCTCAGTACATTGCCCCCAACAAACTGAGTCCTATTTTACTGACCTTGGAAGGATGGAAGGATGAATCAACCTTGAGCCCCATCAGGATTGAACACCAAGCTGTGGGCAGAGTTTGCCTGCAATACTGCATTCTAACCACTGTGTCACCAGGGTGCCTACATACCAGAGCTTGGGGAAAAATGTGTTCAATGCTTGTTGAAAGGTTTGGGAGCTCAGAGCAATTTGAACCCTCAGGCCCGATGCCCCAATTGTGCATCTGAGATGCTTCTCTGCTTTCTAAGTACCGGACACACCACAGCGTAGCAGATCTGCATACAATGCTTTACTGTGGCACACACCTTCACCAACACAGGTTATAGCTCTGGGTTAACTCCATTCTCTACCTAGGCCTTGCAAGTGGATGTAGCACATGAACATGTCTTTAATACCTAATTCTTTTTTTTTTTTTTTAAATATATTTTATTAAATTTTATATGGGTATGGGAAGGATAGGGATAATATGGGTAGAGGATGGGGTTAGGGAGTGGAGTTGGGATAGGGATGGGAATAGGGATAGGGATAGGTACAGTAGTGGGGTTACCCCCACATAAAAAATCCAACGCTTACACAAGCAGACTCTCGTCCGGGTACACGTATTGAATAACAGTAATTAGTACAATACTAAACAATTATAATTTAATACTAAACATAGTCATAAAATAAAAGCTTACTAATTAAATATAATTCAGCTCTAACGTAATGTTAACCACTGATAAAAATTTTCCCATGTCCTAAAATACACTGAATCCTCTTTCTCCTTAATCTCCAACGTCAATCTGTCCATTTCTGCACATTCTAAAATTTTCATAATTATAATCTGATCGTGTGGTAGATTTTCATTTTTCCAAAATTGAGCAAATACAATTCTCGCTGCTGTCAATACATGTAATATTAAATATTCATTCTCTTTACCATAGTTAGATCCTAATATTCCTAGCAAAAATAATTTCCAAAGCAGCTTCATATAAAGAGAATTTATATAAAATGTTTTATAGATGGCATATGACACCAGTTAGTTTAGCGAAAATGTTTAAAAATGTATCGAATATTTGTTGGAAATGTAAAGAAAAACCAGGTACTTATTATCATATTTGGTGGATGTGTCCTAAAACTAAGAAATTTTGGTTTAAAATTCATAAATGGTTAGAAAAGATGACTAAAATACAAATAGAATATAAAAAAATACCTAATTCTTAAAACAAACCCCACTCTCAAAGTCTGTAAAGTGGCATACAACCATTGTTTCCCACCCAAGGTTTTTGCACTGGTTGGGATGAAGTGTTATCTCGGTATGGATGCTATTTTTCTGGTTGCTGCAGAGCTCTAGCTATAAGCTATAAGCTCTGCTCTTAAATAGTATTCTAGTAAGCACTCCAGCTGAGCTTCCAAGCCAAACCCCGGGGGGGGGGGTCTATGACAGGGATCTTCAAACTTGGCCCTTTTATGACTTGTGGACTTCAACTCCCAGAATTCCTCAGCCAGGCACGCTGGAGTGCTTACTAGAATACTATTTAAGAGCAGAGCTTATAGCTTATAGCTAGAGCTCTGCAGCAACCAGAAAAATAGCATCCATACCGAGATAACACTTCATCCCAACCAGTGCAAAAACTTTGGGTGGGAAACAAGAATGGGGTTTGCTTTAAGAATTAGGTATTAAAGACATGTTCATGTGCTACATCCACTTGCAAGGCCTAGGTAGAGAATGGAGTTAACCCAGAGCTATAACCTGTGTTGGTGAAGGTGTGTGCCACAGTAAAGCATTGTATGCAGATCTGCTACACTGTGGTGTGTCCGGTACTTAGAAAGCAGAGAAGCATCTCAGATGCACAATTGGGGCATCAGGCCTGAGGGTTCAAATTGCTCTGAGCTCCCAAACCTTTCAACAAGCATTGAACACATTTTCCCCCAAGCTCTGGTATGTAGGAGCCTTGGTGACACAGTGGTTAGAATGCAGTATTGCAGGCAAACTCTGCCCACAGCTTGGTGTTCAATCCTGATGGGGCTCAAGGTTGATTCATCCTTCCATCCTTCCAAGGTCAGTAAAATAGGACTCAGTTTGTTGGGGGCAATGTACTGAGATTGTAAACTGGACAGAGAGTGTTCTAAAGTGCTATTGCTATGTATATGTTGGCTTGAAAATATTTATTTATTTATTTCCATGGTCTATGACAACTCGCCACAGCCAGCTCGCTGCAGCCAACTTGTTATAACCAACTCGCTGTGGCCAACTCATCATGGGAAAACTTGCCATGGGACAAGAGTTACATTAATATTGAAGAAACAGCGGAATAGAATCATTATAGAAATGATGCCAAAAGAGGGATACAATGAAATGTGAATGACAAAACTTAAAATATTTTTAAAATTATTTTAAATAATTAAACTGAATTGTTGAATTGTCCCACAGCGAGTTGTCCTGTGGTGACATGGCCATTGTGAGTTGTCCCACACTAAGTTGGCCATGGCAAGTTGACCCTGGTGAGTTGGCTGTAGTGAGTTGTCCCATTCCACCCCAGGGAGAAATCTCACCAGGATATGCTGCTTCCCATAGCTTGGGGTCCTGACAGTTAACTGATAGCCCTCCTGCCTGACTGTAATAACTGTAAATTTCCAGACATTACCTCCCACTTCCTTAACTGCTTGCTGTTTTCTTATCTTCTTTTCTCTTACACAGCCAAATACAATCTGCCTTAATGTTCACTTTTGTAAGCTAAGGGCCTGAATGGGTGAGGCCTCCTATGGATGTTGGCATGTCCTTGAAAATGCCAGATAGCGGGAATGCTTAGGAGATAAATTATATCTTCTCCAAGCTGTGTACTAGTTTTAAATAAAAACCAAAGAGAAATCCCTCAAGCCCAAAGAGAGACAATGACTAAAAACCAGACACACAGAGAAAAATGTTTGTGAGTTCTGAATTCACCCTCCAACTCATGAAGAGCCAACTGATATTTTCCAATTCAAGAAAGCAAGACCACATGAATCTAATGCAAATATCTCCAATGAATAGTTACTACTGATCATCATCAAAGCCATCTCAGCTAATGGCTTTCATCAATTTTTGAGATGCTCATTGCTTAACTGAAATACAGATTTTTGCATAATGACTGATATCTTGAGGGAACAGTAATTAAGATACACGGATGTAGTTAAAATTGGCCTCTTGACCCCACCACACTGAGATTCATTTGTCATAAATAAACTAAACAACAACCAAAAATAAATCTCAGAAGTTAATTGAAATACTGTATTCTATAACTTATAGGACTAGCAATGTTATCGGTTATGATTCAGCCACAGTTATATTTGAACAAACAAGGAAATTGACAGGAGGAAGGGGAAGAATTGGCACAATCATTTCTTCTTCAGCTCTCAATTGCCCTACAGCCCAGTCCAGTTTCTTAATACACGATTATTACAACAAAGTATATGTGCATCTCCACTGTTAAGTACAAAAACTGTTTTCCCAGATACAAAACATAACAATTTGGTATTGTTTAGCCCAAAGTTCTGTTTAGGTTTGCAATCAAAAACCTATTTGACAGTACTACAGCTGGTCCTCACTTAACAATCCCTTGCTTAGCAACAATTCAAAGTTATGATGGATCTCCCAGAGATACTTATGTCATGTTTTTGAAGTTCTGATAGTTGTACACCCCCCCCCCCGGTCATGTGTTTGCATTTGGGGCATTGGCAACTGGCTCACATTCACAGCTATTTTCAGCATCCTGCAGTCACATATTCTCAATTTTCAGAGTTTTTTGCTGGTTTCTGGCGTTTACTTCCAGTTTCCAGGGGGAAAAAATGGCCATTGCAGAAAATGGACTGGTTTAACCATCATGTTCACATAATGACCACAGAATTCATTTAATGACCACAACATTTGCTCAATGACTGCTGCAAAGAAAGGTTGTAAAATCAGACATGGGCACGTGGTGACCCACTTAATGACCACCACGATTTACAATTGTAATTCCAGGCTCAATTATAATCATAAATCAAGAACTACCTGCAATGGTAATTCATAATTAGTCATACATAGATGCCAACTGTTTTGAAAACACAACAAATATGCGCCAGGTGTTTGCTGTAACTATCTACACTTTACTCAGCTGAATAGGAACACACTGAAAATATATTTCTAAATCCTAAATATGTTCTGATGTTTAAATAATACAATGCAAGATATATTGATGTTCTATTATGTTCAAAAATTCTGTAATTTTAAGTACATTGCAGGCTAGAAATGAATTTGCTTCCTGAAGTCCTTCTTTTCTAAAATACTTTTAAAATTCTCCTGAATGGCTTAGAATTATTGTGTGTGCATTTCTTCTTTTACATCATTATTTAATAGATAATAATTTGCAACCCAAAAACTGACATGCAATGTCCAGTACACAGTGGTGGTTTACAATATCGTTGCATCCAGACTTTATTCCAGATCCAACATTAAATTGTCTTTCTTTAGAATTTTGTCCCCCCGCTTTGTAGTTAGGACAAAGTTGTGTTTCTTCCCTCATCCATGAGGTTGGTGCTGACTCTGAAATTCTCTTAATCCAATTATCTTCTGCTCCAGAATCTCAACTTAGAAAGCGGGCAGTCACTAAGATCACATTTGATGCAAAAATCTGCACGTTGGCTAGAGATGAAACCATTAAGCAGAAACCAAACTATTACATGGACTTTCAGCTAAGCATGCACGAAATTGGGGAAGGCTAATTTAACACCCTTAGGTACAACTCTGAGCATATTTACTTATGAAACAAGCTCAAGGAAATGAATTAATGTCATTTGCTTCTGAGCAAACATGGAGTAATCAGCCAATGTCCTATGAAACTGCAGTCTTTATATAGTTCAGCTGACTTCAGTATAGAAATATATGTATAGATGTATTAAATGTGTGAATGTATTCAATCAACAATGATTAATACTCCAGATTCTGGGTAGCGATATACTTTTGTTTTTCCCACTTCAGGGGCACTGTCAATAGCAGGAAACAACTTTTTGAATCAAACCATGATGTAAACAGAAAGACATTGCTCCCATAGTACATAATTCCAAGCCACTTTACATGGGTTCATTTAGTCGATCATATCAATCAGTAACCTGATCCATAATCAAACCATGCATGAAAGAAATGTTCTTATGAACAAAACTCACAATGATTGATTGATTGATATTATATCTTGCCTTTAGGTGCCAAACATACCCAACACACCTTCCTCCTCCTATTTTCCCCACAACAACAACCCTATGAGATGGGTTGGGCTGAGAGAGAGTGACTGACCCAAGAGCACCCAGCTGACTTTCATGGCTAAGGTGGGACTAGAACTCATGCTTTCTGACTTTCTAGCCTGGTGCCTTAACCACTAAACCAAATTGGCTCTCAGCAGTTATTAGCAGTGAAACCACTAGACAGTAAGGTTTAGAAGCCACTGCTCCTAGGTATCTGATGAAGAAAGTAAGTATCATAGCATGTGATAGTATACAACTATGCGATATGTTCTCTGGTACTTGAAACTCCTCTTGTCATACTCGGCTCATCCTAACCCTAACTTGTCATCCCTATGGGTGGTGTGTGTCTTCCTACCAGAAGACTGGAAGTTTGAGAGTTCTTCACAATATCTTAGCTGTTCCCACCGCTGCACTCTTCTGGACCGAGAGTTCTGAAGTTGTTCCTGGGATCTGGAGGCACCATCCCTTCAGCCTTTACTTTCCATATCCTGTCTAATTCCTCCTTCAGGCCCTGGTACTTCTCCAGCTTCTCATACTCTTTCTTCCTGATGTTGATGTGACTTGAATATGATAATCTATATCAATTACTACCATTGTTTTCTGCTTCTTATCAATTACTGCAGTGTCGGGTTGTTTGGCCAGGATCTGCCAGGATGCCAGGTACTGGCTAATCAGTCAGACTCCCAGGTACTGGCTATATATGTATTCTTTACTCAGAACCTTTATGGTACTACATATAGTCAACATACAATGTTTTTCATTTTCATTATTTGAGAATCACATTTACACACAATGACCTGATTTTTTTTCTTGAGAACAGACTTCCCCTGCCCCACATTGTAATTACAATCAATCTTTGAAAAGATGAAATTCCTATTCAAAAATACCTCTTTACCATCTCTGTAAATTGGATTGCAGGCTTGGGTGAAAAGAAACAGGTAGGAATAGAATAGAATAGAATAGAATAGAATAGAATAGAATAGAATAGAATAGAATAGAATAGAATAGAATAGAATAGAATAGAATAGAATAGAATAGAATAGAATAGAATAGAATAGAATAGAATAGAATAGAATAGAATAGAATAGAATAGAATAGAATAGAATAGAATATCTTTATTGTCATTGTGTAACTCACAATGAAATTAAGTGCTGTCCACAGTTCACACTACACACAAGTAAAAACCACAAATAAGAACATACATTATATACACACATCCTTCACATTCTATTCACCATTGTACTGCCCCTAATATTGCACTTCAATGTTGCACTATACTGTGGTATTTAATATGGTTACAGCTCTGAGATAAAAACTATTTTTCAGCCTATTTGTCTTTGTTTTTATTATCCTGTACCGTCTGCCAGATGGTAATAGTTCAAAAAAAGAATGTCCGGGATCAGATGTGTCTTTAAAAATATTTTGAGCTTTCCTAAGACAACGGGAACTGTACAGTTCGTCTGGGAGATGAGGAGAGGGCAGCCAATAAATCCTCTGGGTGATGGTAATGACCCTCTGGAGCACTTTCCTATCTGCTACTGTGCAGCAAGCAAACCACACACAAATGCAATAGGTTAGAATGCTCTCTATGGAGCAACGGTAGAAGGTCACCAGCAGTTTTTCATTCCGTTGTTGTTTCCTGAGAAGTCTCAAGAAATATAATCTCTGCTGGGCCTTCTTAACCAATGCTATAGCAATGCTTTAGTAATCTACTTTAGCAAAAGATTTCTGAATCTTTTATCTTCAGCAAAGCAGAAAAAAAGAGATAATGTTGAAGATGAGGATCGTCTTTTAAGGAGCTGATCAATTGAAAGAAAAATTAATAGATTTAATAATGAAAGAAGAAAAATATTAGCAGTAACATTCATGCTGCAGTGAATAACTCAGAGAAAACTGTAGCAGGTTCTCAGAGCACTAGATTGTAAATAAATTAGTTACTGACAGGAGATACAGTCTGATGTCAAGTGTCATCTTCCATAAATAAAGGGGGAAAGTGCTCGGCTAAATCTTTCAGGTATAAATGTGCTACAGTTCCAAGCCTCTGAGTCCAGAAATAAACATAATGCTTATAAATATTCAGTTTAGCCTTTGAATACAAGAATAACACAATGTCAAAAGTTGGAAACCATAGTTCAGAAAAAAATATTTCAAGGTTAAACAAGCCATATTGTGGAAGATTGAATTACTGGCAGTCTCTGGTGAAGAATTTGTTGCTGTAAAGGAAATTGCACTACTGTTTACATCTCTTTGATATATTAACAATTTCAAACAACATTCAGAAGAATTAAAGCAATTCCACTTAGATTGCTTCGAATGCTTGGGTTTCCTTTGGTTTACATTACCCATCACTCCATTAATGGAGTGGACACACACAAAGAGGTCTAGCCCACCTAGCTTGTGTGTGTGTGTTTGTAAAATGAACATCAGATATTACAAATTACTACAGAATCCTCCATCAATATTTGAAAGTTACTCCAAATCATCCATACTTGAAAGAGTAGCAGTGCTCCAATATTTGACAAGGGGGTCAAACTATTTTCCAAAGTACCAAAAGGTAGGACAAGAAACAATGGATGGAAACTAAGCAAGGAGAGAAGCAACCTAGAACTAAGAAGAAAATTCCTAACAGTTAGAGCAATTAATCAGAGGAATAACTTGGAATCACTTGGAATCACTTGCCTCCAGAAGTTGTGGGTGCTGCATAACTATAAAGGCTTTCAAAAAGAGACTGGACAACCATTTGTCCGAAATGATAAAGGATCTCCTGCTTGAGCAAGGAGTTGAACTAGAAGACCTCCAAGGTCCTTTCCAACTCTATTATTCTATGTTCTATTCTATCTTTTATGTGTAGGCCTCTTTAGATATACTTACATAGTCCTCAGCTTAAGACCATAATGAAGACTGCTCATCATGGTCATAAGACATAATGGTCGTAAAACAGGTCATTCATATGACCGACCTGATTTTATGACTTTTTTTACAATGGTTGTTAAGCCAATGCCATGATTAAGTGAATCAATGGTTTGCTATGGGTTCTTGTTGAAAACTAGAAATGAATGCTCTTTTTGACAAAACCGTTGTAAAATATAATCACATGGCAGTGGGATGCTGCAAGTGGACACAAGCACAGCTCTGTTGTTGAGCACCCAAAGTTTGATCATGTGACTAGAAGGGTGACTATTGGGCTTTTGAATTTGGGTTGTAAGTAGCACCCAGGTGGGTCCATCATAATTTCAAACAATTGCTAAACAACCAGTTGTAAGTCAAGTATAACTGTGCTATATCCACCTCTATTCGAATCAATGCTGTCTTAGATTATGTTCTAATAGTAAAACATATTTCCAATTCAGTTGCATGCCATATTTATCGAATGTCATGCTTCCCCAAAGGAGTGAAAACATCCAGTATACATCTTAAGATATACACATGAAAAATTTAGGCTATAAGTCAGCAGTGTTTTTGCTTGAGGCTGGCATGAAAAATTACAGACCAACTTTGAGAAAATTTTACAAAATTGTATTTTGCCTACAAAACCTTTTTTTGATTTGAGGAAAAAAGCACTGCATAACTACATCCATATGCAGACACTGCTACATAATATTTTGTCAGCTACATTTTATCCATTTAATGTTTTTTTTTTATTTCCAGATATTTATTTAACCCAAAAGACAACAGACTGTTTTTAAAAATGAAGACATGGTAGCATCCCAAAAGAAGAACCAGGTTTAGTACTCATACGGTTCTTACTGGCTGTTTTTTGTACAAGACTGAAAAACAAAACAAAAAAACAAAAAAAAATCACAGATTTTCTAATGGGCATTGTATGACTCCAAATTAAAGGATTACAGATAGGTGGCAGTCAGCTTTCATTTAGATATATCAAGCAAAGGAAGACGACCACCACTATTGGTAATTAGTACCACTATCAAATTGATCCTACAAAATAAACACATGCACACACACACACACACACACACACCAAATACAAATATTCTCCGATGTAAATGATATACT
This sequence comes from Azemiops feae, assembly GCA_023970755.1. Lineage (NCBI taxonomy): Eukaryota > Metazoa > Chordata > Lepidosauria > Squamata > Viperidae > Azemiops > Azemiops feae. The sequence goes on along the minus strand of JALGBA010000303.1, from coordinate 1,328,770 downwards.
CTGGAACAATGGAAAATAGATCTTGACTTTCTACTGGTTGACATCTCTTCAGATACTTAGAAAGTCCTCATGTATCTTTCTATTGTGTTCTCGTCTTAAGATTAAACATACCCAGTTCCTTCAGTCGCTCTTGATAAGATCTACTTTCTGGTCCCTTGATGATCTTCATTGTTCTTCTCTGATCTGCAAGGATGATATCATGGAATTCTGAGAATCCTGAAGGCACTGTCCCATTCATGGATGTGGGGAGCAGCAAACCTGAGGGGGAAGTGAAAGTGAATCTACTAGAACTGTATGTCATGTGACACATAATCATTCATGAAAGACAATGATGCAAGTGGCTGGACTTGCCATTCATGCTCTGACATGGGCCAGGTTGAGCCCATTGAATTAATGTTTCTTTATATGTGTGGCTGTATTTAATTGTTAGCCACCCAAAGTCAATGTACATTGGGCAGATACTGTATGTATTCATGTGGAAGGAAGGAAGGAAGGAAGGAAGGAAGGAAGGAAGGAAGGAAGGAAGGAAGGAAGGAAGGAAGGAGGGAGGGAGGGAAGGAGGGAAGGAAGGAAGGAAGGAAGGAAGGAAGGAAGGAAGGAAGGAAGGAAGGAAGGAAGGAAGGTTCTAGGCAGACAAATTCTCTTTTTTTCCCCTCTACTAATTCTCAGACCCTAGGATGAAAGAGAACCTGCTTCCCAAAGCTATCAGAGAAATATTCATAGATAGTGATGTTCTTCTGTTTCTTTGGTTACAGGAAGGCACAATTCTTTGTATACTCCCAACTCTGGAGATTGGCAGTCTCCCAGGTTTTCATTGAATCCCAAGGAAAGGCATCAGGAAGACATTCCTCCTGATAGCAGTTTTCAGCACAGTCTTATTGTCCCTAGAGGTTTCCACAGCAAGCCATGATTGCATCAGAATGAAGAAACACACATCGTAATCATAGAATCATAGGGATAGAAGGGACATCAAAGGTCTTCTAGTCCAACTCCCTGCTGAAGGCAGGAATCTTATAGCATCCCAGTCAAATGTTATCCAGTCTTTTTTTGAAAACCTCCAGTGATGTATACTCACAACCCCAGGAGGCAAACCATTCCATTGATTAATTGTCCTTGCTGTCAGAAAAATTATCTTTACTTCTAGGTTGTATCTCTCTTTGAGAAGCTTTCACTCATTACTTCTTGTGGGTAATGGGTGCTCTTCTGGTGCTCTAGAGAATAGCAATAGCAATAGCACTTAGATTTATATACCACTTCACAGTGCTCTACAGCCCCTCTCTAAGCGGTTTACAGAGTCCGCATATTGCCCCCAACAATCTGGGTCCTCATTTTACCGATCTCAGAAGGATGGAAGGCTGAGTCAACCTTGAGCCAGTGAGAATTGAACTGCCAAACTGCAGGCAGCCGGCAGTCAGCAGAAGTAGCTTGCAGTACTGCATTCTGACCACTGTGCCACCACAGCTCATAATAAGTTGATCCACTCTTCTTTGTGACAGCCCCTCAAGTACTGGAAGACAGCTATCATGTCCCCTCTACTCCTTCTCTACAATGGGCTAGACATACCTTGGTCCCTCAACTAGTCATCATATAATTTACCTCCAGACCCTTAATCATCTTTATTGCTGATGCAAATTCTCTCCCTGACATACTTCCAGGAAACATCTCAGTGCATGTACAAAAGGTGAAATGTTTATAATACCAGTCTTTTATTTTCTGTTCCACTACCTGGGTAACTATGACTGTCAACTTCAATGCTCTTATCAGCCGTTCAAAAAGAACTTGTTGAGATATTACTCCCTTCCCTAGAGAAATATAGACATATCATCTACCCATTTTCTTTTGTCTTTCAAATGCCCAGCTCTAATTTATATACTGTAATGCTATTCTCTTGCTCTCTCTTTTCTCTTCTCCCATTGTTTTCATTCTTTACTTATTCTACAAGACCTTCAAGGAGAACCCTTGTAAAAATACACATATATACTGTGTTTCCCTGAAAATAAGACCCACCCAGAAAATATGCCATAGCCTTATTTTTCAGGGTGCGCCTAATATAAGCCTTACCGCAAAAATAAGCCCAGGGATGGGCATGGCCAGCACAGGAGGCAGCGAGCACATAAGGACTGATGGTGTCTGGCAGCAGCCACAGCCCACGCAACGCAGGTAAGTCCGAGCGCGGAGATGGGGGGAGGCAAGTGATCCGGATGTGCTGTGCGACCGCCTGGCTTGTGGGAGGCTCACGTGGCGGCACCTGAAGCAGGCAGAAGCAGAGGCATGGGGGGAGGCAGGCAATCCTGACGTGCTGCCCACTCCATCCCACAATCTCTCAGCTTACCCGCGGCTGCGCTAGGGCAGGCAGCCACATAGTGCATCAGGATTGCCTTCCTTCCCCCATGCCTCTGCCTCCTCCTGCTGCCTTTGCCGCCACATGAGCCTCCCACGAGCCAGGCGGCTGCACAGAATGTCCGAATTGCCTGTCTCCCCCCCCACCTCTGCCTCTGAGCATGGACTTACCTGTGTAGTGCCAAGGGGCCAGTGGGCTGTGGTTGCTGCTGGATACCATTGGCCTGTGTCCGCTTGCTGCCTTTTATGTATGTGCTGGGAGGTTGGGTACCCAGCCAGGTTGATCACCCTAATACCGTGTTTCCCCGAAAATAAGCCCTAAGGCGTCTTTTGGTGCCAAAAACTTATAAGACTGGGTCTTATTATCAGGTAAACATGGTACTATAATTTCCTGGAGGAGGAGGAGGAGGAGGAGGAGGAGGAGGAGGAGGAGGAGGAGGAGGAGGAGGAGGAGGAGGAGGAGGAAGCCTTCTCTATGTAACAAAGTGACACTGAAATAGAATGCCTACACCTAAATGTGTTTTCAACAGAGTGACATGGTGTAAAAACACTTTTCATATTGCTAGACATGTTCTCATTACACCAGGCTGCAATATTTTTCACTGATTAAACATCCACCCACCCACATGTACAGTCTAAAAAACAAAACAGAACCTCTGAGATTGGGTCATCTTGATATCTGACTATCTAAGCTGTACATTTCTGAAAGTCCTTAGATCATACATCTATTTTAACTTGCAACAAGATTTCAACATTTTTTATCTATTTATATTAATTAGCAGATGGCAAAGTTGTTCCTCCTTCCAATCAGCTCTTTGCTGGATATTACCTCCTTAGCTATGAAGGGGAACTCAGGGAATTAAACAGATTTCTTTTTTTTTTTCTCCTTTGGACTCCTTTAATATTTTTTTTTTTTATAAATAATTTTTATTACCATTTTCCTTTATACAACTCTAATACATATTCAGCAGACTGTGTCATTTTTATATACTTCGGATCAGCATTCTATACAATATATACAGTATATACATTCAATATCTAACCACACAGTAGCCTTATGTATATTTCCAGTTTTTGTTTCTATTATCTATCCAAGTATACCATTTTTCCCAAACCACGTAAAATTCCAAATCGTCTTTTTCTTTTAGTTCTAGCGTGAGTTTATCCACTTCGGCACATTCATATATCTTCTGAATGATCAATCCCTCTGGTGGTATATTGCGTTCCTTCCAATATTGCGTGAATGCAATTCTTGCCGCAGTTAATATGTGTAAAATCAAATATCTTATTTTCCTGTCAAATTTCTTTTTAAGTATTCCCAGGAGGAATGTTTCCGGGTTTAGTTCTATTTGGCATTTTGTTAACTCTTGTAGCCACCCTTGTATCTTAGTCCAATACTTTTTCGCTTCAGGACACAGCCACCAAGCATGAAAGAAGGTACCTTGACGATGATTACATTTCCAACATTTTGGGCTTTGACTCGGATACATTTTCGCCAGCCTTGCTGGAGCTAGGTGCCAACAATATAGCATTTTATACTGATTTTCCTTATATGCAGCAGATTTTGTTATGGTATAATTTTTGTTCCAAATTCTTTCCCAATCTTCTAATTCTATATTGTGCCCTATGTTTTTTGCCCATGCGATCATCGGTTCTTTCACCACCTCCTCTATCAAATTCTAATAAATAATTGTATGTTTTGGATATTAATTTTCCTTCGGGGCCTATCAATAGTTTGTCTAGTTGTTTTGGTTCCGTGTCAATTCCATACTCTTCCATGTCTTTCTTGTATCTAGATTGCAGTTGTAAATATGGCCACCAATCAATAGGTATTCCCTGTTCTTTTAGTACCTGATTATTTTTAAGCTTTCCCTGTTTATCTAAAATTTCTGAGTATCTGGGCATTTTGTTTATATTTCTATCTCAAGGAATTTTATGGACTGGAAAAAACTACTCTAGCTCTTTGCTTCCAAATAATAGATGTCCGGATTGTTATATCCCAAATTTGGTCTTATCCACTAGAGAAACTTAGGGGCAGGTGGGTTTTTGGAAGGATATTTTAAGGCTCTCAGATTTGGACTTAAGGAATGCAAATGATACCAGATGAATTAGTTTTAGCAATGAATTTAGAATTAGCAAAGAATTCATTTTATCAATCTCTGTGCTGTCATCTAGTGGTCATCAAGATTTTTGTGGCCCAGATATAGTAATGTTAGAATGGGAAATCCAGAACGTAGGATATTTACAATTTCTAAGGCAATCTCATGTGCTTGGAAATGTTTGACAAACCAGTGCAGATCATACACAGAACTATAAATGCTAGATCTGACTAACCAAGAGCAAGGGCTGGTTTTGATGCACTGGAAGTACTTTGAGATGTGATCATGCTGAGAAAATGTCTTCTAAGATAACACCAAAAAAACAAAAACGCACTGGTCATGGTGGGGATAAGTGGTCCTGTTTCCCTTTTCTGCTATTTACTTGAGAAAAAATTTGCCGTCCTGCTCCAGATATGAGGTTAAGCCTAACCTCTCCCTTTATTGTCTTGAACCCATTTTATCACAACTAGTAGAAAAACTTTCAACACAAGCTTTTTCTTCATCGACTAACACAAGGTTATGTAAGCCAAATAGCCCCAACTATTTATACAGCAGAGATGATCTGTAAGTAACCATCCTCTCTCAATGAACCTTCTTTAATATCTCCTGCCTGTTTCTTCATGAAGAGTATTTAAGCATACAAGCTGAACTGCAGCCTATCTTCCAAATCTAATAAGACTTATACTACAGATAGCCCTCCATTTATATGACCACACCTGGAGCCAGAATATCTGTTGCTAAGCAAGGCAGTCATTAAGTGAGCCATCCCCTAGGTTATGACTTCTTGCCATGGTTGTTAAGCAAATCACTGCAGTTGTTAAGTGAATCAAATTGTTGTTAAGCAAATCCAGCTTCCCCCATTGATTTTGCTTGTCAGAAGACAGCTGGGAAGGTTGCAAATGAGGATCACATGATCTCAGGATGCTGCAACCATTGTAAATACATGCCAATTGCCAATTGCTCTTATAATTATGGGGATGCTGTGATGGTTACAAGTGCGAAAACTGGTTCTAAGTCACTTTTTTCAGTTCCATTGTAACTTTGAATGCTAAACAAATGGTTGTAAATTGAGGACTATGTGTATTATATTTTTAGCAGCCACTGTATTAGAAGAATGGCAGAACCTCAGGACAAAGGACCAAGTCTTACAGCCTTGTGGTAGGAAATTTATAACAAGTTGGGTTACTTGTTGATCTTTTGGTTGATCCTCAGATACCTGATAATCTCTTCCTAATTACTTGGATACACTTCATGGTTTGTCTTTTCACATCCATAAGATTACCTGCAGATTTCTACTCTGCTAGTTGTTGCTGACTATAGGGGATGTTGCTCATCTCTCTTTCAAGTTCATTGAGCCAGCACTGCCTGAAGACATTTCCGCAGTCATGTGGCCAGCATGACATCATAGAGCACTGTTACCTTCCCACCAAAGTGGTACCTATTTATCTACTTGCATTTTCATGCTTTCGAACAGTTAGGCTGGTAGAAGCAGGAGCAAGGACAAGATCTCACCTGTCATGTGGCGCTTGGGTCTTGAACCTGGGCTGCTGGCTTTCCAGCCAAGAAGCCCGGCATCTTAACCATTGAGTGACTGTGCTGCCCTATCCACATCCTTAGCTCTAATAAAACTCAGCATTTTGAATACTTTTGTTTCTGCCACAGAAGAAGATTTTAGTTATTGAACAGTAAACTGTTCTGTTATCAACTTCTGAAATTAAAATATGTGAAATACCCATCTGAAATTGTGGAGCATCAGTTCCTACATATAGCCATTGGTACATGTATGTATTAAAGACAAGATATAGTTATCCCACATTTAAAAACTTGGGGAGGACCTAAATCCTGAAGAATAATTAAAAATTAAGACACATTAACAAAAATTTAAGAAAGCTTTCTCCAAAGAGGAAAAGAAATTACTGCATAAATGCATGCACAAATACAGAAACACATATGAGTATGGTAGATACAATAGTTATTTAGGAACTGAAACTTATGGGGAAAAAACTATGAAAAAATTCCTATACGTTATGGCACATTCCCCCATAGATTCTTGGGAGAAATCAGAAGTCTTGATGTTTTTGTTCCATTTGTTCTGTTGCAAGTTATTGTGTGTATGTCCTAAATATTTCCGTAGAATACCAAGTTGAAAAAGGTGACGCTTTGTGCATTTACTCATGCTGAAAAGCCCGTTGTGATAAGAGTTTCTGGCAAAGGCTTTGCAAATATTGGTGTGAATGAAGCTTAATAATTTGATTTGCTGGAGTTCCTGTTGCTTTGTTTATCTACAGTTCAGTGAACATGCTGTCATTTAGCAAGCACCTTGGAAAAATGAAAAAGCAAACAGATTTCTAACACGAATGCAAATTGATGGGATTACTTGTGTTGATTTCACTCCCAGATCTGGCCACCAGCTATGAATATTGGTTAAGACTCCACAGGCATAAATATGAAGGGACTCTTCACTATAAAAAGAAGAATATTTTCTCCAATATTTTAGCTTCTTATGCTTCAGTTGTTTTCAAGAGTGCAAATGTAAAATAATAACAGAAATACAAACAGTAGTAATAGTAGTTTGTGCAACCACTATTGCCACTCTTCTCCCTAAAAGCCAATTATTAAAATTTTAAAAATCAAGACCTTGTATATTATTCAGACTAGAATTTATATTTTCCGACATGGTCCAAAGTCTGTTTGGCATTTTTATGAAAATGTTTTCTCCTGTGAAAGAGGCTGAATTTTTTACTTTGGCCTCAAGATACTGGAGAATTTATTTCAAATTTCAAATTTGTCTTGGTAGTGTCTCTGAGCTAATTTGTTGGAAAAGGATGCTATTACTTATCATGATGATTTCCATTTAACATCTTTTCTTCAGTGGGGATTCCGCTCATCCTAGTCTTAAAACCCTATAGGATCTTCCTCATGAGCTTTTTCCTTGGGGTTTAAGCAAAGTTTGGGAAGCCACAAGTGCTGACGCCACAGGAAAACTTATGTGACAAAAAAAACATATTGCTCATACCCTTTGGGCAGCACATAAGAAAATAAGTACAAATATATTGTCTCCATCCTATAAAAATTTCACCAAAATGTTAATTCTCTGTTGGAAAAAAAAATTGAAATCAAACTAGAAGCAATAGGAAAATGCAAATTATTCAGGATGGCACTCGTTGCCTTCTCCAGTTACTCTCTTCCTTTATGATCTTTGCATGTCCTCTCAAATTCATTGGTGTTTGCCTATGTTGGTGGAAAAATGTTTCTGTGCCTCAGAACCTGCTTCAAAGCTCAGTAGCAAGAGATGAGAAACTTGCAAATAGCATAAGGAATCCTGTTGACATCTGAAGGGCTTCAGACAGATCCAAAGGAAACATTTCTCAAATCTTCCTGACATTTGGTCATAGCTTCCATGACCAAATCAACACATCTCTAGGACCAGATCAACACCTTAACCATTGTACCACACATGTGCACTAATTCAGAGTTGGGATCTTCAGAACAAGTAATCAAGTATACTGCAGCCTTATCTTGCAACTGGTCCTGAGGCTTGCTCCCTTGCAGCTGCTCTATTAAACTTCTAGAAACAAATCAAGTTCTAACCAGTAGCCGACATGGGTTCATCAAAAACAGATCGTGCCAAACAAATCTTATTTTATTCTTTGACAAAAAGACTAAATTAGTAGATCAGAGAAATACCATGGAGATAGAATAGTTAGATTTCAGTAAGGCACTATGAACGTTTGCAGGAACTGGGTACAGCTAGTCTAGAGAAAAGAAGGACTAGGGGTGACATGAGAGCGCTGTTCCAATATTTGAGGGACTGCCACAAAGAGGAGGGGGGCAAACTATTCTTCAAAGCACCTGAAAGCAGGACAAGAATCAATGGATGGAAACTAATCAAGGAAAGAAGCAACTTAGGAGAAATTTCCTGACAGTTAGAACAATCAACCAGTGGAGTGCCTTGCCTTCAGAAGTTGTGGGTGCCCCATCACTGGAGGCTTTCAAGAAGAAACTGGACATCCACTTGTCTGAAATGGTATAGACTCTCCTCCTTGTGCAGGGAGTTGGACTAGATAACCTCCAAGGTCCCTTCTGACTGTATTATTCTATGTTTTATGTTCTCATCTTTAACCTCCTTTTCATCTGAGGAAGAAACTTATGGCAGGGATGTGAGGAAGTCTCATCCCATGATCTCAAACAAAAACCATTCTGAAGCCTTCCCTTTCAGTTACTTTTCAACAAGGAGATAAAGAATTGATTTTAGGATCTTTTCCTTATCAAATATCATTCTACAAATTGATTGCTTCTGGGTTTATTGGAAGGGTGACTTTGAGAATTTCTCAGCCAGCATAGCTAGCTAGATAACTGGAAGACATAGTCCCAGCAAAAGGAAAGAGTTCCAGGTTTTAATAATACAAGTGATCCACATGCTATGGTCCAAACAGAGGAAATATCCCAGACCATCACATTCCTTTCTGTGACACATTTTGTCCTGACAGTACTTCTAAACATCATGTGCAGTTTGAAGCAAATAATAATAATAATAATAGTAATAATAATAATAATAATAATAATAATAATAATAATAATAATAATAACAACAACAACAACAACAACAACAACAACAACAACGACAACGACAACGACAATAATAATAATAATAATAATAATAATAATAATAATAATAATAATAATAATAATAATAATAATAATAATAATAATAATAATAATAATAATAATAATAATAATAATAATAGGAGTATGGTTGAGAACAACTGTGAGATTATGAAAATACACAATCAGTTACTTCTATAGGAAAATAATAAACATAATAGATGAACATTTTTAATAACTTGCTTGCAAAACTTAATTCCGGCTATATCTTACCTGAGCCTAAACAAAAAGTAACAAAACTATTCAGAAAAAAATAAAAGGTGGCAAATTAAAAAAAACATTGCCAAGAAAATAATACAATCATATATGAGTACAAAGGATTTAATTTTACACTGCATCCTCTGATCAAGTTCTATTGTTCTGAATTTTTCTACTTTTAATTTCTTATTCATTATTTTTGGATGGACGAAGAAAAAAAATGTATCAAGAAAAACTACTATATATGGGCTGCAAAAATCTGGATGACCATTAGATGACAGGAAAGAGATACAGCAAGCTCTTGGACAATCTTTCTTTCTTCCTTTCTTTCTTCCTTCCTTTCTTTCTTTCTTTCTTTCTTCCTTCCTTCCTTCCTTCCTTCCTTCCTTCCTTCCTTCCTTCCTTCCTTCCTTCCTTCCTTCCTTCCTTCCTTCCTTCTGGAAAAAATATTCAAAATGGTACCCTCACCAGAATTGTGGACCGAACTTAAGATAAATCCTGTAATTTGGAACAAAACGCTATGCTGATGTGGAATAAAACTATGTGATGTTTGGATATGACAGCTAGCATTTGACTCCTGCTCAACTCTTGCAAAGTTTAGGAAAAATTTGGACATTAATCTATAACTTGTTTGATATGGAATTAAAAGCTATTGTGGTTGGAAGTCTGATTTTTGATTAGAGCTGCTTTCAAAATGTACTTGCTTTCAAAATGTACTTATATAATCTCTAAATTGGTTGTCCCTGCCTCTTGGTGTTGAATTTACACAGTAGCGGGAGAAAACATCCCTTGTAGCAAAACAGAATTTTGAAAGATGCCTGGATTCTTACCTTCAATATATTAGCATTTACAAGTCATTAGAGTTATGATTTCTGCTCATGCCGTCCAAGGCCATCAGAGGCATATTTTGATATTCAAAATGCAAGATGCTAACATCAAACCGTGCTTGTCCCAGAGGTGGGACAGAGATGCAGGCTTCCTGTTCATTGTATTTTTTGTCTATAAAAAGGTTCTTTCGGGTACACCTGACCAGGAACACAGACAACTGGTTTTGAGAATAGGGTCACTAGGATGCCTGGAGCCAAGCAGGAATGTTTATTAAACTCCTGTGCTTGCGCTTAGTGCTGGTTTTGCTAAAATATTCAACACTGAATAATAACAGCAACAACGAAAATGTCAACACAAGAGCTGCACAACCTCAAAGCAAATGTAGGTGGGCTTATCTGTAACATGAAGTTCCATCCCCGAATATTCTCTTATTTTTGCTGCCTCTGTGATTGCTCACAGTGAAAAAAGAAAACCAAAAGCACAGTGTGGAGAAAAATTGAGCAGCCATGAATTCCAGCTGCTCAGTCATTTGGCAAGGAAACTTGGGGGAACTGGAAAGTTGCTTTTGGCACTCTGCAGAAAAAAAAATCTTCTGCATTTTTCTCCCCTGCCACTTCTCCTTTCATTTCGATGAAGGAGAATTTGCTTTTGATTTTATTTTCCCAAAGCAGAAGAGAATTTCAATGAACTTCTCACAGATGGAGTATGTAGTCCTTGTGTTGTTATAAAATAGCCAAGTAAGCCTGAATGTAAACATCCTGAACAATCATCTCTCCGGTGGATTGTAGTCTCTCTGACATCCCACAAGCTAGACTTTGTGAGAGGATTCCTCCCATTGAGCTTTCTCCAGAAAAAAAAAAAAAGTATGGCAGTCAGGGGCTCTGTAGACGGATGAAATGCAATAGAACCCTTCACACTTCCAACCATAAAAGCTCACAAAGTGTATAATTTAATAATATTCACAGAGGTTTTTTGTTTTTTGTTTTTTTAAAAATGGTCTCAAGCATGTAAGCAGGAGTATAGAACCTTGGCAACTTTAAGACTTGTGGACTTCAACTTCCAGAATTCCCCAGCCAACATGGCTGGCTGGGGAATTCTGGGAACTGAAGTCCACAGGTATTTTTATTATCTTATTATTTCTTCTGAGCCACTTAAGATCACTCTCTATGATAAGTGGCCATAAAGATAGTCTTCAACATGACCGTAATGGAGCCTGTCAATTAGAGGTGTATGTTGTAAACATTGTAAAACAAGTTGGTCTCTTGCCCAACCCTTTTGTGACTGTTACAACATATGACTAATGGGAAAGCTCCATTACACGACCGACTCAATTTTATGACCTATTTCATGGACATTGCTAAGCAAATCACCACGATCATTAAGCAAATCTGCAGTTCTTAAGCCAACCAGTTTGCTGTGGACACAATTTTGCTGAATACTGGAAGTGCCAGCTTTCAAATAAAGCCATTGCTGCAAACAGCCATAAGGGTGGCCATGTTGCTGAGGGGATCCGACCAGCACAACTTCAAATCCAGGTCGTAAGTCTCTTTTTCAGCGGGTCACAATTTCAAATGGTCGCTAACCAACCGGTTGTAAGTTGAGGACTACCTGTTAAAATTCTTTAAATAAATATTGAAAAATTCACATGTAACCAGTGGTGGGATTCAAACATGTGAACAATCAGTTCTCTGTGTGGATGCCGCTTCCAGAAGTCCGTTCTGGGCCTGGTCAACAAAAAATTAGCTACCGGTTCCGCCGAACTGGTGCGAACCGGCTGAATCCCACCACTGCATGTAACTGATGTTTTGGCTTATTCCTGGTTTATTTCCTTGCTCCCACCAGGTCCTTAAGTCCTCTTTATAAACTTCCACCTTAGTGACAGAAACAGCTTATTTTAAAGACTGGGGGTACACAATCCCCTTCAGAATGTTATGTTTCCTTTGCCAGTTGGGGCCAAAGTCATTTTTAAGAAAGTATGCATAGAAAAGTTTTCACATGTGGGTGGACTAGCTTTAGACATGAGAAATGATAATGTTTATTTATGGAGAAGCTGACAAAATAGAAGATTACTGGTGCAGATTCTCAATCAGCAAATGAGAAGGTTGTTTTGCAAATTCTCAGACACATTATAACTCTGTCACAGAGAACAAGCTGTAGAAAAATAGACCATGTTTCCTGGGGCAGCTGCCTCTGAGAGTTTGTGAAATGCTGAAAAGAGTGCCAATAAGAAAGCAGTTTCATGTCACCTTCCTTTTTTATTGAAAAGATGGATCCTCTGAATCTCTATGGAGATTCTCCATCATCCAGGTCATGGTTGTCCCAAAGGTGCTTTTTCAAGAGGCAACTGGACTTTCTTGTTTTTCTTTGAAGACATTTTGCTTCTCATCCAAGAAGCTTCTTCAGCTCTGACTGGATGGTGGGAGAATGGAAGGATTTATACTGCTTGCAAACAGCTGGTCATTTGCATTCTTTTAGAGAGACCTTTCAGCAGTTCCAAAAAGGCTCCACACCCATTTGCACCATTTAGGTGACCTTGAGGACACAGATAAACCTCCAAGTGGTCTCAATGACTCTCTAAAAGAATGCAAATGACCAACTGTCTGCAAGGAGTATACATCCTTCCATTCCCCACCATGCAGTCAGAGCTAAAGAAGCTTCTTGGATGAGAAGTGAAACATCTTCAAAGAAAAACAAGAAAGTCCAGTTGCCTCTTAAAAAATCACCTTTGGGACGATCCTCTGAATCGGGATTCTCTTAATATTACACACCCTGTGGTTAGAAGGAGTTGTAAAAACTCCCTCCCAAATTCAAACAATGATAGGAAAGTTGTCAGAAGCACGTGTCTCTATTCACTGGATCTTGCTGTTGGTTCATGTTCATGTTCAACTTTTGACACTGAAGCCATGAAATTGCTCGCAGTCATGAGCCCTGTCCTCATGGTGGTCATGGTCACCTTCTTCACTATGATTGTTTTCCTGCAACTTGGTGGCTTTGGGGAGCAGAATTGTTAAGAAGTTAAGTTGGCTACCATGACCATGTTATCAAAGCTCCATCTCTTTTCTATATATCATGCAGGGGAATTCACTGGAGAAAGCAATTATATTTGGAAGAATAGGTGGTAAAAGAAAACCAGGCCATCAAAGAACATGGTAGCTGGACACTATCAAAGCTGACACCAGCCAGAACATAGAAAAACTCAAAGAAATAGTACAAGATCAGAAGACCCAGAGAGACCTGGCTGATAGCATCACCACCACTATGGATTACACAGTCATAGCTGAGATATTGACCTTTTTGATCCCCCCTGTTTACACCTCTGTGCTACTGATGGAGTGGGAGGGGAAGGGAGGAAGTAAGGAGAGAACTGCTTTTGCAGCATCAAAGTTATAGTTCTTTTGATGGAGAAGGACTGGAGAAATGGGAGGTGAAAAGCATGTAGATGCCTATCAATAGGAAGCTATCCCACTTCACAGTTTCTCTAACCTAGTGGTTCTCCGTCTCAAGAACTTTAAGATCTATGGACTACACTGGACTGGGGAATTCTGGGAGTTGAATTCTGCTCATCTTGAAGTTATTGAAAATGGGAAAAACTGATTTAAGCTCTAAACTAAGCCAGTTTAGGGGCCCTTGGTGTTGTCTGAGCTTGGTTGTTTTCTTGCAGATGCTTCACTAGCAAACTTGGTAACATTGCATCCTCCCCTCCCTTCTAGCAGTGATGATGTTATCTAGTCTGGTAATGAAAAATCTGCAACAAAATCACCAAGCTCAGAGAGCACCAAGGACCCCACAGTTCAACCCTGAGCTACAAATATTCTCTTCTATCAGTACTAAGCAAGTTAATTTGGGAATTAATTGACTGGACTTTACAAGTTGGGTAGAACACCTATGACCAGTAATGGACAGGGGTGGGGTCAAATTAATGAAGACAGCAGGTGCATTAGCGTGATTGAATGCTTCACTCTTTTGTGCTGTGTTTGTATCACATGCACATACAAAAGGCTCTTGTTAAACCATCATGCCTGTTATCTGTGTTATTTTGAACATACACAAACACACATCATGCCACATCCATGACATTGTGGTGACCTGCAAAAGAGTGCTATGCATTAGATGGGGAATGGGTCAGAGAAAAGAAAATGCTACCTAACTACATACTTTATAATTTAGAAGAGCTAGTGAGTGGGTTGAACTTTCTTTGTGTATTTGTGTTGGGGAGGGCATGTGCACTCTGTGTGTTATTGACAGTTTACTTTAAAATTGAGTCATTTATTATAGCTGTTGGAAGAAACATAACTTTATATGATGAATATTACTTGGAATAGCTCAACAGAGAAGTAACAGAGCAAATTATATAAAAAATAAGAACATAAGTAAAAGGCCAATATAAAACAAACATTAGTTTTCAGGATTTCAAATAAAAAAAATGAAGCTGTTTGAATTTCTCCTAATTATTCCAGAAAATAAGAATCCATTTTAATATGAAAGAAATGAGATGAGTAACATATTTCTACTGACACCCAACAGAAGTTCTGTATTTTGCATAATTCTCATAAAGCAATACTGTAAAGCAATTGATTTAGTATATTAAATAAATGATGAAAGTGCAATAAGATGCTGATTATGTGTTGTAAAATATTAATCCTCTGGAAACTTCTCATATCAAAATAAAATATTATGTTGGTAGCACCGCACATCAATTTATATTTTATCAATTCAGCTGACTTTACACCACACCCTTAAAATGGGAGCACTTGGCATTCAAAATCCTTGTAATCCATTTTTCCTCTATGTTTCTCCTAAGGTGCAATTTTTGCAGAATATAAAATAGGGCAGAAATGCCATGCTCTTTAGAACATTAAAAAAAACACACTAAATCAAAACAAGAGACTTATTTGTGGCTTATCTTTTTTTGAGTTCTGAAATAAATCAAAAGACTGAAGCTGAAATGATCATTTGCACAGTATCTTACACTGTTCATCATGCCTTATTATTTAAAAGAAAGAATATACCAGATTTCTCCAAATTGGAACCCTGTAGATGTATTAAGTTTGTAGAACTGTCAGCATGGTCAAGTTGTACTTCAACATATCTAGAACAACTTTGCTTTAAGTAAATTTTTCTGCACTGTCCAATATATGCATGATTGCCCATGGGAGGAGGCAAATGATGTCACATACCTCCTGATGGTGGGTTCTCATGAACACCAACAACCATATGTATTAGAGTAGTTCCCATAGTTTCTAAACTTTGACCATGCTGATTGGAGCTAAATCTACTGAAATCTAAAACAGAGGAGGAGGAGTCTGCTTTCAGAGACACCAACAGGAAGGGAGAATAAAACGAAATAGTGACATATGCTTAATAAGATAACAAAAGTGATTTACTGATATGACTTGCAGACTTGCACCACATGTCATGGCAGTATTATTTGTGGAAAGATGTCATGATGGATGTGTCATTTTAGCATCATTCTGGCTTGCCAAGGATGTCTATGGCTGTTTTGCCATAATCCTGTGAGAGTGATGTGTAATCATCACCACCATCACTTTATCATCATCATCATCATCATCACCATGTATAAGGAAGATGGTGGTGATGGTGGTGATGGTGGTCAATAGCAAATAAATGCAACTTCTGCCATAATGGAATAAAATATGTTCAGTTTAGCTGGTTTTCTCTTTTTAACTTAAATCCAGTTTAACCTTGGCAGCTTTGTGAAGTTTTTGAAAGGTGCTGAGACTTGATAATCCTTTGTAGATTATAAAGAAAGCATGTCCACAGCACACAAAACTGATATCATTATCAATAGGGCATGCTTAAAGAGTAAGTTGTTAATATGATTTTTTTTAAAATATGTTTTATTATTTTTATAGGGATAGAAAGGGAGAGGTAGGTAAAGGTATAACATAGGGTAAAAAAAAACAAGGATTAAACCAGGGGTAGTTAATATGATTTTTTGTCGTTGTTGCCTACAAGTTAGAGTTGACCCCTGGCACATGTCAGACTGGTCCCTTGCAGTTTTTCTGGCAAGATTCCTGAAATGGTTTACCATTGCCTCCTTCCTAGGGCTGAGAGACAGTGATTGGCTCAAGTCATCAAGCTGGCTTTATGTCTAAGGTGAGACTAGAATTCATGGTCTTCCAATTTCTAGCCTGATCACTTAGCTTATATGACCATAGCTTATCTTGCAATGGTTGGAATAATTGATGAGACTGATAATGTTGATTAAAGGACTGATAAGGTTGATGATAATCACATTAGGTTTTTTAAAGTGGTACCAGGGTTACATGATATAACCAGTGGTGGGATTCAAATATGTGAACAACCGGTTCTCTGTGTGGATGCTGCTTCCGGAAGTCCATTCTGGGCCTGGGCAACAAAAAATTAGCGACCAGTTCTGCCGAGGTGGTGAGAACTGGCTGAATCCTGCCACTGGATATAACCATGGAAAAGAACCTCTAAATGGTTGTTGTAATACTGAGATTCTTGAATATCAGCAAGCATGTAGGTGGGAAATATTATGTAACTGGAAATAGAGGCCCATAACATAACTTTAGATGTCTCCTTAGTTCAAGGAGAGAAGTAACATAGAACTAAGGAGAAATTTCCTAACAGTGAGAACAATTAACCAGTGGAACAGCTTGCCTTCAGACGTTGTGGGAGTTCAATCACTCTGAGGCTTTTAAGAAGAGACTGGACAGCCACTTGTCTGGAATAGTGTAGAGTTTCTTGCTTGAGTTGAACTAGAAAACCTCCAAGGTCCCTTCCAACTCTGTTATTCTGTTATACTTGCTATTTGGACCAAAAGCATGGATACCCTAACCCTAACTCCTAACCAGTGGTGGGATTCAAATATGTGAACAACCGGTTCTCTGTGTGGATGCCACTTCTGGAAGTCCATTCTGGGCCTGGGCAACAAAAATTAGCTACCGGTTCTGCCGAAGTGGTACGAACCTGCTGAATCCCACCACTGCTCCTAACCCTAAGAATATGCCCTGGATGAGTATCAGAGACTGTCTCAAAAGAGATTGCAAGATGCAGTTTTTAAAATTGGACCGACAATTCATGACTGAGGGAACATTTAGAATCAAATTACAGCCATAGAAGCAGATACATTTTTTTTCTTTACTCTTTTCTAAGCTGGTAGGAATCACTTAGACCTTAATACAAAGGAACAGGGCACTGCAACCCTAAGGAGAAGCCATTTTAGAAACTGCAATACACATTTTTGGTAAAGCTGAAATTTTATGATAAAGGTCTCCTATCTACTCAATAGTACAAATCTAAATTGAGCGAAGGAATAAAAATTCAATTGCTAGCTACAGCTTTAAAGCAGCACCTGATTTGACTCACTAATGAGTTTTCTTGCAATATTTCACATCAAAGTCCAACACTGGTCCTGTCTTTTAGTAAAGAAGAATAATTATATAAATAATCTTTCTTCTAAGCAGTGCTTATAATTTATTCAGACTTTTCCCTGTAACTATTTTTTGTAATCATGTAATCATTATTAATATTAAATTTGTGTTAATTAATAAGGTGTCGAATGTGAGTCTGATGTAGTGCAAAAGCAGCAGTCTAGCACTTAGATAACTCTATTTTAAACATTTTGTTTAATTTTGCCTTTCAGGTAGATGAGAAAGCAATGTTGGCTGGAGGAATGAAGTCAAAGCATTTAGTTTTGAGAAGGCTGCATTAAAGTGAGATGTGATCATGCAATACACAAAAGTGGGAGTGAATAATTGCACACATTACTTTATGGGCACATACACAAGCACACCATAGATATATGTGGTGGAAGCTCCTTGTAATAAGTTTGAAAGAGGAGGTGTAAAGCTAACAGTAATGTGGAGTAGTGTAGAATTATGGCTCTACCAAGTGAAAGAAACGCCTACCCAAAAACTGGCTCACCTAAAGCAATCAAAACAAAGAAATAACATAATTTTATCTGCATACAAGCAATAATACAGTATATACTGGACTCTCAGCAAAGCTTTGATACTTGGACATGAGCCAAGGCTCAACTAGAGCATATATGGCTTGTCCCACTACATTGCAAAGGCAAGACAAAGAAAAAGTCAGAGACAGTGGAAATTAGTGTGATATTGGGATACTTTAGGTAAACTAGTGGTTAAGATGCTGAGCTTGTTGACCAGAAAGTTGGCAGTTTGAGACTCAAGTACCACATGATGGTGAACTCCCATTCATGCCCCAGCTTCTGCCAACCTAGCGGTTTGAAACCATGCAAATATAAGTAGATAAATAGGTACCACTTTGATAG
The DNA here is from genome assembly GCA_023970755.1 of Azemiops feae. Classification (NCBI taxonomy): domain Eukaryota; kingdom Metazoa; phylum Chordata; class Lepidosauria; order Squamata; family Viperidae; genus Azemiops; species Azemiops feae. The sequence continues at coordinate 1,310,359 of JALGBA010000303.1, read as the reverse complement.
GAAGTAACAGCATTCCATGCACCTCGGCATTTAGTCATGACAATATGACCACAGAAGCGTCTTCAAACAACACTGGCTCCCTCAACTAGACAATGGAGAAGAGCACCATCCCCTAGAGTCAGACACTACTGGGCAGGGGAAACCTTCACCTTTATTATTGTTATGATCTAATTATTATTTATCCCTTCCTACTGGGCCTGCTTGCTAGCAATGAGATATAGTCATCGAATATAGATGATATTATTCACTGGGCCATAGGCTCTTGACTGATTCTTTCTCCTATCACCACTCAATTCAGCTTGCTGTATATGTTTTCATACAAGGACACATGTATGTATATCTCATAGGCTTGATTATGAACACTACCAAATGCCCAATAACATAATTAATTTGACTACATTATAGGAAATAGAATTTAGAGAAATGCAACCAGAATCGATCCAGATATGGATGGTGGAACAGACCACATGCTATATGTGTCAAATGCACAGATTAAACATATAAGATTAAAGTAAAAAAAACTTTACATAGAGTATGTACAGTATGTACAATCAGTATAGAAGCACTTTGGTTAAGAACTTTATCAGCAATATTACAGAATGTCAGAAACATTTGCAGAGAGATAATATATTCAAGTACTGATACTACTAAAATGTAGGATACAAGCAGCAATAGAAACTGCATAAACTAGAAACTGGAACATAGACACACATAGACACACACAACACACAAAAGAAGGGCCACACAGTAGAATATGCAAATTACCACACCATTAAACTGATTTCTCATGTAAGGAATGTTTTGTTTAAGACTCTACAAAGAGTAAAGCCATGCACAGAGAAGGAAATATTAAATGAATTGCCAAATTTTAGTGTGGTCTATGAGAGGTGAGATGAACTAGATAACAGAAAATGGTTAATGGACAGCACAAGAGAATATAAGGAAGTTTATCTTCCTTTACTATATACAACACAGGCTCTGAATTAAATATTTATTTATTAACGTTACAATATTTATGCCTTCTCCCCCAACTCTGGCCTGGATACAACAAAATCCCAACAAACACAAGGCTTTTAAAAACCATAAATAATGAAAATCATCAATAAAAATTAAAATAACATAGGGTTAATAATTCAGTTAAATTAACTATTGGAACAACATTGTTTTGGTTGACTTTTGAAATGCCCAGATAGTAAATACCATCCATACTTCAGGGAGAATGTATATTGCCTAAAACACAAAAGACCTCCAGTAATCCCCTGCCATACCACATTAACTTCTCAGAGAGGGACCTGCAACACACCATCTCAAAACAACTAGACCAGATGAGCAGATTCAATTTTGGCAAGGCATTCCCTGATGTGCTCTGGTCCTGTCTGGGCTTAAGGATAATAAGTACAGGTGATCCTCAACTTCCAACCATTCATTTAGTGATCATTCAAAATTACAACAGCACTGAAAAAAGTAGCTGATGGCTGGTCTTTTGAGTTCCTCTGGACTTACACAGTCCCCACAGTCACAGTCCCCACAGTCACAGTCCCCACAGTAGCATGATCACATGTCACATGATCAAAATTCAAACGCTCGGCAATCAGTACATGCATACAATAGTTGCAGGATTTCAGGGTCATGTGATCACCATTTGAGACCTTCCTCACTGGCTCTTGATGAGCAAAGTTAATGGGGGAAGCCAGATTTGCTTAATAACCACATCCACGTGTTTCACTTAACAACTGCAGTGATTTAATATCTGTGGCAAAAAAAAAGGTTGCAAAATCTGGTGCAACTCACTTGACAAATGCCTTGCTTAGTAACAGAAATCTAGTTCCAGCTGCGGTTGTATGTTTGAATTAGACCCAGGAATCTATTGGTAGACAATGCAGACAATAGGTGACATTCTCACCTGATGAAGTTGACCTGAAGGAATATAGCTGTTATATTTCCTACCAAGTGTCACTGCAAAGGTAGCAGATTTAGAGAACCTTGCATTAGTCCAGACAGTTGGTGATCAAGTTAGGAGTTACCATAGCTTGGCATCTTAGTGTGAAAAGTGGCACACCAGGTGAAGCTGGAGAAAGAGTCCTCTATTCATGGCTTCCCACTGCTGATTAAGCAGAAGCCTTAAGTCCAGGGGAACCCAGATTCACAAACCAGCTCCTCTGAGTCCCCAAGGAGCTTTTTCAAGAGGCAACTTTGTTTTCTTTGTTTTTTCTTGAAGATGTTTTGCTTCTCATCCAAGAAGCTTCTTTAGTTCTTCAGTTCTTCTTGAACTAAAACTTCTTGGATGAGAAGTGAAATGTCTTCAAGGAAAAACAAAGAAAACAAAGTTGCCCCCCCCCCCTCTGGACTTTCTTTGTTTTCTCCTCTGAGGGAAGCAGGACTCTGATCAGAATGTTTGATCAGAATACAGGTCCTCCTTGACTTACAACATTTGTTTACTGAACATTCAAAGATACAATGGCATTGAAAAAAGTGACATGATTGTTTTCATACTTACAACCACTGCAGAATCCCCAGGGCCACATGACCAAAATTCAGATGCTTGGCAATCAACTCATATTTATGACAGTCGCAGTTTCCCGGGCTCGTGTGATCCTCTTTTGCGACCTTCTGACGAGCAAAATCAATGGGAAAGCCAGATTCACTTAACAACCATGTTACTAACTTAACAACTACAGTGATTTACTTACCAACTGTGGCAAGAAAGGTCATAAAATAGGGCAAAACTCACTTAACAACTGTCTTGCTTAGCAACAGAAATGTTGGGCTTAACAATTCAAGGACCAACTGTAATAACTTAGATCAGTGATGGTGAACCTTTTAGAGACCGAGTGCCCAGAAACCGCCCCTGCCCCCGCTCCGCCTCCCATTCTGCCTGCTCCACCCCTGCCCGCCCCCTGCCCCCCCCCCTGCCCCGCCCACCTGCAGGGACAAGCACCACCTCCATGGCCCGCAGCAGATCATCCAGGCAGCCCTGCAGCACCGTGGCAGCCACGGCCTCTGCCCACACCCCGCAGCATCATCTGCACGCTATGGGGTGCGAGGGCGGAGTCGTGTCCCTGCTGCCCGGCTATGTTCTTGGCTGCGCTGCTCCATGCGGGCTGCACCCGGGTGGCGACTCTCCTCCAGGGAGGCTGCTGGTGAGGAGGGGGCCATGGGGGGAGGCAGGGCTGGGGCGATGGCACGCGTGCCCACAGAGAGGGCTCCAAGTGCCGCCTCTGGCACGCGTGCCATAGGTTCGCCACCACTGACTTAGATGGTTCCACTGTTGAATGGGTCATTTTTAATCCTTCCTTTGCCTATGGTTTGTATCTTTGGTTGTTTATGATATTTACTCATATGGTTCTGTATATTTTTATCTGTGGTTTTTACATCTGCTGTTTTATCTGATTGTTGACTGAGCCCACAGTCACTTTTAGTGAGATGGGCAGCTATATAAATTTGATTAATAAATACATAAACAACTTAAGTGATATTTTAAGATTACTCTAATGTCTACTGATGACAAGCAACTCTTAGTGCTTGTCTAAGATAGTGCCAAAAGGCAGAATATCTTAACACTAATAGGAGTGTCAGAGGAACCTTTACAGTGAACAAGAAGCTAATATAAGAAGTGAATTTGGCAGAACAGGATGATTTAGAACAGGAAAGGGAAAGAGAACTGCATATTATCACATAGCTATTCAATTTATGAAGCACAGAAGATCAGATTGGGGGGGAAATGACAGCTGAAATCAAATAGGCAGAAACACTAACAGTTTGATATATTACTTTGTTGGCTGAAATAAACAAGGTTTAAAAGAGCTCCCTATGAAATTAAAATGAACCCCGCATTCTCAGTCTGGATTCATTTTTAATGAATATTGGCTCCTCAATCTGGGTTCATGTTAAATATTAAAATTAGCCAAGATGCATAGGAAACGTATCCCTGACCACAAAGACATGAAAGTAGCTTTATTTCATTCAGTTGATGAATAAGGGTGGAGTATATGCTGGATAAAAAAAAAGAACTTTAATCTTAGGGAGAAAAATAATAACAAATTCAAGTAACATCATTTGACCGGTTTATAGTTAATGATCAATTCTGCAGGTAAACCTATGACTGCTCAAAGTTACAATCTACCTGGGAAAAGGTAGTTATGACCCAATTATAAAATTCTGATGGTCCCTGGCCACAGGTCATGTGATTACACACTACAGGCACTAAGTAACATGGCCACATCTACAGCCATTTGCAGCATTCCATGTGACCACATTTTATGATGGTTTTGCTAAACAACAGAAGCTACTTTTCAGCAAAAGCGCTCCGTAGGAAACAATGGGATTGCTTAACAACTGCAGTGGTACCTTGGTACTCTCAACTGCTTTGAAACTCATCAGATTTGGTACTCAATGCATTTTGACATTGAATATTTTGTCCCAGTACTCATTGTTTGTTGGGTACTCAACCCACAAGCTAGAACTTGTCAGTGTCAGCTGCTGTCAAGAGTAAAAACTTGGCAGCCACATGCCTTATTGTTTTAGAGTAACGGGAGGGAGGGAGAGATGAGGTTTCCAATGGCCTAGTTAGAGAAACGAAACTTCTCCAGTTCTGCAGACGTTTGCTGAAAAACAGGACATTCTAACTCTGGGGAGGAAGATAACAGAAGGTTCTCAAAACCTTCTGTATTTACATGTCCCACGTGGACATCTAGGAGGATTAGCTGGGAATTAGATAGATTAGATAACCTTTATTGTCATTTTTTACTGTGGGCACATTGGCACATATTAAAAATGAAATTTAGTTACATGCTCTCAAAGTATACACATATGTAACACATTTAAACATGTTATATACAACATATGTACAGTATAAACCTACACCCTTACATATAAATTACATATAAATATTAATCACTGTCCATCTTGAATACATAATGGAAAGAGGAAGCTTTAGAGTTTACAAGGTTAATACTGTATGAAACAAAACTATGACTGAATCTGGATGTTCTGCTTCAGATACCACGGAGCCTCCTCCCAGAAGGTAACAAGGTCATGAAGAGGATGTATAGTGTCACAAACAATTTTGTGGACCCTGCTCAAGCAATGCTTATATGCTATGTCCTGGATGGAAGGGAGGGAACTGCCAATAATCTTTTCTGCCATCCTCACCACTCTTTGCACTGCCTTCCTGTCTTCCAAACCAGACTGTAATGCTGTATGACAAGATGCTCTCGATCATCCCTCTGTAGAAAGTGGTAAGGACAGGGGAAGGAAGATGTGCTTTTCTCATGTGATGCAGAAAATGCAGGCACTGCTGTGCCTGCTTCACCAGTGTCTTGCTGTTGAGCAACCAAGCCAGCCTACTTGTTAACTGCACACCCTGGAATTTGATGCTAACTGACCATCTCCACAGGTGAATCATTAATGCACAGAGGAGTGTGGCTGTGCCTGCCTTTTCTGAAATCGACAATGATCTCTTTGGTTTTTCCAATGTTTAAAACTAGGCTGTTTTTCTTACACCAGTTCACCAAACCCTCAACCTCCCTGCGGTAAGCACCCTCATTGTTATATGCCTTGGTTAGATATCTTGGGATTTTACAATTAGTTTTCCTTCACCTTTACCATGGCATGTATTCAATAAACCAGTAAGATCTTCATAAATGAAAGAAATCCTGGACATCATTTGGATACTCAACCTGGATGTTGACAGCTGCCTTGTGATTCACTACATTATTCCTTATGGGAAAAAATTGTTTGGTACTCATCGTTTTTGGTACTCATCATACCTCCTGGAACCAATGAACAATGAGCACCAAGGTACCACTGTACTGCAAAAAAAGACTGTGTGCGTTTGTAGGCTCCATTACAGTTGTATGTGGAGGACTACCTGTATACTTGTATAACATTCTTTAACAAAGATAAGAGTAATTAGAGCAAATAGTATTTCTACTGGTAATGTTCACAGTAATGTTCTTGGATGAGCTGTAAATTGTTATGTATGGGCATTTGTCTACTTATTATCATGATTTCAACTCAATATGATGGCATCTAATTAACCAATCAATCTAATCTAATATTGTTTTCTGCACACACAAAAAGCTCATGCTTATAGAAAATCCACAGGCAGAGTATGTGGAGGTAATAAGTCTCAACAAATGAAACACAAACTTCTGTCTGGAAAGCATAAATTTCTCTGCACCTATCATGCCAATTTGCATTCAATAAACAAAATGGACATTCCCTACCTGTTTGCCCACAGTAGTGACCAGTATCATCTACTTCAGTGGACTCCAACAGCAAACCAGCGGAAGTGATGGAGGCAGCAGGGGGGGTAGGGAGGGAGAGGGGATGGTTTCATGTACACACATGGCACTTTCACAAATGCAGCGTCGTGTGTGCACACTCACCCACCACTTCCGTGGCCCAGTTCCGAATGGACTGGCATTGGGCCACAGACCAGGGATTGGGGATCCCTGGTCTACTTCCCTCATTGCTGCTTTCCAAAACTACATAAAGAAGCCCAACCATATTTTCAATATGGGAATCCACTGAAAACAATCCAAAGATATATAAGTATTTCCCCTAAAATGTGAGAAAGTGCTAACTGCTATGATAAAATAGAATGAATGTTGCTTGCAAACAATTGCTTAACTGAGACAGAAGGAGAAATTCCACATGGGACTATAAAGAAACTAAATGTTGGTGGCTAAAAGTATACATTATAAAAAGTTGTTGCTGAGAAATAACTCTTAAATATATTTCCAGTGGTTATATGATAGTTATTGGTTTGTTAGATTCATAGCCTCCCTGTCCTCAGGGGAGCACCCCCTCCTCAGTTTTTCCCCAAAGCAAAAAGTTAAGTTCAACTTGGAAGGAGTGACTGGTTCAAAGTCCTGATGGAAGAGAATATTTGTAGCTCAGGGTTGAAATGTGGGGCCCATGGTGCTCTCTGAGCTTCTGTCGGTACCACATATGGGAGTCAAAAGCTTCAGAAAGCATACAATTGTGAGAAATTTCCATATAGGCACATTTCCAACAAGCAACAACTATTCTAGATCAATTCAAGTCCCCAAACACTAGGGAATATCTAGAAGTCTGGCCCAACTGAAGAACCAAGACCATGCCCACCAAACTGACAAGGCAAGCCACTAGAATACAGTATAAACTGAGAGCAAACCCCACCTTTTACTAGCACCGATGATGTTACCTGGCTTAGGTAATGAAACATCTGCAAGAAAACAACCAAGCTCATAAAGAGCATCAAGGACCCTTCGACAACTATTCTTCCTGCACAAATGCCTACAACAGCATGTCCTACCCATCAGTGTCAGATACAAACCTCCAATAAACTGCACAGCTTCCCCCCCCCCACGGTCACATGACCACATGTCAGGCACTCAGCAATCAGTTCACATTTACAGCCATTTGCAGCCTCCCACAGTCACATGACTGCATTTTATGATGGTTTTGCTAAAATAAATGGCATTTATTTCCAGTTTTCAGCAAAACTAACTATAGCAAGCTATTGGTTCATTTAACGACCACGGCATTCACTTAGCAACCATAGCATTCACAGCAAAAAAGGTCATAAAATAATTGGTCATGTGGGTGACCCTCTTTTTTTATATATATATATAAAATTTTATTATTTTTTTAACAGAATTCAGTAGTAATGATTCAACAAAAACGTGTTGTCTGAGTATCTTATTCACTAATACAAATTAAATTCCTAATCCCTAAATCTTTTCTCTAACCATTGATAAAATAGGTTGGGAAGGCTCCGTTATGGTCGTAAGTTAAGGACTTCCTGTAGTTTCATAACATTTAGTTCAATTGGGCAAACATCTTAATCATCTATGTCATGTTAAGAAGATATACTATAGTAGCACCAAAACTCCCATTGCATTCGTATTGGATTATGTAGTCAGGTTTTGCACAAAGCCTTTGATTTGTATATATTTTATGATCATTGAGAAAGTGCTGCAGAAACATCAGAAATTCCTGCCTGGTGGTTAAATGTAATGAATGCTGCAACAGCCCACGGTCTTAAAAACAATGCTTAAAAATCATGAGATACAAAATAATATTTTGAAAGTTGGCTATCTTGCCATTTACTTTGGAAAATTCTTACTTCAATAATAATTACTAACTGATCATCATTGACATTTGAAAGCAGCAAGACAGCAGACATTGTAAAATGGAGTGAGCAGTGAATATTTAGTATGCTTGAATCCTATGAACGCTGAATGCAAATCAATTTGATTTTAGTTTGCAGAGGAATTTAAAATTGAAGCAACTGCAAAAGAATATTTTGGAAGCAATAATTAGGCAGCATGTTTGAGGAAGCCTTCGGTTGAACCAGTTGCCTTTATTATCACCAATGAGTCATACGATAATTGATAGAATGCCTGGGATTAATCTCCAAGGGACCAGAATAATCCGTTAGAATTTTTTAAAAAAAACAAACCCTGCTTGAATAAAAACTCTCATTGATCATAACATGCCCAGAATGTAATGAACTGGATCCTAAGCAGCTGATACTGAGGAAGATGAAAATTTGGAATTTCAGAATTCTTTTCTCATGGATGATCTGTGGGTCAGTTATGTTCTTTGGCTAAAATAGTCCAAAATCGTTATCTGAGTCAAGTTTAGAGGCCTCTAGAGAATCTTAATTTGAAGGAGAAGCTCTACTTCAGCTATTCCATGGGCCTCAGTCTCTTGAAACTCAATTTGAGGGCTTCAGAGATGCACAAAGCAGAACTTCAGAAACTAATCTGTCCACCTGAATGTGTGTTGGTAAGTGGGAAAGACCTTGGAAGACTGGGCCAAGAGGTGCTACCAAGGCAACAGTCAAATAAGACCTTGTAGCTGGATAGTAGGTGGGACAAAAGGCTCAGAAAAGACCCTCCCTAGTTTTTCTGGCTGTAAAACATATGTGGAAGAGGGGGAGAGAGAATTGTACTTTCAGACCTGAAAGATTTTGTCAATGTAACTTTACAATAACGTAGAATTAGTTCATCTAGTTGTGTTTCCTATCTGGTCTACCTAGTAAGGCTGACAATATAGAATGGATAAGGACACATAAGAGAGGGAGAGGAAGAAAGAATAATCAATCCACAAATTAAACTCTCTGTGCAGAAACAAGAGTCTTAAAAACTACCTGAAGCCACTGTGTATTTGCTCCAGGGCAGGAGATGACGGCAAAACTCTTTTCCCTATTCATGGTCTGTCAAAGAGATAAAGTGAGCAATATGCAAGTATACATTTCACTAAGCTAAGGAGGAGAAATTCTGGCTCCTGGGCCTAAATGCAACCCACCAACTTTTTGAATCCAAATCTCGAAACTAGGTCTCTTCTCCAACAAGACCTCTTACTGGATGCACAAAACAACTTCCATCATTAATCATTTAGGTATGACAAAGTGCCAGTACCAAGCCTCTTCCTAAGAATATGAACTGCTGAGACAAAAGAAGAATAAGTGGATACTTTTCCAGCAACTACGGTCTCTTGTCACACAATCCTTAGCAATTCTCTGAACTGCCTTGTCTAAAAATTGATGGGAACAGCTATTAACTCCTGAATGCTTTCACAATTGCACAAACAGGTTTGAAACTCATCTGGGATCATCTGCACTTGCCCTTCTCTTTGAGTACTTAACTTGGCTAGTAGCAAGTTATTTTTGATATTCAGAACAATCTTCAGCCTCTACTGAAATAAAATGTACTATTATTAGTGTAGCTTATTAGTATAGCATAGATTTTATACATCTGACCATAAGCCTTCCCCACTATTAACCTGTAGTGCATTCTATGTATCCTTAAGTCAGCAGAAAATTATGCAGAGTTGTAAACAATTTTTGTCCCCATTGCTATGGTGAAAAATACACCAAAGAACTTCCCAATCAACCAGAGAGGATCCAAACAGAGTTGGAATAGAAGACTTCTCTATGGATCCTATAACTTTTCTATCCAGCCTTTCTTCAAAGTCACTAAAGTCACCTGACTCCCCCCATATAATGAGGATTAAATGCAATTAAAGAAAGAAAGAACTATTAACATTTCTGGAATTTTGTAACTTCTGGTTGAGAGCAGAGTGGAACCACTACACCTAGCACATCAATCAGATGTCTATGGAGATTCTTAATCATCCAGGTCATGGTTGTCCCAAAGATGGTTTTCCAAAAGGCAAATGGACTTTCTTGGGGTTTTTTTTCCTTCAAAACATTTGATTCTCATTGAAGAAGCTTCTTCAGTTCTTCAGGGACTAAGGAAGCTTCTTGGATGAGAAGCAAAACATTTTCAAGGAAAAAAACCAAGAAAGTCCAGTTGCCTTTTGGAAAACCATATTTGGGACATCAATCAGATGTTCCTTGGCTGGAAGCAGTGGCAATGGAGCCAGCAGATCTGATTCTTAAACATCTTTGCCATGTTTAAAGGGCCTTTCCGTCAGCTGAGTTAAAGCGATCTTCACCAATCCTTGACTTGGCAGAAAATTATAGTAACATGAAATTAGTTGTCATTCCCTATTAACCTGCCTCTGTTGCTTCTTTTGAATCTTTTTCCAGTCATTGGATTTTCTTCCAAGATTGTGGATCATATTAAAATATTTTATAAACCTAAAGGCTGTCCTTGGATGGTGTAGAAATAAGAAATAATAAGGGGAAATATTACTTTAACTCTGGCACAACTCAGGACAACTTAAGCCTGTCTCCCTCATGGGCTAGAAATGGGATGAAGGCCATGACAAAAAAAAAGATGCTGCTGGAGCATATTTGGTTGATGCTGAAGGGTGAGTGGAGAAGTGAATACACCGGAAAGGTTGTCAACAGGAAAACAAAATGGAGAAAGATAGGAAAAGAACAGGATGCCATAAAACTGGAAAGACTGGATATCAGAACAAAACAAAACAGAATCACAAAGTTGGAAGAAACCTTGGAGGTCTTCTAATCCAACCCTCTGCACAAGCAGGAAACCCTATGTCATTCCAGACAAATGACTGTACAGTCTCTTCTTAAAAACTTCCAGTGTTGGAGCACCCACAACTTCTGTAGGCAAGCTGTTCCCTTTGTTAACTGTTCTGTCAGGAAATTTCTCCTTAGTTCTAGGTTACTTGTCTCCTTGATTAGTTTCCATCCATTGTTTCTTTTCTTGTCTTCTGGTGCTTTGGAAAATAGATTGACTCCCCCCTCTTCTTTGTGGCAGTCCCTCCAATATTGGAACACTGCTATCATGTCACCCCTAGTCCTTCTTTTCACTAGACTAGACAAACCCAATTCCTGCAACTGGTCTTCATCCTTTTTCAGAGACTGATGAGTTAAGAAGTGAATTTAGTGAAATGATTCTATGACATTCCACAAAAAAGTATGCATGACATTGATAAAAATGCAAAAACAAGGGACCTCCTCAACTCTGTTTGGCCTCCTCTACTCTGAGGCCACAAGAGTTACCTTGTGTTAAGAAGGGCAGCTAATAAATTTTACAAATAAATCAATACATAAATACTCCAGGGATCCTCCAGGGTCACAAAAGGCATGCTGATGAGTCATGTACAACCCGAGACCTCATGTTTTATGACCTTACCTTTAAATATGAATAATGCAAAATGAGAAGAAGAAAAAAGAGGAAAGGCTGAGGGTTATTTTTTACATAAAATGATGAGTTAAAAAAATAAAATCCTCTTTCCATGAACTTTCAATAAAAGTTGCGATATCCTTAAATGCTAATGGAAAAAAAATATGCTTCACCTTCATTAGCATATTTTGAAATCTAAATAATGAGTAGAAATTGAAGCAGACGCAGTGAATTAAACTGAACTGCGGGAGGACCTTAGAAGTTCACCAGCAAACCTTTGGATGTTTCACAGCAGAAATAACACTGCTTTCTACAGAATGCTACTGAGATGCTTTTCTTGGCTGTCCTTCCCCCACCACCACACACACACACACATGATTAAATTCACTAATAGAGTCTGCTAACCTTTCTAGCTGGAAAAATAGTTAAATGTAATAGTTACATACAATGTATCTTTTAAAACCCTGAATGAATTGTTGTGGTTTTAACCATTTAGTCATGTCTGACTCTTTGGCTCCTTTATAAGTAAGTGCTTTCCATGCTACCCTGTCAAGCACAGCTTCTTTGAATTGTTGGATGTTCAGCTTTGTACCAGATTTAATATAATTAGATTCTTCAAATTGCATTCCATAGAATTGTTGCCGTTGTAAGGAGAGCTGGATTCTGATTTCCACAAGATTGTACCCATGGCAACTCAAAGGATGCCAGTGGTCTGGGATTCAAGGAAAAGAAGGGTCTTTTCGAGCAGCACAAAATCAAACATCTAAAGCTTCTAAGATAACAACCTAGTATTTTGGCCCAAAGCAAATTGGATATCAAGGCAATGGTTTCAGAATGGGTAAAAGTAGCCTCTTTAGTAGCCATTTTATCAAAGGGTAAAGAATATCCAAGCCAAGAGGTTATCACTATAGATTCCATAATAGTCAGGTCATTCCCTTCCAGAAAGGGCTAGATGTAGAGGATTAACTGAAGCTAATAAAAGGTCCTAAAATCATAACACTGGAAGTATAGCACAGTTTTTGGACTCCATGAATATCATTGGATTCAGTTTATTCTCCCTTATCAAACAGTTTACCAACTGTAGATAGATATTTCAGGGAGCCTCACCATTTCCTGGAAAGTCTTACAGAGAGATATCATGTTAATTAGCCTAAACCTTCCAATGATCTCCTCTCAAAGATACTATCTAATAGTTTTCATTTCTAGGAGAACAACCTCAGAAATCTATCTGAAAGTTAGAAGTGGAATTTAGCCATGCCTCCAATTTCCAAATCTTCCAGATGAACACAAGTACATGAAAATAGTCCTGCTAAGACCAGCTAACTGGCATTTCATTTTGCAGGATGGCCAAGCAGATGCATCTAGGAAATTCACAAATATGAGATCAAGGCAGTTCTCCACACCAATTGTTACTCTTGTGTACCTAGTGCATAGAGTCAGACTGCCCCATACCTGTCAGTATCACTCATCAAAGCTAGTAACAATTGATAGACCTATCCTCTAACAATTCTTTGGGTGCCCCTTTTAAAATCTAGTCTAACCTAGACTAAACTATACAATATCATGTGACAGGGTATTCCACAGGTTGTTTAGGTTCTGGTGATGAAATGTGACATCACTTTTAAATCTTCTATTAATCAGTTTCAGAGGATGGCATCTACTTTGAGTATTATAGGAAATAAAGAAAATGCTCTGTTCTTTCTCTTTGCCATGCATACTGGTAGATTTATAAACCTTAATCATATCTTCCTGTAAACAAGGTGGGGTGCGGGAAAAGATAACTTTGTATTAAAAGCTGGAGGTTAAAAAAGAGAGTCACTTTCCCTTTGTCATTCCCTAAAGAAAGATCATTAGGTACAAAAGCAGTCTTATTCCATAGACTGCCATGAAGCTAGAATAGAATAGAATAGAATAGAATAGAATTAGAATAGAATAGAATAGAATAGAATAGAATAGAATAGAATAGAATAGAATAGAATAGAATAGAATAGAATAGAATAGAATAGAATAGAATAGAATAGAATAGAATAGAATGGAATAGAATAACAGAGTTGGAAGGGATCTTGGAGGTCTTCTAGTCCAACCCCCTGCTCAGGCAGGAAACCCTATACCATTTCAGTCAAATGGTTGTCCAATCTCTTCTTAAAAACTTCCAGTGTTGGAGCATTCACAACTTCTGGAGGCAAGTTGTTCCACTGGTTAATTGTTCTAACTGTCAGGACATTTCTCCTTAGTTCTAAGTTGCTTCTCTCCTTGATTAGTTTCCATCCATTGCTTCTTGCCTTCAGGTGCTTTGTATTGCCTTCAGGTGATTTGGAGAATAGCTTGACTCCCTGTTCTCCCTGAGCTAGTTTGAAATGGGTTAAGATAATCTGTTTCCCCAAGGACTTACATTTAGTGTTTTCATTATTTCATTAGATTAGATCATGATTAGATTAGACTTGCTTTAATCAACAGGCTACAAAAAGATTTCCCCATCCCCGCTACGAAGAAACATAAACATATTATGCAGGTACTGTTCTTCTTTCCATGCCTTCTGCTCTATACATAGAAATTTTTTAAAAAATAATTTTGCTGGTATTGACATTGTAAGAATGTTATAGATGGATCAGCAACATGCCCAGAGCGACACAGCCTCTGCTTCTGCCTTCTGCCAGACAAGATCCTTAGAAGAGAAAGTATCCAACAAATACTATGTTTATAATAACAGATGACCAAAAATGGAGAAGTGATTCAAATATTTCTACATGTGTTTTTTTTTTTAATGGAAGGACAGTCTAATGCAATTTGGGGGGGAAATAACTAAATTGTATCAAATAGCAGTGTTTCTACATGTAGAAATAACAACTTCCATGAAAACATGAATTAAATACGACAGTATAGATTTGGGGGGGGGAATCTTGCTATATAAAAAGTCCACCTCATAAAAAAAAAAAAACCTACACCCAGTAGGAGCCCTGAAGTAAAAAAAAAAAAAAAAAAGGCAGATGTAACAGCCAACTAAATTATTAAAAAAAACTTTTCACAGTGTTTTCTGTTTGAATTTATTTTATATGGTTTCTCTCCCGCACATGCTATCCTTCTGTTTCTGCCATTTCCTTTCAGGAATCTTTGGTTTCTTTTCCACTTCCAATTGTATGATTTGGTGGTGAATATGACAAATAGTAATGTTGCTACAGGCCAGTTCATTCTTATTTTGATTGTGTCTCATTTATAATAATTTATTCAAATACGGCCAGGATGCCCTCACAACGTTCATATATATGCACAGAGGGAGTTCACAGAATCCTTTCATTAATTGACCCTGGATTTAGGACTGGATTTTTTTCCATTCTCTAAATCAGAGTTCAAGACTAAGACCCTGAAATGTATGAAGTGTGCTAAAGCAGGGCTTTTCAACCTTTTCACCCATTGTACCACTTTTAGGATATGGCAATATCCGAGTACCACCAGTCGCCTAGCAAGGTGTCAAAAACTTGATGACCCAAAAAAAAAAAAAAAGGAAAAAAGTGATAAAGTACAGGTAGTCCTCGACTTACAACAGGAGCCCTGAAGAAATAAAAAAAAAAAAAAAAAAAAAGGCAGATGTAACAGCCAACTAAATTATTAAAAAAAACTTTTCACAGTGTTTTCTGTTTGAATTTATTTTATATGGTTTCTCTCCCGCACATGCTATCCTTCTGTTTCTGCCATTTCCTTTCAGGAATCTTTGGTTTCTTTTCCACTTCCAATTGTATGATTTGGTGGTGAATATGACAAATAGTAATGTTGCTACAGGCCAGTTCATTCTTATTTTGATTGTGTCTCATTTATAATAATTTATTCAAATACGGCCAGGATGCCCTCACAACGTTCATATATATGCACAGAGGGAGTTCACAGAATCCTTTCATTAATTGACCCTGGATTTAGGACTGGATTTTTTTCCATTCTCTAAATCAGAGTTCAAGACTAAGACCCTGAAATGTATGAAGTGTGCTAAAGCAGGGCTTTTCAACCTTTTCACCCATTGTACCACTTTTAGGATATGGCAATATCCGAGTACCACCAGTCGCCTAGCAAGGTGTCAAAAACTTGATGACCCAAAAAAAAAAAAAAAGGAAAAAAGTGATAAAGTACAGGTAGTCCTCGACTTACAACAGTTCTCTTAGTGACTGTTCAAAGTTACAATGGCACTGAAAAAAGTGCCCCCAAGCCACAGCCAAGCAAGACAGCACCCGGCGGCGCTCTTCCTCCTGTCCAAGGTTTTCATTGTTGTGAGCATTTCTGTTGAGGATTGGCAGCGGGGGTGGGGGGTGTTTGATTTTTATTCCCCCCGTCTGCTGGGTGGTTGCAGCAGGTTTTGGTCACTTCACATGACCCTGGGACACTGTGACCGTCATAAATATGAATCAGTTGCCAAGCATCTGAATGTAAATCACAAGACCCTGGAGATGCTGCAATATTCCAGCTGATCAGCGCTTCTTCTGGGCTCAGCAGAAGCGCCAGGATCAGTGCTGCTTTCCAGCTGGAGCCTGGTGCTGATCCTGGCGCTTCCACTGAGCCCTGACAGCCCCGAAGAAGCGCCGATCAGCTGGAAAGCGGCACTGATCCTGGCACTTCCGCTGGGCCCTGACAACCTTGCAGCTCCAGCCGTCTCTCGCTCAGGCTTGTGCGGTGCTGCCACCAGTACAGCTCATTCCCCTCCCCCACTACCACTTTTCTAGGATGGTCGCGTACCACCTGCCAGGTGCCAATGTACCACAGGTGGTACCCGTACCACTGGTTGAAAAGCCCTGTGCTAAAGTGCTGAAAAAAAATGCAAAGTACATTTCATTATATTCAGTGCAATTGCAAAAAATAGCTGAACAAGTGTCAATAAGGGAAAGTGATTCTAGATAAGAGACTGTAAATTGTAAAGTGGATCGTAAACCCCAAGAAGGAAAGTTGTTTTCCCAAAATATAAGATACTGCCTGAGTTCCCAAATGATGAGGACCCAGGTTGTTGGGGGCAATATGCCGACTCTGTAAACCACTTAAAGAGGGTTTTAAAACACTGTGAAGAGGTATATAAGTCCAAGTGCTATTGTTATTGCCTTGCTTTTATTATATTGCACTGTTCGTTGCAGTGAACATTTAAAATTTTGGCAACATTTCTGGAATGGTTCACATCATGTGAAGCATTGAGATGACCTGTGCTGATTTCAGAAAAGTTAAGCGTGGTTACTGTGGAAGGGAGAAAACCAGAATATCTCAGGGCTGCAGACTAGCTGGGCTGAAAGTAGACAATGACAAACCAAATCCATATTGTAGCCAAGTCACTCAAGAGTGTTTTTATTTTTAACAGATCATCTGCCCCATCCATTAATTCCATATATGAAGAGAGCTGTGGATTCCCATGAGTAGCTCTGCCCAATACTAATATAATGTGTAGTACCCCCATATTGAAAATAGTTTACATTCTATTCGGGGAAAAATCTTTTCTTTGCATTTTGATCTTGGAATTTTTAAATGTACTAGCAAAGCAAAAGAAATAATTTTGGTATAGTGGCTATCAGGGCCCACTTCCAAACCTCATCCCAAGAAAGCAGGACTCTTAGAACAGTTTCTTTCCAAAAGGAACTTTTATTAGGAGAAGCTGATAGCAGGCATGATAGGCAGGATCTGAGGGTTTCCCGCTCAGATCAATAGGTTAAAAGAGTCCCAGGCATAACCCCACCCCAATAGTTCATCTGGTCAGTTTGAATGGGCCAATCCCCAGGTGTTAAGTCCGCCATGGGAAAGGAGCCGATAACGGGGTCCTTTCCCATGTTTGTGAAGATGTTGCTGGGTCTTCGCACCTTCCCTTCCACAGCAAGAGATAAGCCAGATGGCCGGAGGCACATTCCTTTCTCACCCCAAGGTAACATCAAGTGAGAGACAGTTTAAAGAGTAAGTATGTAGGAACAGCAGAAAGGGCACACTGTAGCAAAGCAGAATAACATACCACAGAGCCTTCCCCCCTTCCCCTCAGGAGAATGGCAGAACCCTCAGAAAGATATGAATTAGGGAAGAAATGAGATTCCCTCCCCCCAGGGAAAGAATGGGTTCTGACAGTGGCTTCTGTTAGTATGTTTACCCAATTATTCTTTTTCATTACCACAGAGGGACCTGAAAGGAGCCATCCTGAAGATTGCATTACTTTTGGCAATTGGGCTGCCCTTTGGCAACAGTGTGGTCACCAGCAAATCCTTTCATTCCAGAGG
Organism: Azemiops feae; assembly: GCA_023970755.1. Taxonomy (NCBI): domain Eukaryota; kingdom Metazoa; phylum Chordata; class Lepidosauria; order Squamata; family Viperidae; genus Azemiops; species Azemiops feae. The sequence continues at coordinate 1,292,583 of JALGBA010000303.1, read as the reverse complement.
AAAACTTGGGTTACTTTTGGAGGTGCTTCTGACATGAATACAGACAGACCACCGCTATCTTTAAGGCTATAGAGCAGAAAAGCCATGAGGGTCTCCCAGAAGAAGATTTAAAACTTGTCCCAATATATAATGGGCTGTGCGAATGATCTTGAAGAAAAGGAAGAAGAGCTGCAGCCAAATCAGATAAGAGAAATTTGAACCCAAGGAGGGAATGTAGTTTGAGGAAACATCCCACACTTAAGACCTTCCCTAGTTCTCTTTAAGATTAAAGCAGAGAACTGCAAGTTTGATGTTGGCCCTTCAAGTAGACCAGACTTGAACATCAAAGTAATGAATAGTAATATGGGTAGTCTTCAACTTACAACCACAATTGAGTGCAAAATTTCTGTTGTTAAGTGAGACATTTGTTAAATGAGTTTTGCCCCGTTTTACGACCTTTCTTGCCACAGTTGTTAAGTGAATCGCCACAGTTTTTAAATTAGTAACATGGTTACTGTTAAGTTACTACTGTTGTTAAGCGAATCTGGCTTTCCCATTGACTTTGCTTGTCAGAAGGTCGCAAAAATGTGATCACATGACTCTGGGACACTGTAAATCAGGGATCCTCAAACTTGGCTACTTTAAGACTTGTGAACTTCAACTCCAAGAATTCCCCAGCCTGTTGGCTAGGGAATTCTGGGAGTTGAAGTCCACAAGTCTTAAAGGGGCCATGTTTGAGGACCCCTGCTGTAAATGGTCATAAATAAGTCAGTTGCCAAGCGTCTGAATTTTGATCACATGACCATGGGGATGCTGCAATGGTTATAAGTGTGAAAAATTGACATAAGGTGCTTTTTTCAGTGCCGTTGTAACTTTGACTGTAACTAAATGGACTGTTGTAAGTCAAGAACTACTTCTACTACATTTATTATAGGGTTACAGTAACACAATCTTGCAATCATCTAATCTTTCATCCATATTGAACAACAAGCAGAAAAATAGTTTTAGGTCACATAACCCTAATCCAGTGATGGCGAACCTTTTAGAGACCGAGTGCCCAAACTGCAACCCAAAACCCACTTATGTATCCTCGTGTGCTGGGTGGGTGTGGCCCATTGGATGAGTGTGGCCCATTGGGTGGGTGTGGCCCATTGAGTGGGCATGGCTGCGGTGGTAACAGCAGACTGAGTGGGACTAAAAAGTTCAATCAATCAATTCCAACTTTGCAAGATCTTTTTTTTTCCCACAAGAAGTTGACATTGATTGATTGATTGAACTTTTTTTTTTTTGCACACAGCAGTGGAGGCCTAAAGCGAAAAGGTTTTATAAAACCCAGCTGAAGGCCTAGGACTGGGGTGATGGCTCGCGTGCCCAGAGAGAGGGCTCTGCGTGCCACCAGTGGCACGCGTGCCATAGGTTCGCCACCACGGTCCTAATCCACCTCTTTGTAGAATTTTATAATTAATTCTTGGCTTTTTACCTTGTCATACAAATATCTTGTGGATACTTGGAATTATCTTTTTGCCCCTGTTTAAATGGTTTGTCAGTTGTCAACATCGCTATTGTCTGAATAAAAAATAACTTCCTGGGTAAAACTTTCAACTTAATTACAGAAATTCTATCCAACAAGGACAGTTATAATTTGTCCCACCTCAGCATACAAATTCCTAACAAAATAGCAGATAAGAAAGAATATTATGAAAGTTTTAGAGATGAAAGCTGATTATTCAAAAATTTACATTTTAATCCTGCAGGGAAAGTAGAGTCTTTCCAGAAATCTTAAATCTACTTAGGTATTCTTGAGGAATGTTAGTTTGTTAGCATTAGAAGGAAGAATTTTGTATCGCTTTTGCAAATTATGCTTGTTCTGCTTTTAGAGACATGCTAAAAAAATGATAGATGAGTTGGGTAGAAGGTTGGAAAACTTCATCAGGTGTTATGCATATCACATGTAGAATAGATAGCATGTCTCACCTATATTTGCAATGGAAATAGCCTTCTGGGACAGCATTCAACTACATTTCCAAGTATGACGCCTCTTATTTGAGTGCACAGTTATAGTAATTGTACATGTAAATTGGTAACTGAAATATGCAAATTGTTATTTATGTTTGCAATTGCCTGATTGGGATGCAGACCCATGGGAATTGTTCATTCAGATTAGGAATGCAATTACACACACATTTAATGAACATAATTGCATGGCTGAACTGTATGAAAATCAGTCTATTTAATTCATCTAATCTACACCCTATGGACCTGTACAGGACTGTTCTGTTGTATCAGCCATACCCGTTTGTGCCTCTAGGCTGCCTCTGAAGACTAAATTATGTCCTTAATATTTATCCCATCAGTGTTTTCCAGATGTTCATTTAATTAACAGTTACTGAACACTATTGAAGAAATTCTTATCTATCCAATTCTATTCCCATCCAACCACCCTCATTTTAAATATAAATCCTGCTCATTTAGGCAATGCAAAATGTAGCTCTCTTCACATTATGTTTTGGTTCTGGTTACAAAATGAAATTGCAATAATGTATTATCACATTTAGGTCATTCTAATAAGGCTTGATTTCATTATAATCTCTTTTAAGGGAGGGAGGTACCAAGGGAACAAAAAAGGAAAATAGAAAATAAGATCTTCTTCTTCTTGTTGTGCCATATCCATTATCGGACGTTGGCGGTCATGTTGGCGATCCTGTTTTTATCAGCAGCTGCATGAAAAAGTGCTGCTGAGTTTTGTCCAAACCAATCCCTTAGATTTTGAAGCCATGATGTTCTTCTTCTGCCTGGACCTCGTTTGCCTTCAATCTTTCCCTGGAGGATTAAATGGAGTATGCCGTATTTTTCTGGGTGTCGCATCACATGTCCGAAATATTCTAACTTTCATTTTTTAATTGTTTTGATGATTTCCCTTGGCTTTCCCAGGCGGCTTAAAACCTCCTCATTTCTGATCTTGTCCACCCAGCTTATACGTAACAGCCACCTGTAAATCCACATTTCAAATGCTTCTAGTCTCTTCAGGTGGCCTTCTGTCAGAGACCAACTCTCTACTCCATAGAGCAGGATAGAAAAAATATAGCATCTGACAAGCCTGATTTTCAGTCTTAGGCTTATGTCGTGACTGCAGAAGACCTTTTTCATTTTGAAGAATACTGTTCGAGCTTTCTCTATCCTTGTCTTTACTTCAGCGGTCATGTCCCAGCTTTCATGTAAATTAGAACCGAGGTGCGTGATCCTTTCAACTTTTTCTAGTGGTGTTCCTTCTGAATTTAAAAATAAGATCTAAGAGTTATATATGTCCACCACTGTAGTACTGGGAAAATGGTTGAAACCTCTTTAGTGAAAGTTAGGGACAACCAAAATAATTAGAGAATATAGCAAGATTAGATTTAGTATTTCTCTCCTAGGGCACAAAGAAAAAATATCTGCTATGAACTCCGTGTGGCATCAGGAAGGGCATCTGGCCAGTAAATGCTCAGCTCCATTCAATTGCAGGGTCATAAAAAGGGACAAAGATTAGGTTTAGGAAAAGATTCCAGAGAAAGAGGGGGGGGGGTGTTTCTTTGTTTTTGCTTTCTTTTTTTTTACATTTCCATCATATCTGTCAGAAATATATGGTTTGGAAGCATCACTGCTTCAGACAGGAAGGTGGTGCAGAGAGTGGTGAGGATGGCCGAAAAGATCATTGGCAGTTCCCTCCCTCCCATCCAGGACATAGCACAGAAGCGTTGCTTGAGAAGGGTCTGTAAGATTATCTGGGACACTGCACATCCTCTTCACGACCTGTTTTCCTTGTTATCTTCTGGGAGGAGGAGGCTTCGTGGTATCCGTAGCAGAACATCCAGATTCAGCCATAGTTTCATTCCATACAGCATTAACCTTGTGAACTCTCAAGCTTCCTCCTTCCATTATATATTCAAGATGGACAGTGTTTAATATTTATTTGTTATGTATATGTAGGGGTTTGGGTCTATACATATGTTGTATATAGTATGTTTAGGTGTGTGTCATGTATGTGTTCACTTTGAGAGCGGGCAACTAAATTTCATTTTTGATGTGTGCTGTTGTGCCCACAGTAAAAAATAACAATAAAGGTTATCTTATCTTATCTTATCTTATCTTATCTTATCTTATCTTATCTTATCTTATCTTATCTTATCTTATCTTATCTTATCTTATCTTATCTTATCTCATCTCATCTCATCTCATCTCATCTCATCTCATCTCATCTCATCTCATCTCGTCTCGTCTCGTCTCATCTCATCTTTTTCATGTGACAAAAAGCTGCATTAGATGGACCTTGGACCTCATTCAGCAGGCCTTTTATATTTGTGTGTCCTTATGTCTTTTTTAAAAGAATTGGTTAGAGAAAAATACTGCTGTTTGAGGGAGTATCATGTTTATTTGGATCATCCTCCCATTTTTTTTCTTTTCTTTTTGGGGAAGAAAAAAAGTGCAGGTGAACATGAATATGACTTATTACAAATAACAGGCAGCTTGATTCTGTTTAAACAATAAACTTACAAGTTCCACAGTGCCAGAACAGAAGAGCACTTTTTTCTTTCTTATTTTAACTTTAAGCAGAATGATGCTTTTTTTAAGAAAGCCAGAATAATTCTTATATTATGATCTACTTCCAACTTCCATATTGTACCCCTCAAATGTTGCCCTCCTGTGAGGCTTATGAACAGGAAGGAAAAATCCTTCCTTAACTGATTAATCTTAATTTATGAGAACAAGCCACATATGGATGGTATGCATAAGTTCCAGTTCTTGATTCTGCAACTAATCAATTAAACTTCACTCCAATTCTGTACATTAGATAAATCCACTAATGAATCCAGAGTGATCTGCAGCTACAGAAAAATATTTTAGCAAATTTGAGCTAATTTTAGAATAGTTCTGTTTTGTTTTTCTTCCCTGCTGCCTTCCTCACCTTTTAAGATTTCACCATTGAAACAGGAGAATCATTATCAAAGTACCTTTCACTATTTCTTTATATTATTTTTGAACTGCTGCTATGAATTAGAAAAAAATGTTTTAACGTCCTAGTGTCAAATTCTGATCTATGTCATAGAGAAGGAAGAAACACAATTTAAGTGCTAGTGCAGATCAACAAGCCCTATCGATTTCTCTAAAGCCTGTTGTGTTGATAAGCGATACCCTTAAAAGCTAATTCTCTGAAGATGGTCGTATATGTGGTCAGCTCACTAAACCATTGGGAAGTCATACTCAGAGAATCATGAAATATGAAGTTCACATAAATGTCAGGATTCTATTTCTCTTGTATAGATGTTGGGAACTGATGCCAGTTCCACAAATTTTGCCTGTCAATATTGCAACATTTTGTTCCCTTCTTGACAGGAATTGGGTGTAGTCACTGAACTTTGGAAATTAGTCAATGATTTATATACCCATTCAAGTTTCAATCTAGGGTGGTGTTTACATGTTTATCTTGTCTTCCGAGGCACTTGGGAAGAAAAGCTATCAGGCACACAAGGACCAGTTCTTTTTCTGAACCTGGAATAGACAAGAATCAATTTCACCATGACTCTTAATATATTCAGGTTTAATAAATTGTTTTGCTGTTGTTGTTATTATTATCATTATCATTGTTGCTATTCTAAACTTTCTTCCCTAGCTTTTAACTCAAGGATAGCACAGTTTGATCACAAATCAAATGATTAGGGGACCGAAGGGTAAACCCTATGAAGAATTGTTGCAGGGATTGGGTATGTTTCGTTTAATGAATAGAAGGACTAGGGGTGACATTAGTAGTGTTCCAATATCTAAGGGGTTGCCACAAAGAAGAGGAGATCAACCTATTTTCCAAAGCACCAGAAGGCAGGACAAAAAGCAATGGATGGAAACTAATCAAGGAGAGAACCAACATAGAACTAAGGAAAAAATTCTTGACAGTTAGAACAATTAATTGGTGGAACAACTTGCCTTCAGAAGTTCTGGATGCTCCAACACTGGAGGTTTTTAAAAAGAGATTGGACAGCCTTTTGTCTGAAATGGGTTTTCTGCTTGAGCAGTGGGTTGGACTAGAATACCTCTAAAGTCCTTTCCAACTCTGTTATTCTGTCACACTGTTATTCCAGAATGGCAATGAACACTTACAGTGCTATTTAAAAATATAACGAATTTCTGTAATTAGCTGGGGTTATTTTTCACACATCAAACAAACTGCAGCATTTTTCAGTATATTACTGCTTCAGTTACTTTTTTGTTGAAGAAGGTTAATTGAGAATGTGTAGGCTCTGGCTTGTAACTGTAGCTTCAGTGAGGTGACTGCTGAGAGTAGGATATTGATTGGATTCTAGGACCCTTGCCTATAAATTCATATTCATACACTTAATCATGTATTAGTATCTTCAAGCAAAAGTCACAGCCTCCTAATTTTTTAAGAAGGGCAAACCAAAATCTCCTGCTGTTTATCCTGGAATTCAGTACTGAAATGGTGGAAGAATAATTGGACATGGCATCTGATTTAATTCTATTCCCAATGGACAATCTAAAATCATGTGAATTTAATGAAAGTCAAAGGGAGAATAATGAGCATCATTGCTATGGTTGAAGGAAAATTGTAAATGGCAACAAGTGTGAGATCTAGACCTGGAAAGGAATGGGGAAATCTCTCCATTTAAAAAAAATATTTTTTCTGACCACTGTTATGATTGTGCACATAAAAGAAAGTGCTTTCCTTGAGGAGGATCCACAGTTATAGAATTCCCTTCCTACACACACATACATGTGTACATACATGTGTACATACATGTGTGCATGTATATGTGTGTGCGTCTTCCCTTGCTCTTGATTGAATCTCAGTTTATTTAATTGTATTTTTCCCTGTCACAATACATCATTAAAATATAATAGATTTTTAAAATTACATGTGCATATGATTTATACATTTATACCTATGTTTTCTATGCTTGTTTATTTATTCATGTATTTATTTTAAACATTTGTATGGCAGCTCAACTTGAATAATGTGACTCTAGGTAACCTACAGTACACCAATGAATAACCTGAAACAACACCTGCTAAAAACAAATATAAGAATTAATTGCCTCTCTGAGGCAATTTATTACACTCATCCAGATGGGAACTCTAATCATTCTGACTGAAATACCCAAGGAAGAAGACAGGTGTTCAATGCCTTTCTGAAGAACTGCAGGGTAAGGTCAACTGTACTTTTGCAGGAGGAAGGATGGATCATATATCTATATCTATACCAGGGATAGGCAACCTTGGCTCTTTTATGACTTGAGGACTTCAACTCCCAGAATTCCTGAGTCAGCATGGCTGGTTCAGGAATTCTGTGTATTGAAGTCCACAAGTCATAAAAGAGCCAAGGTTGCCTACCCCTGATCTATACCAATAGTCGCAACTTGAGTTGCACTTGGAAGCCTATAGCAGGGCAGGATAGCTCCTGGTGTAGTAATGATACACTAAGGGACCCATATGACTCTATCCCACTAAATTCTGGGCCAATTGCTTCCAAAATATCTTCATTAGTAACCCCTTATGGAGAACATTGCAATTGTCTAATCAAGAGATAAATAAGATGAGTGACCATAGCAAGGAATGGACATAACTGGCATACAATACAAAGTTGTTCAAAGATTCCCCTAGCCACAGCTGCTGCCCTCCTCCTCAAGGAGAAACTGTTCGTCCAGGAGGACCTTCAAGTTGCACTCCTGGTTTGACTGGGGTACTGCAACCCCAGCCAGATGCAATAACAGAAACTCTCTTATCCCCGAGAGGATGCAAAACCTGCAGTCCCTTGGCCTTGGTAGGGTTCAGCCAAAGCTTGGTCTTCCTCATCCATACCCCTAAGGTATACAGAGAACCTTGACAGATTGGTTCACTTGGTTGGATAAAGATATATAACCAAGTATTATCAGACCACTGATAATACTTCACCCCACACTAACAGATTATCTCCCACAGCAGCTGCATTTAGATGCTAAAAAGAAGTAGAGAATGAGTAGATCCTGAGGCAACCCATAAATCAAGAGCTTATATTAGACTGTCTCTTCAATACTGACTGGAATCACAGAACCCTTTGAACACTATGTTCCTACTCTCAACTTCCTGAGCTGGAAGGATACCATAGTTAATGGTATCAAAGGCTACAGAGAGATCAAGCAGGGTCAGTATACATATACTACCCTCATATGAGACCATCAAAAATCACTGACAAATGCAAGGAAAGCTATCATGGTATTGAATCTTAGTCTGAACCTTGAGTGGTGTACAAGGGAGGTCCAGATAGGTAGTACCTGGAGATTCCTAGGTAAAATTTGAAAGGAAACGAGGTTTAGAAATTTCCAGCAAAGCAGGTAGCTAGAGACCATGAAATGTTGGCCCTTCATCATGATGCTATTCATTGTCTGGACTGTGTCCATATTTGTTAGGCCTACTTGAGTTAAAGAGCTTTTACTTCTATGTAAATGTGCATAGGATTTCAGCTATAATTGCTGACAAAGGATAGTCTCTGGAAAGCAAGCAGAATGAATTAATGAAAAAGTGTTTAGCTAGCCAAAATGTTTATCACTCTGACTGCATCCTATAACCATTTTCCTTAGAATAAACACCACTTAATGTAATGGGACTTACTATTAGGTAAGTATATATATATAAGTGGGACTGCTATAATCAGTTCTATTGTTCCTATTGTGGTACAGCCTATTTAGATACAGTTTATCCAGCCAGTTTAGATGCAGACTTCAACAGTGTAAAACCAGTCTTAAAATAAAATCTACTGGCTGAGAAAGCCAACTCTCACTGTACCCAGTGGGTATATTTGCAGAGGAATGGAAAGGAATCCTTTATGCTCTGAACCATTTCCCCCCACCCCATTTCCAAAGACATTTCTAAGATATCTGGCCATAGTTTCCTTCAAATTCATAATGGAGATAAGGTTGTCATTAATTGGAATTGCCTGCTACAAATTTCTAATCAGCTTTTCAAGTATTTATCGATAAACCCTATTTACTTTCCTGTTAATTGTTACCAAGAACTGCATTAATGTAAAAATGGGAACTTTTACATTTTCATTACAGTTTCCTGTTTCTATCTTAGTGGATTCAGAATTGCTAAATAAGTTAATGCGTTCATAGTTCCACAGTCTTCTGTCAAGAATATCTTGGGCGTTCAATTTATAGAGAAATCTTTTAACTTATGGGATATACTCCTTTCATTGTATTACGTGTGGTATCCTGTATATAGATAGTCTTCGATTTATAACCATTCATTGAGTGACTGTTCAGTTACAATGGCACTGAAAAAAGTGACTTACAACTGGTCTTCACACTTACAACCATTGCAGCATCCCCATGGTCACATGATCAAAATCATTTTCACCAGCAGTTTGCACCATTCAAAGACCAGGTGAAACTTTATTCCCCAATTTGTACTTCTGCTTTAAATTGGATGTAACTTTGATCCTTGAGAATTCACATTATCATCCTGTCAGGTCCTCAGTGCTCTCTGAGCTTGGTTGTTTTCTTGTAGACATTTCATTACCAAACTAGGGAACATCATCAGTGCTAGTGACACATAACACAAAAGAACAGAATATAAATACTCTACATATGCTCCAATTGTTTGTGTGGAAAAGTGCAGATTGAATTGCAAAACCGTAGTGTATAAATTGTGCTACTCTGTTCTAATGTTGCAGGCTATTCCTCTAGAATCTGTAAGCAAAATGATATCCAGGTTATAGAGTTTGGGTAAAACAAGGAAATGGGATAAGCAATTTATTATGCTGTATATTTATTTATTCAGTCATTTGTTTACTTACAACAGGTAATCATTTTTACTGCTTCTATCCCCAGATTCCAGATTTATTAAGAATAGAATAGAATAGAATAGAATAGAATAGAATAGAATAGAATAGAATAGAATAGAATAGAATAGAATAGAATAGAATAGAATAGAATAGAATAGAATAGAATAGAATAGAATGAGGTCTTCTCGTCGTGCTGATTGTGAGGGTGCTGCCACTTGTGGCAGGAGGCCATGCAGTGTATCACACTGATTGCGCCAGTACCACTGTTTGCACTGATCAGTGCAACAAGCCTTGTGGCCTCCTGCAGTGAGCAGTGGTACTGGCACAATCGGTGTGATGCGCTGCATGGCCTCTTGCCATGAGCGGTGGCACCAGCACAATCATGCTTGTGGAAGGACACCATGCGGTGTCCTTCCACAAGCAGCAACAGCAGTATGATCAGTGCGAAGAGCAATGCAGCATCCTGCTATGAGCAGCAGCAGCAGTGCGATCAGCATTAAAAGCCATGCGGCACCCTGCCACAAGCAGCAGCAGTGATGAGATCAGCGCAAACGGCCACACGGCGTCGGCAGTGGCATGATGCGTCATGTGGCATGTGGCCACAAGTGGCCAGTGAAGAACTCAGATTTATCATAATCGGTTTGCCGAACTCAACAAAAAATTAGGTATCGGTTCTGCCAAACTGGTGCGAACTGGCTGAATCCCACCACTTCCTCCCAGATTCTTTCCAATTCTATTCTATGTTCTCTATCTTAGAATTAGTTCTGTGTCTTAGTTTTAGATAAATAACATTGTTTCTTAGTTCTAAAGATGCAGTTTATGCTAGTAATAATAGTGATATAATATTTTCCATTATTCCTTTAGCTTGCATTTTATCCTTGGCTCACATGTTTTCCTTTTAAATTGTTAATTGTTTTGTTCTATACCGATCCCAATGAACAAAACTGTTAATTATTTTGTCTATACTGGTCTAAATAAGCTTAGATGACTTGAATTTAGCAGTCCTTCCCAACCTGGGTTACTTCAGCTTCAGCTTTCAGAATTCTCAACAATAATGGTCATGCTAGCTGGGTAACCCTGTGATTTGGACCACATATCTGGAAATTTCCCTAATTAGAAACATGGATTTATATGCTAATGAAGCAAATACAACCCATGAGCATTCTGTCTGTAGCATTCTGACTATACTTCCATTAGTGAGAGTTCTTGTATTACATAGCAGGCCTATTTGATGCAAATATGAGTGTCTACAGGGATAAATGTGGAGTGTAAAATAGAAATATTTATTTAGCAAGATGTCATGATCAATCAGGACTTCTGCCTAGCTCTCCAGCCTGCATGTGAATAATGACAATTACAGTGTTTATAATACAAAGATTTGTATATAAGTACATAGTATATACATTCATATAGATATAAATATCAATGTATACCAAGCAAATATATTTGCTATATAAAGTATGAGGGTACTGCATGTCAATAGTGTTTAAAGGTTTTATTCACTCAGCTATTTAAAAAGAAGCAACCTAAATTGTTTGGGGTTTTTTTGAGAAAAAAAAATGTATAGCTCTGATTACAAGTATGCTTTGAATGTACACTCCTTTGAGTACTGTGATTTATTTTGGGGGCCAAGTTACATTAAAGAAATGCATACAAAAATCTGCATCTTAAGATAACAAGCAGATCTAGCCCTGTGAGGCTGAAGGAAACACCACATTCAGCACTACTGTAGCCAAAAAATAATGAGATGTTTATATTCATTTGAATGGAAGTCTGGTTTATTATATCAGAGTCCAGCACCCTTTTTTCCCCTTAGTTACACCACTTTTTGTCCTTCAACATGTCCCATCATCCCTTCAAATTCTTTGGCACAAAGTTTTGTTTTAACTATGCACCAAATTCAGTGGTGGGATTCAGCCAGTTCGCACTGGTTTGGCAGAACCAATAGCTAAATTTTGCTGAGTTCAGACAACCGACTTAATGTACATTGCTTCCGGAAGTCCAGTCTAGGCCTCGGAGGTCTGGAGGAGGCCTCCCAGGCCTAGAACGGCCTGCCGGAAGTGCGTGGATGCCACTTCCAGAAGTTCGTTCTAGGCCTCGGATGCCTGGAGGAGGCCTTCCAGGCCTAGAACAGCCCTCCAGAAGTGCATGAATGCCACTTCTGGAAGTCCATTCTAGGCCTCGGAGGCTCAGGCCATCCAATTGCATCCAATAAGAGAACCAGTTGTTCAGGTATTTGAATCCCACCACTGACCAAATTCCTTGTTATTCCTTCCCAGTTTTAGTCATTCTTCCCTGTAAGAAAGTAAGGCTAATAACATAACTGAATGTGCAACTTCAATACAGCTGTAGTGGACCAACTTTTTATTTACATTCGTATGTCATCAACTTCATCCTCACAGGAATAGGAAATAAGGATTTCAATTTCTCCTTTCTGTCTTCTTTTCATCCCTAATCCCTCCATCTCAAATCCCTCACATCACATTACAGAGTCTTAATTATACTGTGGCATCCATGCAGGAATATTGAATCCTAAGGAAGGAAGAAGAATCTCATCTGCCTTTTTGAGTTGGACATCTGGGCAGGGTGCATTTAGGTTAATTGCTTCATGATTTATGAGATGCTTTGGTAGACTTTTGGATTTCATTGTGGCACAGAGCAAAACAAAGAGTTTTTCTTGGTTTCCAACTTCTTCAGCAAGGAGAAATGCTTTAGTGGAAATTAGTGCCAGATTACCCTTGCTTTTAATTACAGTGGTGCTTCTTAATTAGAAGCAAAATGGAGGTAAATTCTATTAAACACTTAAGTGTTCTAAATTATCTAGAATTAAGTTTGCTGATGATATCCAAAACTAGAATAGTTTAAATAAAGTGAGCAATGTTTTTATTAGCACCAACCACAATGCCAGAATAGTGTGTGAATTATTAAATCCTTCAGAACACTCCACCAGGCAAGATGCTACCAAAAAGCAAGAAATGAGGTCAAATGCAGTTTATGAAGTGAATGTGGAGAGAATTGGACCCTCAAAATATGCAATCCTTCTTCATCATGCAACTATCTTTATTGTTTTGATAAATAACTCAAGGCTGGTGAACATATCTAATACTCTTTCCTCCTCCTATTTTCCCCATAACAAACCTGTGAAGGGGGTTGGCTGAGAGAGAGTGATTAGCCCAAAGTCACCAAGCTTTCGTGATTAAGGCAGGACTAGAACTCCAGTCTCCTGGTGCTGGCCTAGTTTCTAGGCCAGCACCTTAACCACTAGACAAAACTGGCTGTCATCTTCCTTTGGAAATAATCCTACTTGGTTAAAGGCAGTGTTTTCCGAGACATATAAAAATCAATCATATGTATGTTGATCCAGAGGAAAGCAACTGCCCGCATCCATACCTGGGCAATAGATTGATTAGAAATGCTTTTTTTAACACCTGGCTAGCATAGCCATGATTGCAAATCATTGTCCCAAAATGAGGGGCTTATTTTCAAAGGTTGAAGAGAAGCCAAGGAAGGTTTTGGAGTTGGATGGAGGACAGGACCCAGACTCCATCCACATGAATGGAGAAGGATTAGTTCATACTACTAGAGCAGCCCCAAATTCTGAATAAGGGTCCCTGCCTACCTTCCCATGAGAAAAACAGTGATGTCAGATTGAAAGCCAGAGGGCAGATAGATGCAAAAGGACAAGTTCCTTGGAAATAAGAGTTTACTCAAGAGTAGTTATTGCTTCTGGGTAGAGCATTCTGAACTGCATCAATGAAATCCCACTGCTTTTGGATAGTTTGGATTAATGTCTGGAATATACAGTTGGCCAATTGGCGATGACACAGTACTGACTGTTTGCTTTATGAGAAATTATAGGTATCTGGTAAAATCAAGGATAATGTCATGCATCCCATGTTGGAATGGAAAAAAATTATGCAATTTTTGTTAGTTGCATCAGCATATAAATAACATACCTGAAAAAGTCTATGGTGGCTCCAACTTTATTATTGTTATAGAGTTAAATTGGATCAGAGGAATATTTTTTTTCTTTTCGAGTCCTAAGAATTATTTATGAATTATTGTTTGAGTCCAGCTTCATTGGATTCATTAAATTCGGTGGGATTCTAAGCATTGCTGAGATTTGTTATATTCACTTTGATGCATATGTATATCATCTATATCTATATCTATATCTATATCTATATCTATACCTATCTATATACTGTATCTATATATCTATATATCTATATCTATCTATATCAGAATGAAGAAATGAAATAGTCAAGGCACTGCAGATTGAATTCATATAACACATTGCAAATTGATTATTTCTGTCTCCAAGCAGATAATAGAATTCTCATTATTGGAGGCAGGTAGAGAAACCGTTGATTTATGAAGATGTGTTTCCAACTGCATTGTTAAACTAAGAATGTTTTCTTCTAAAGGAATCTGACAATAGCTTTCTTTCCAAGACACAGCTAAGCAATCTAAGTTGATCTGTGCAGGGTTTATGCTTAATGGAAAATCAATGCCATTGATTAAATGGAATAAAAGACGCTCTGTTAAAAAAAGCAATTATGAAATATAGTCATCTCTCAGCATTTTAATTATTTTCAGCTGATAAGAACCAATGTGCATTTCCCCTGAAAAACCAAATAATTAAAATTCAAAATGATTAACTGAATGTCTTACCCAAAAATCTGCACAACTAGTTTGAAAGTACTTCTTCTGCACATGGTATTACTACTACTATTATTATTACTTATTTTATTTTAGTAGCATATCATGGGGGAAAAAATTCTGAAGTCTCTTCACTGCAACTTTTAACATCCCACCCATCAAAATGTAGGAGTAAATACAGTCCTCCATCAAAGCATCACCATTTTTTTAAAGAAAATCTTGAGAGTATAAAACATAACTTTGTACATAGTGGTCTATTTGGAGGGATATCTGCAGGGTGGGGTTAAAAAGGTCAAAAGAGCCTAAGAATGTATCATGAAAGACAAGCATTCTACCCTAGGCCAAGCACACACCAGCGCACAAGAGGTGGCTGCAAACTTTACTGATAAGTTTTGTGAAGTAAATAAACAAGCAGTAAGGGAAATGTGAATGCAAACACACATCCGCATATATATACACAGTGGTAGGATTCAGCCAGTTTGCACCACTTCGGCAGAACCGGTAGCTAATTTTTTGTTGCCCAGGTCCAGAATGGACTTCCAGAAGTGGCATCCACACAGAGAACTGGTTGTTCACACATTTGAATCTCACCATTGTATATACACCACAGAGAAACAAGTTCCCCCAAGTGCAGCAAGCTTTCTTTAAATGAATCCCAGTCCAAAAGAGCAGGCACAAGAGTAGTCAGGCAAAGTCCAAGTGTCCAAAACTTGTAGAAAGTTTGTAGAAGGTCCTTCTGGATTCTCATGTTTTAATTAAATTCAAGGACAGACATGATGAAGAGGCCCTTCCAGATTCATTGAGGTTTTCCTCTAGTGATGCTACACTTATTACTGAAAAGTCTACTGCTTTTAAAAAGTTACTGCTAGATTTTTCCTTTCCTTAGAAAAAATGAGTCCAGTGCTAAATGCAGTAAGTTCCAGATGCTAACTAAGTGTGTTAACTTGCTTACCACCATTCCCAGGGAAGAGAGATCTTTAAAGGAACAATCTTTAAACTTCACATTGTGTTGTCTTACATTAATTTCTTCTGAGCATCTGAGGGAGAAGACAAAGGTCCTGATTCCATGAAGCTTGGGCCAAATCCAACAGGATGCTGTTAAATTGTGATAAAATTACAGTACTGCATCTGGATAGTAAAAATCAAATTGGCCATTCTGGTAGGACTGTATGTAAGAAAAAAAACATATGAGTACTAGTGGAGTATAAGCTGAATGTGAATAAGCAATGTGATACAACACTTCAAAAGGCCAGTGCAGTCTGATGCTTCACTGACAAAAGCATTGTGTTCAGAATACTGTTACCAGTTCTGCACATCATAAAATAAAATTTCACGGAGATTCAAAGGAGAAGAGGAGGTTCATTCTCTGAGCTGGTGGGTTGGTTTCCGAACATTTCATTATCAGACTAGGTAATATCTTCAATGGAGTTTAGGGGATATCTGTGTCTGTGTTTTTCTGCTTATAAAGGTTTTGTGTAGTCAGTAGCTCTTGTGATGGGTCAGGTGTGGCTGTATCAAGTGAGGGTCTTGGGATGAGTCTTGGGATGGGTCAGGTGTGGGTGTGTAAAGTGAGGGTCTTGTGATGGGGAAGTCTTGTCAGGTGAGGGTCACCAGGAGATGAAGTTCTGGTTGGGGGGGTTGTGCATTGGTTGAGGGTCAGTGCCATCGCTGGTTGGTTGTGCAATTGATTTTAATTTTGAGGAGTTTGTAGGCTTTTTGTAGGTCAATGTACCAACCGATTCAACCCTCCCCAAACCAGCACTTCACCTCCCAATGACCCACACCAAACATGACCTCCCCTTCACAAAACATAAGGAGGTTTTCAACTCATATATACTCTGGATTCTGGTTTTATAGACTTGTAAAAGTTCTTATCTCATTGGTCTTGGAGGTCCAATGTCAGACTGTATATCTGGCATTATTGGATCAATAATAACTTTTTGGAATAACTCTTAAAATACCAGAACAGTTCCAGTATCTTTTGAGGATCTGTAGACGTAGTATTATTAATCTCTCAGTTTCTAGATTCACTTTGCTTAGACAGTCCCACCTCATTTAATCCTGCTTGTTTATTTAGAGAAATAAGAATGTTATTTGTACATACTTTTATAAATCTCCTATGAGAATACATCCTTTTGTTTTTTCTCTGCATGCTGCGTTTTAGAATCATGTATTTTGTATTACATAAATTTGCCATTATTACACTTGTTATATTTCATCCTGAATTGGGACATAAGCCTTCTACAGCCTGAGGGATTAGAGGAAAGAAATAAAATCATTTAATAATAAATATTAAAATCCTCCTACTTCTTGCCGTGGAATTTTCATCTTATCATCTGACTAATTCACAGTTTTATATTAGAAAGGTAGGCACCAATTTATCCCTTCAGTTCTGATTCAGCACCCTGTGAAATCTTATACATCCAACTAAGTAGGAGTGCGGGTAAGGATTATTTCTTACAAGTTCATCTAGGGATTTTTTTATTATTACTATGAGATTAACAGAAAACCTGTCAATATATCATGTTTTTGATTTTATCATTATTTTTAGCATCTCTTTCTGGATAGAAGTGATTAAAGTCTCATTGATTTCAATAAATCTATTCAGAGGATGACGGGATCCAAATGCAACCCACAGATTCATTTTTATAACCTTTTGTGTTGTCTAAAGGTAGCTTGTCTCAGTGCTTACATTTGGAATCAATTTGTTAGAAGACAATAGATGATCTAGCTAGACAATAATAATAATAATAATAATAATAATAATAATAATAATAATAATAATAATAATAATAATAATAATAATAATAATAATAATAATAATAATAATAATAATAATAATAATGATGATGATGATGATGATGATGATGATGATGATGATGATAATAATGATAATAATAAAAGTTGGAAGGGACCTTGGAGGTCATCGAGTCCAACCCTCTGCTCAGGCAGGAAACCCTACACCATTTCGGACAAATGGCTGTCCAGTCTCTTCTTAAAAACTTCCAGTGTTGGAGCATTCACTGCTTCTGGAGGCAGGTTGTTCCACTGGTTAATTGTTCTAACTGTCAGGAAGTTTCTCCTCAGTTCCAATTGATCTATGACAGATTGTAAGTGAGTATTTTTGTTGTGTTTTGATTTGATCACTTGTTTTAGTGATCTCACTAAAACACTGAAAGCAAGTATTACTAAACTTTCCTCTTATAAGTTATACCGTATATGAAATCAAAGCCACTTCATAACCAGAGGAAGCTCTGGATTTAGAAAATTGTTTTGAGAAGACTTTCAGTTCTATTGCTTAAGCAGTGATGGTGATTTGGGCCAGAAACATCTGAAACTGGTGACTCATAATCCTTTTATAGTGAGTGTTCAATTGTTAAAAGTGATGCATTTAATTTTGTCCAGTAAGAGAGTTGGTGTGAGAAGAATTGCTTGCATAAATTAATTCCAGATAAAACGCTTAACAGGAAGATTAAAAACATTCTATTTCATGTCACCTCTTTACGGCTTAGAGTCAAACCAGGTACGACATGAAATATATACAAATACAAGCACCTGGATTCTGATCATGTGACCACAGGGATTTTCTGACAGTTGCAAGTGCAAGAACCGGTTGTAAGTCTGTAACTTTGAACAGTCACTAAACAAATGATTGTAAGTTAGGGAGTACCTGAACTATATTTCATGTACATGTTTTTATTGGAAAGATAGAAATCCTAGAAGTACCTCAGGCATATTCCTATCATTGCACTGTATCACTCGTTATATTATACTACCTACATATGGTCAAAGCAGAGCTCCTGATCCACTTCCATTTTGTCTTTTCTCCACATTAAAAGTAGACCTGATATTACCGGTGGATTAAGGTTCACTATGCAAATAAGCCTCTTGGGATCCAAAGAAACCCACATCCAAATGACAGTAAGTGGAAACATTAAATTCTCTCTCCCCCCTCCAACTAGTTTTAACTGTCATCCCCCCGTCCATTATTTTCATATAAGAATTGCAACAATGCATTTAATGTCCCATCTACTTTAGTCCTTGGCAATAAGAGTAATACTATATCCAGTCCGCAGTGCAGATGCAGCACTTACAAACCAGCTATATGAGGTAATGTTTTGCTGAAATCAGTCATGTGGTTTCTCTCAGGTTTTCTTCTCCAAAGTATGATGGCTTTCTTTCTCTCCCTGACTCCTAGAGCATCTGAGCATCTCCTGATGGAGCCTTCAATCTCCATCTCATGCTAATTTTTTACAGTCTATGTTCCAAATAGCATGAAGTATGTCCAAAGTAGCCTTTTGCTGTGACCTCTCCCCTCTCAGGGACCCCAAGTTGTCAGTTGTTAAAAGCGATACATTTAATCTTGTCAGATAAAAGAGTTGGTTCATGGAGGAACTGAAGGAAATGAAATGAGAGAAGAAACATCTAGAACACCACTGGCGCTCTAAAAAGAAGAACTCAGCCTAACATGGTTTAGTGCCATTATTAAGATACTTAACAAGAGCAACAAAGCATCAATATTTCTCTGTCCTTATCCTTCTGCAGAGATCCCTTATCCTTCTGCAGCCCTATTTTGAGTAGTATGAGCCCTTTGGGGAAAAGGAGGTTTGGGAAGTATCTTGCATGGCTGTGTGAAAGAATTTGCTCAGCATCTGTTGGACACAGTCACTTGGATTTGCTCACAGCTGGATACCAGTTTTGTTTTATGTCCAAAGGCATTTAGAAGAGTCTTGTCCAGTTATCTGGGAATGGTTAGAACCTTTTGGCCTGAAGAAGTGAATAGGGTCCTTAGAATTGTGGACTCATTTCTTTTGATTCATGTCTCTCTTTGCTTATTAAAGTGGCCCAGAGGATATCGTATGAATGAGGTGTATTGGTGATTAATTCTTTGAGCAAGAGGGTTATTCCTTTACCGCTTAAAGAGATCTTGGCTTGCCCCCTCCTCAAGAAGCTATTGCTGGACTCCACTACACGGGGCAATTTTCATCTAGGATCTAACCTCCCCTTTTTGAGGAAAGTGCTTGAGAAGGTGGATGTGCAACAGCTTTAAAAGGCCTTGGAAGGAACAAATTACCTGGATCCTCTTTAGTCAGGATTCAGACCTGGGTATGGGCCACAAAGCCTGGCACTGATCGGCAAAAGCGGGATGATGGTTGTGCATCCATTCTTGCCGTACTTGATCTCTTGGCAGTTTTTGATACTATTAACCATGGTATCCTTATGGATGGGTAGATAGGATTAGGGGTGGGCAACATGGTGTTGTCCATTCTCCAGAATTGATTCCAATTGGTGGCGACTGAAGAGGAGAGGTCCTGCCCTTGGCTCCTATTATGTGAAGTATTGCAGGGCTTTCTTCTCTCCTATTTAACTCCTAATTAACAGTTGTTCTTTCTAGTCTCCCAATGGTGAATGCTGTAACTCAGTCCATTTGCCTTGCTGCTTGCTCCTCCTCTTTTGTTTGCTTCCACCTTTCCCAGCATTATGAGAGGACTTGAGGAGAAAAAAAACTAGGTAAGATCTCATAATTACCATTACTTGATGAACAGAGATGATGCTCCTATACCACGAGGCATGGTGGCCGAGCAGTTAAGATGTTGGGCTTGTCAACTGGAAGGTCAGCAGTTTGGGACTGCGTGATGAGGTGAGCTCCCATTCTTGCCCCAGCTTCTGCCCATCTAGCTGTTCGGAAGCATGCAAATGTGAGTAGATAAACAGGTATCACTTCAATGGGAAGGTAACAGCATTCTGTGTTGCCTTGGCTTATGATCATGCTGGCCACATGACCATAGAAATGTCCTCAGTCAATGCCGGCTCCCTCAGCTAAGAAATGGAGATGACCACTGTGCCCTAGAATCGGACATCACTGGACAGAAGAAATCTTTACCTGTTCTTATGCCAATTTTTTTTTCTTTGATGGCAAAGAAATTGTTTACATTTTTTTTTCAAAAGGAAATAAATCTTTAAGGGAATTCTCATGAATAGGACCTATTTTCTTGCTCTTGTCTTCTATTGTACATCTCTCCCGTTTTCTGCAGCTTCCTGTTTTCCCACATTTAAGAAATCTCTTCTCAATCTTCCTAAATCAGGAAGTAGGAACAGCCAAGGAGAATGCAAAAAACATGATGAAATATGGAACGTGGGGGAGGGGGAAGAAGAAAGAAAAACTGAACATTCTTCACTGCTTTGCAATAATAAAGGAAATGCAGAAACATCACCTAAAGAACCCTTTTCTGCAGTAGAAAATAACTTTTTTGGAAACTGGACAACAGATTCCCTTAAAGTATTAGAAAAGATCTCTGTCTTAGAACTTGGAAGACTGATTCCAGTAACGGATTTTTAAAAAATCAATGGTTTGGCTTAGAGTCAGGTAATTTTATGTCTTCATTTCAATGCACTGAAACCATTACTGTAGATTGGATAAAATTACATCCTTTGCATAACTTGAAGTTTGCCTCCAGAATTTTGCAAAATACTTCCACGTGACCAGGACTTAAAGGAAATCATACCTTTTTCTTTTGATATATCCTGGTTTCAGTTTATTTTTATTCTGAAGATAAGAGGCAAGAGTTGATACAGCAAGAAGCAATTGGCACATAAATTGTGCCTTGTCTATAAAACAATTCCCCAGAATCATTGGAAAAAAAGTAAAAATGAGGCTGTTTCACTTACACAGATTTTTTAGAAAGCTGAACTGGTTTCCCTTATCTGCTGAGGAAAATGAGCTTTGTGAAAATATGGTGCATAAATACATAAATAATCAATTCCCCAACTATTTCAAAGATAAATATCAGCTGCTAACCTCAATTCACTCAGACAACATCAGATAGAATGCTAAGGGGAATATGAGTTTTCCTCAAGCTAGAATGAATTTTGACAAAACATCTTTAACCGAACACTGCATTATAAGACAGTTTCTGACATGACTCCTATTTATGGATATTTCAGAGGGAACCAGGCCCATTTAAACCCATCAGAAGTCCTAATCCATTACAGAATGGACTACTGCTGGATTTTTCTTGGCTACATATGATCAGAACATGTGCATATACAAGAATTAGGGCAGCAGGACAGTTATTGTATATTTCTCAATCCTGAATTACAGCTTAGGTAGAACTTTGTGGATCTAGCAGTAGAATATTGTTTATGCCTCCATCTGAAGAAGACCTTTGTAATAATTATTTTGAAGTCTGGCCCAAGTCTAACCAAGACTGATCCTAAGTAATTGCAAACAATATCTCTAACTTCTTAGATGAATATGGTCTATAATTTCATTGGTTATACTTGCCAAAGTGAGAGTTTACCAACCCTATCACAAAGAGGAGATGACAGGTGCCAAACATTTGGCAAGTAGAGTATGAGACCTAAATACAAGACTTAGCTTAAGTAACGAAGGGTCTTGAATCAGACTATCACACAGTTGAAAGTTACTACAAGTATTATCCATTCCAACTATCTACAATGTGTAGTAAAATTAAACCATTAAGAGATCAGTCTCTTCCTAAATCATCCACAGATGGAAAATCCATAATCTCCATAATATGCTACTTCACAGACTAAAGAGGAGGGATGAGAGAGAAAAAATGGTAAGTTAAACAATAAACTAAGTGATAGCTATTCTGCTTGAGGGGAAAATAGCTTTAAAATCAAATATTGTCTGGTTTTTTAAGCATCTTGCAGGTTTTGTGGAGAAGAGAGACTGTTTCATAACAGTGGTTATTCAAACTTTTATATATTGTGACCTTGTCTGCTTCTCTCTTTCACTGATTCATTGACTGACTTGACAGCCTAGACTTACATTATTTATTTCCTGATTCCAGCAATTGGCTTCAGTCAACCCCTTCATATTTATGTTTACTGTAGTCTGTAGATCACATGATTTTCATACACTTCACGTATGTATCCCTTTTTACATGTAGCAAAATTTGAAAAGGGTAGAATAAATTTTATATTATCTCTAGGATATGTTCTTGAAAATAAAGATTTGTTAGAAAAAATATTATGATTGAAAAACCAACATTTCTGATACTGAAATAATTTCATGTGTGTGTGTGTGAATATACATATAGGCCTGAGTACATTTTTAAGTTTTCACTGTAATTTTTGCCATGGATATAACTTAAAAAATTAGTATGCCCTCTTTTCCCCCCCATTTGTCTTCCTTTCCAGTTGTCCATGTCCTCCTCTGCCTGTTCAGATATCTAGATACCATACCCATGGTTTCATTACATACTAATGAAGGACATTTCTCTAAGAGGTATTATGAACTGGGCCTCCCATAACACCATTTCTGTTGGGATTATAACATTGTAGGTTATCAAACAGGATTAATTGTTCCAGAAGTCCAAAAAAGAAACAATTAGTGAGTAATCGATATAATTTATTAAATAACATTTGAAACTAATGGGACAAAGGTCAATAAAATTATAGGCAGAAAGTAATTTATAAGAAATTTAGCACAAAGATTATTTGAGGTTGGTATGTAAGGCAATTAAATCAGCTGGTGAGACTTTAGCATATTATTGAATTTAATGAAAAAAGGTGAAGCAGGAGTTCAGAGAGTGGCAGGAAAAATGGGTGGGGTCAAGAAATGAATCACTTTATAGAGCTACAAAAGGAGAAATGGAAAAAGAAAAATAGAGACTCCTGCCATCCCACAGAAATGGAGAAGTGTTTATGCTTTATGCCACAGCAAAGAAGGAGAGACATTTTCAAGATGTATCATTCACATATATACACCCGCATAAGCATATCGAGTGGAGAATATATTTTGCATAGGCACAGCTTCACTTGACAATGGAGAATAAAATAAAAAGTTTCTGTTTTGAGATGGGCAAATGAGGAATGGAATGAGGAGAAGAGAATCGCCTTCTGTTTGCAAAGCAAGGGTGCTTTTTCACAGAATTCTGATAGTTGGTCTTAGATGGAATCTTACTCAACAGTGGGTGAGGAAAGGAAATTGAAGCTCCCTGTCAACAGTTCTTTGGCTAGTGTTCTTTAGCTGGATCTGCTTAGCTTTAGACTCCCTGGTTTCAGGAAACCACACTTCTTCGGGAGCTGAGGACTTAGTCCTGTTCAAGGAGTGGCCATTGATATACCCTTTTGTTCAATTCTGGATCGAAGTGATCAGGTGAAGCCAACTGGTTTTTCAAAGCTTTGCATCCCAACTCAGTAGGGCTGCTTCCGGAATTCAGGTAGTCTCTGCTTTCAAAGTCTAAGAAAACAATGGACTCAAAGAGTTACACTGGGTAGAAGGCCTAGCAACCTTCTGTGGGCTATAATAGCAAGTCTAGCACAATAGAGGATTCTGACAGGACTATTCTATCCACTGACTGGGCCATTGCTGTTTTGGTGATATAACTCTTCCCAAGCAAGTCAACCAAATAACCAGGCAAGATCATACCTCACTCAATTCCACAGGACCTGCCAGAGTCAACCCTCAGCAAATTTGAGCAACTTTATCCAATAGAAGCTTAAAATAGCCTTTACAGCAATACTGCAGTCCATCCTTACAAAGGAAAAACATGGAGAGTTAAACAATAAAATAACTGATGGTTACATATTATGCTTGTGGGGACAATAGCTTTAAAATCAAATATTGTCTGGCTTTTTTAGTGTCTTAGGGGATTTGTGGGGAAGAGAGAGTGTTTCATAACAGTGGTTATTCAAACTTTTATATACTGTGACCTTGTCTGCTTCTTTCTTTCCCTGATTCATTGACACACTTGACAGCCTAGATTTACATTATTTATTTCTTAATTCCAACAATTGGCTTCAGTCTAATCTTCAAATTTATGATCACTGCACTCTGTAGATCACATGAATCTTCATACACTTCATGTATGTACCACTTCATATACTTCATGAATTTTGGAAAGTGTGTAGTCAATTCTATATTATGTCTAGGATATGTTCCTGAAAATAAAACTTTGTTGGAAAAATATTATGATTCCAGTATCTTTCTAATACAGAATAAGTAATTTCATGTGTGTGTGTATGTATATGTGTATGTATATATATATATATGTCTTTGGTAATTCGGGTTTTCTCCCGCGTAAAATTGGAAGTGTCTTGGCGACGTTTCGACGAAGTCTCATCTGTCATCTTCAGGCTGGTGTCTTCGGCCTCGTGCTTCTAGGAGCAATGTGTGATCGCATCTGTTTCTTCCTTTTAACTGCCAGCTGCGATCACACATTGCTCCTAGAAGCACGAGGCCGAAGACGCCAGCCTGAAGATGACGGATGAGACTTCGTCGAAATGTCGCCAAGACACTTCCAATTTTACGCGGGAGAAAACCCGAATTACCAAAGACCTACATACAAACACCCGTGAAAACCTCAGAAAACATATATATATGTTTTTCGACTTCGTCGAAATGTCGCCAAGACACTTCCAATTTTACACGGGAGAAAACCCGAATTACCAAAGACCCATATATATATATATATATATATATATAAGCCTAAATACATTTTTTAAAAGATTTTTGTTGTAATTTTTTTTAAAAAAAAAAGACCTGGTAATTTGAAACAAACCTGCTGATCAGCTATCTGCAGATGTAATTAAGACTAGAAAAATAAGCCCATTTCACAGCTTTTAAAGCTACAATGTAAGTCTTACCTGTGCTTTGTCAGATTTTGTCTTCCTTCAGCAGTACCATCAACACTGAACCAAAGTGATGGTATACATTTTAGAGGGAGCAAATCAAGTAACAGAGAGAATGAGGAAACCTCTCTCAGGGGGGCTTTTGAAGATCAGGAATTATCGACTACCTGCAGAAAGAGGCCACAAAATAACAGAAAAACAGGTAGCAGAAATTAGCAACTTCAGGAGCAGCATTTTTGGTCGAACAGTAAAGCATGCTGAAGAACATAACTAAGACTTTCCCAAAAAATATTTAAAATGCATCAAGAATAAGACAGAAAAACAGAAGCCTCTTTCCCAATGGAAGAAAAGAACCGAGACACCGCAAGAGAGGAATCACTGCAGCCTCTTAATTAGAAAGCCTGAAAAGGAAACCATGGACTGTGTATTCCTTGAATGCTCTGTCTGAACCAAAGGAATAGCACAAAAATGTTTGCAAGAAAAAAAGAGAAGGGGGAAAGGAAGGAAATCAATTAATTCCAAATCCAGCTCCAACTTTCAATACCTCTTGAAAGGAGACATTTTTATAACCTCAGTGGAGAGGGTAGTTGCCCCTAAAAATGGGATTGAATGTTGTTTGTGGGGTTGTAAACAAGGAAGGGCCAATTTTTGTTTGACTCTCATTTTTGTAGGAGGTGATCAAGCTGAGCCCAAGGGAGGGGTCAAGCACGTTATCAGTGTGGAATCCTTTCGCGCCCACAAGAGATCTAAATCCAGCTCTCCTTGAATTCCATTGACTCTTATTTACCACTAATTTACCTTGACCAGTAGTAATTCAGATTCTTGTTTAGAGGTAGCATGGAATAAACTTGTACTCATTTTGGAGTAACTGTTTCATAATAATAGTTCCGGATTTTCTACGCCTGACAATTTTTAAATGAATGAACCAACTCAGTTCTTCCTGAACTAAGATGTGGAAGAAAAAGGATTCACGTTAACTTCAGCTCTTGCTAATTTCATAGATGCCTCCCCAAATTCCCATTGACAAGCATAACAGTATGGAAGTGGATTACCATTTCCTTCTTCAAGGTTGTTTTTCCCAAGTCCCATCTTTATTCTTTGGATTGAGGACTTCTCTGACTTTTTCAACTCACTTCTCCATTCTGAATGCACCTCAGAGAGAAAATTGCATGCAGGATTATTTATACCAACACCTTGTATAAAATAAACCAACACCTTGTACAAAAATTTCAGGTTAGAGAAAACTGTAAATGAAAATAAATAGTTTGGGTACATTTTTTAATTTTAATTTACAAACTGAAGCAATGAGAAACTAATTTATCAATTCTTTCCTTGAGTTGCAGGTAGTTTCTCTTACACAAAGGTTCAAAAACAGTAAATAAATGCCAGTTTTCCGAAAAACAGTGTAAACTGCATTTATGTGACCACAAACGGCCATAAACGTGGGCCAGTTGCCAAGCACCCAAAAAGCAATCACATGACCATGGGGAAGTGGCCACTGGAACTTTGGAACCAGGTCACAAGTACCTTTAGGGGAGGGAGGCCCATCATAACTTTGAACAGTTACTAAAGATCTGGTCATAAGTCAGGGACTACATGTACAGTTTTCTTCCCATGAATTTACAGTGTTATATATATAGTAGCCAGCATAAATACACATACTTCTCCAGTTTCTTTTTTACTAGCGTATCTTTTTTTGTTTTTGCTTGCATGTACCCCTTATGCTTAAATTGAATCAGTCTTCATTCCCCTTTCATATAGGCTAAATTGTTCAATTATATAATCCTTCAGTTTTTCCAGGTCCTGAAATATCACATTTATTTAATAAAAACAGCCTGGATTTACTCTACCTGTGGCGGCAAGCAGTTTTCACTTTCCTGAAGACAGATTAGAGTTGACTGCCCACTCTATTTTTTTTAATAACTATTATACTACAACTGCACAAGTTTACAAATCAGAATTGAATTACCAAACTGAGAGAAATAACCATTATTCCTGAGGGAGCAGTGCAGGTTCTTGACTTGTTTTCTTTTAAGGGAAAGTTTTAAGAATTAGCAATAAATGTGATCAGCTATAGCTAAAAAATGATGCTGACTTACTATTTTGTGAAAACCTTCAGGGGCTTCATAAAAACAAATTTGCTAACTGTTCCTTTGGAGGAAATGTGTGTGTGTGTGTGTGTGTTGTGGCACATGGCACTATTTTGGAATCTATATTCTATTTTGGAATTCTGTTTGAAAAATAAAAGACTGTGAAATTAACATTTGTCAAAACCACATTCAAACAAAACCAGGATAAAAGTTATGACCTCTTGCTTGTGGTATTTTTTTCAGTATATGGTAGTGGTTAATTCCTGTAGCTCTTTCCCACTATTATAATTTAACAGTTAATCTGATTTTCTCCTTCATGGATTACTGCCTTGTCGTGGCGAAGGGGCTTGTGTAACTCAACGAAGCTATGAGCTATGCCGTGCAGGGCCACCCAAGATGGACAGGTCATAGCAGAGAGTTCTGACAAAATGTGATCCACTGGAGAAGGAAATGGCAACCCACTCCAGTATCTTTGCCATGAAAACCCCATGGACAGTACTAAAAGGCAAAAAGATAGAGCAGAGGGCTAGTACTAGTAGCGCAGAAAGAGTGAAGCGACTGGGCCAAAGCCGAAAGGACGCTCAGCTGTGGATGCATCTGGTGGTGAAAGGAAAGTCCGATGCTGTAAAGATTTTTTCTCCATAGGAACCTGGAACGTAAGATCCATGAATCAGGCAAACTGGACGTGGTCAAACAAGAGATGACAAGACTGAACATCGACATCTTAGGAATCAGCGAAACTAAATGGACAGGAATGGGTGAATTTAATTCAGAGGACCATCAGGTATACTACTGCGGGCAAGAATCCCTCAGAAGAAATGGAGTAGCCTTCATAGTCAATAAAAGAGTAGGAAAAGCAATACTGGGATACAATCCCCAAAATGACAGAATGATCTCAGTGCGAATCCAAGGCAAGCCATTCAATATCACAGTAATCCAAGTCTATGCCCCAACCACTGGTGCTGAAGAGGATGAAATTGACCGGTTCTATGAAGCCTACAGCACTTTATAGAATCAACAAAAAATGATTGTCCTTATCATCATGGGGGATTGGAATGCTAAAGTAGGAAGCCAAAAGATAAACGGAATAACAGGCAAGTTTGGCCTTGGAGTACAAATGAAGCAGGGCACAGGCTGATAGAATTTTGTCAAGAGAATACGATGGTCATAGCAAACACTCTTTTCCAACAACCAAGAGACGGCTCTACACATGGACATCACCAGACGGTCAACACAGAAATCAGATTGACTATGTGCTCTGCAGACAAAGATGGAGAAGCTCTATACAGTCAGTAAAAACAAGACCAGGAGCTGACTGTGGCTCAGATCGTGAGCTTCTCGTTGCAAAATTTAGGCTTAAATTGAAGAAAGTAGGGAAAAACACTAGGCCACTCAAGTATGAACTAAATCATATCCCTGATGAATATACAGTAGAGGTGACAAATAGATTTAAGGAATTAGATCTGATAGACAGAGTGCCTGAAGAACTATGGACGGAGGTTCACAACATTGTACAAGAGGTAGCAACTAAACCATCCCAAAGAAAAAGAAATGCAAGAAAGCAAAATGGCTGTCTGAGGAAGCTTTGCAAATAGCTGAGGAAAGAAGGGAAGCGAAAGGCAAGGGAGAAAGAGAAGATACACCCAATTGAATGCAGAATTCCAGAGAATAGCTAGAAGAGATAAGAATGCCTTCTTAAATGAACAGTGCAAAGAAATAGAAGAGAACAATAGAATAGGGAGAACCAGAGATCTCTTCAAGAAAATTGGAGATATGAAGGGAACGTTTCATGCAAAAGATGGGCATGATAAAGGACCAAAATGGCAGGGACCTAACAGAGGCAGAAGAGATTAAGAAGAGGTGGCAAAAGTACACAGAAGAACTATACAAGAACGAGCTTAGCATCCCTGATAACCACGATGGGGTGGTCAATGACCTCGAGCCAGAATCTTAGAATGTGAAGTGAAATGGGCCTTAGGAAAGCTGAGCAACAACAAAGCTAGTGGAGGTGACAGTATTCCAGCTGAGCTATTCAAAATCTAAAAGACGATGCAGTAAAAGTGCTACACTCAATTTGCCAGCAAATTTGGAAAACTCAACAGTGGCCACAGGATTGGAAAAGGTCAGTTTACATTCCAATTCCAAAGAAAGGCAATGCCAAAGAATGTTCAAACTATCGCACCATTGCATTCATTTCACATGCAAGTAAACTTATGCTTAAAATCCTACAAGCTAGACTCCAGCGTATGTGGATCGAGAACTTCCAGAAATACAGGCAGAATTTCAAGAGGCAGAGGAAACTAGAGATCAAATTGCCAAACATACGCTGGATTATGGAGAAAGCTAGGGAGTTCCAGAAAAACATCTACTTCTCTCATTGACTATGCTAAAGCCTTTGATTGTGTGGATCACAACAAATTGTGGCAAGTTCTTAAGAGATGGGAGTACCAGACCATCTTATTTGTCTCTTGAGAAACCTATATGCGGGTCAAAAGCAACAGTGAGAACTGGACACGGAACCACTGATTGGTTCAAAATTGGGAAAGGAGTCCAGCAAGGCTGTATTCTGTCGCCCTGCCTATTAACTTATATGCAGAGCACATCATGAGAAAGGCAGGGCTAGATGAATCAAAGTTGGAATTAAGATTGCCGGGAGAAATATCAACAACCTAAGATATGCAGATGATACCACTCTAATGGCAGAAAGTGAAGAGGAACTAAAGAGCCTCTTGATACGGGTGAAGAAGGAGAGTGCAAAAGTTGGCTTGAAACTCAACATAAGAAAACCAAAATCATGGCATCCAGCCCTCATTCCTGGCAAATAAATGGGGAAGAAATGGAGGTAGTGACAGATTTTATCTTCCTGGGCTCTAAGATCACCACAGATGGGGACTGCAGCCAAGAAATTAAAAGACGCTTGCTCCTGGGGAGGAAAGCTATGGCAATTTTAGACAGCATACTAAAAAGCAGAGACATCACCCTGCCAACAAAAGTACGTATAGTCAAGGCCATGGTTTTCCCAGTTGCAATGTATGGCTGTGAAAGTTGGACCATAAGAAAGGCTGAACGCAAAAGAATTGAGGCCTTTGAATTATGGTGCTGGAGAAGACTCCTGCGAGTCTCTTGGACTACAAGACGATCAAACCGGTCAGTCCTAGAGGAGATCAACCCTGACTGCTCCTTAGAAGGCCAGATACTGAAGTTGAAACGCAAGTACTTTGGCCACCTAATGAGAAGGAAGGACTCACTGGAGAAGAGCCTAATGCTGGGAAAGATTGAGGGCAATAGAAGAAGGGGACGACAGAGAATGAGGTGGCTGGATGGAGTCACTGAAGCAGTAGGCGTGAGCTTAAATGGACTCCAGAAGATGGTAGAGGACAGGAAGGCTTGGAGGAACGTTGTCCATGGGGTCGCGATGGGTCGGACATGACTTCGCAACTAACAACAACAACAACAACAATCTGATTTTGACCAGTTGGGATTGAGAAAGAGACTTTTGGTTATGGAGCATGATTCTTGGTATCTGGGAACAAGCAGCAGTTCACTCTTAAGATAATTAGGAATGCAGTAAAAAATTAAGTGACCGAAATCATCAGTCACTCATTCTCTACCACTATGTAGAAGAAGGAGTGGCAGAGATTGGGGGCAGAGTCAAAAGAGGAATCAGTGTAGAGTTGCTTCGTAGCCACAAATGAACTAAGTTCAACCCCTCTTGAATTCTGGTTACCCTCTTCTAGCACCAAATTAGTGCTAACCATTAGTCCACTAGATTCCTGTGCATAGGTATGAGCAATAAATCAGTTTCACTGGAAATTAACATGGGCCTTGGTTTTTTACACCTGACAAATGGCTTGCTTTGGAATCTTTTGGTCAGTGTATACATCTGTTCTTGTTTCTAGATTTAGAATATCCAGATATCTGTATCTTTTTATTTTCTTCAGACAATCTATAACCATGAAATTTACCAACACAAGGTAGAATATTGGGCACTAAGCCGAACTGCTTCAAACAGGACCTGAAAATTAACAACAACAAAAAACCTCTCAAGTAGACATTGGGTTTTATACGACACTTCTAGACAGAATAGATCCAATGGATCTGGACAGCAATTCTTGGAGATTTTTTATCTGAAAAGGCTATTGTTTTCTATACATTTTCCACAGGCTTCCTCTTAGTTTCCATGAAAAATAGGATAGTGGACCAAGTAGGCTACTGGATTGATCTTTTTGTCCATGAAGTCTAATATAATTGGTTATATATATTAATATTACTAGATTTAAAAAACCTGTTCCAGTGGAGTTTGAAGTATCCACCAAATAGACTTGTTGCTTAACCATTTTCCAACTTACAATTGCTGTGAAATGCAGACTTAAGGAGCAGATGTATACATTTGTCTAAACATGAGAATTTTTAAGTGGAATAATAAACTAAGGAAACTTAAACTCCATTTTTTTTTCAACTCCTACTGAGAATATTACTCCAAGTGCTCCAAGATTAACATATCAGAGTTGCAAAATTCCAAATGACCACTAGGTGGGAGCAAAAGACCCACAAAGCTCAAATACTTCGCTGCTATCTAGAGATCATTCAGAGTTTTGCAGCTCAGATGAATAACCCTAAACAGCTCCTTCAAATTTATCTCTTAATAATATATTAGCAATGACTTGAAATGGGTCTAGAATAGATCATAGCTGCAGATAATAGCAGCTTGTTAAATAACTACTCTCATCCTATTGGATTGCGGCCCAAAGTCATTCTTTAATAAAGAATTTTTAAGAAGCTGCTTGTAGATCACATTACGGTGAAGTATAATCATCTACTTTTGGTCTGAGCTGAATTGGAGGTGTCACTGCAGGGTTTAAGACATTTCTTCATTGAGCATTAGGAGAGATATTCACACTTTTACTTTACTTTACTTTTTCCTTATTTCATTATTATTCCTATCACTTTCCCAGATCCTTGCCTTTTTCATGTCACAATGTGACACAATGTTCTTTCTCAACAGCTGAGAAGAATCTGAACTTATTTCCCTTTCTTTTCCCCACATTATAATGGGCTTTATAGGAAGGTTGGCCTCTTGTGCAAATATCACAATTCACCCCAGTTACATTGTTTCTGTGCAATTATAATATAAAATTAATTTATGAAGCAATAA
The DNA here is from genome assembly GCA_023970755.1 of Azemiops feae. Lineage (NCBI taxonomy): Eukaryota > Metazoa > Chordata > Lepidosauria > Squamata > Viperidae > Azemiops > Azemiops feae. Next base: position 1,260,287 of record JALGBA010000303.1, on the reverse strand, counting down.
CATTTACATATATTTAATGAGGGGGGGGGATAGGCATTTTACTATCCCAAAGCAATTTTGCTGTAATTTGGGAATGTAAAATACCCTCAAAGAAAAATACATAAATGGTACTTGAAAGCAAAAGAAAGGAAAGTCTTAAGCTGCCTCTTCACATCAAATTTGTTGCAAAAAAATATATATGTTCCAGCTCTTTATGTTAGCCAAGATTCCTCAAAATGAGAGGGGGAAGTAGTGCATTTTATTAAGCTTTAAAAAATATTGCCATAAACATTTCTCAAGAAAAAAGCAGGTACAGATAAAAAGTTTCCCCTATCCAGTCATGTCCAGTGCTCATCTCTGTTTCTTAGCTAAGGGAGCCAGCATGGGCATGTGGCCAGCATGACTATATGCCGAAGTGCATGGAATGCTGTTACCTTCACATCAAAATGGTACCTATTTATCTACTTGCATCTGCATGCTTTCAAACTGCTAAGTAGGCAAGAGCTAGAACAAATAATGGGAGCTCACCCCATCGTACATCGCTCAGTTCTTGAACCTGGACTATCAATTTTCCAGATGACAAGCTCAGCATCTTTAACTGTTCATACTAATGGATAGTGTTATATATAAAATCATTATATATAGACCATGTTGCTTGTGGGACTGTCATAACAGATAAGGAAGGCAGGCCTCAGCTCCCTTTCCTGAAATGTTGCCTGAAGTCGGGCCTCAGAAATGTGCTTTTTCCAAGGCTGCCCCTATCTTGTGAAATATCTCTTCCAGCAATCCAGAAGCCTCCCCCCCTTTTAGCTTTCCAGAAAGCCATCAAGACCTGGCTTTTCATCCAGGCACTGGAGTACATTGATGGGAGCCTCTGGATGGCTTTTGGGGTATCTTAGAATGATGGATGTTCCTGGCTTTTAGTTTCTGTTTTATAGTTTTTATGTTTTTATGTTTTGTAGTTTTGATGAGCTGCCCAGATTTGTGCTCTGAGATGGGCAGGCATACAGACATGACATACAAATACATACATATAATAGACTTAAAAATAAATAAATAAACTACTTATGTAGCTTTTGGGGGTGGTGATCTTCAAGTCAGTCTTGATGCCTGCCAACATTCACGCAGTTTTTTTGCCCTACATTTTCATAGTGGTTTGCCATTCCCTTCTTCCTGGCCCAAAGTCAGCTATGCTTAAGGCAGAATTAGTATTCTAAGACTCCCAGTTTATAATCCAGTGCCTTTAACCTCTGCACCCAACTGTTTCCTGTATAGCTATTACTACAATGTAAAAACAATATCTTGTTTATAGAAACAAAAATATAAATGTAAATGATTCAAATATGGGATTAATTTTTTTGCTACTGTACAAAGCTGCAGTAAGGGACAAGACATAATTGAATAGATGGAAGGTGAGTGAGTGGGTGGGTGACTGGATGGATGGATTGAAGGACGATTTTTTTGGCTTAGCTTAAAATGTGAGGCCCTCCAGCTTTGGTTTATTAACCATCATCTTTTCTGGGAATTAACTCTCATATACTCAAAATCTGAAACAAATCATTACATGGATCAGCATTATCTGTGAACTGTGCATAGAAACATATGCAAGCAGCACAAATGATATCAGGGATGCTGTGCAGGCAATTTGGAATTGGTTCATAGATCTCCAAAAACGAGTCTGGTGCATGCAAATAGCATTGTACTGATATCCAATCTCATGGCCCATGATATATCTCGTTGGTTGCAAAGCAGATCCTTGGCCTGTTGATTTACTGGTTTGCTACTTGTTTGTACTGTCTGTCATAGCGTGATGAATTGTTATTGGGAAGCCAAGGTAGCCTCCAAGTCTAATAATTCTGTTTCAAACTGTCAACTTTATATAATTAAATGGCATAGCAAAATCTCCCAGAACCTGAAAAGAAATTCATTTCCCCTTATCATTGAGTATAATAATTTGCATGCCCATTCCAAATCAACAGTTGAATCAAGTTTCATGTATCATTGCTTAAAAACAAATAAGTGTGGCTACTTTCTTTAATCTGCACTGAGTAAGAGAGATGGTCTGTAAGTTATATTTGGAAAGTTCAATGAGCAGGAGGAGGAGGAGGAGGAGGAGGAGGAGGAGGAGGAGGAGGAGGAGGAGGAGAGAGAGGAGGAGGAGGAGGAGATTAGTTTAACAGGAGAATGTTGAAAGTATGGTTTATTTTTGTTCTGCAGCAATAAAATGTCCCCATCCTTCTATAGTTAAGAGAGGTCATTAATCAAAACTCAGTTCTTTGAGTTATTCTTATTTCCCACTTGTGAAAATCTAACTTGAATTTATTTCTGTCCCACAAAATGCCTTCTGTATTACAACTTAATGGCTTTTTAACTAAATCTACCTTGCCAGCTCTAAGTATCTGTTCCTCAAATAGATCAAACTTTCCTAACTGGAGAGTTGTTATGACTATTACAATGCCCACTCTTTGTTACATCATATTATCAGATGATGATAAAGGCTTAGCAACAGTCAAGGATACTGAGGTGGCAGAGGTAGGAATATGAACTATTTCATATAAAGTTGGAAAGAAGCAAGGATATATTCATCCCAAGGTATTTTTTAAAAAGTTCACCACAGATTTATTTTACCTCAGAAAGCTAGCATCGGTTATAGTGGGCCCTTCATAAACTGCAAGGCAACTGTAGAGTTCTCCTGATTCTATCATTTTCAGTAAAGAAACTCCATGCAAAACAAAACATCGGGGACACTTGTATACAAATGGATTGCATTTGCATGACAAAAGCATGCACATTCAGGAAAAAATGCCCAGAAATGAAAGATACATCAAAGTATTAGAGATAATGGGTTGCTTAGAAACCTCATTTCAAATCTCAACACCTTTCCAGATTTGGCCTTTTTTTTTAATTTTAACAGCAAATGTGCCTCTGCAAGGTAATTAACCCGATATAGTTGTGCAATGAGCCCTGGACCAACCTGGGACAAAATAAATCAGTTATATCACTGATTGACCACTAAATAAATCACTGTTATATATCACTGAATTTCACTGAATGGTACCAGGCTAGAAAGTGGGAGATTGTGAGTTCAAGTCTTGCCTTAGCTGTGAAAGCCAGCTGGGTGACTTGGAGCCAGTCACTGTGTCTCTCAATCCAACCCACCTCACAGGGTTATTGTTGTGGGAAAAATAGGGGGAGGAAGGTGTGTTGGATATGTTATTTGTAAGAGTAATAAAGATAGGATATAAATAAATAAACAAACAAACAAACAAACAAACAAACAAACAAATAAACAAACAAACAAACAAACAAACAAACAAATAAATAAATAAAGTGAGTTACATTACCATAAAAATGGGGTAAAAGAGGCAACTAGTATGGCATCCAATGGCCCATTTTAGATATATAGTCTTCTAGCTGCTAAGGATGATTTATGATTGCCAAATATACAGTTCTAGCATGAATTAGACCATTATAGAAAAAACACTTTCCTTGGCTACAATGGAGTAGGAGACCAGGGTAAACAAAGGTTGATTTATTGGAAGCAAAAAAAAAAAGGCTTAAGGAGGAGAGAGGTTACGTCCCTCTTTATAGTTTTATGCAAATTAAAGTATGTATGTGATTGGACATAGCGCCAAGCTGTTTAGTTGGACATAGACAACAGTAAGTATTTGATTGGACACAGCATATCGTGTGTCTCGTGAAGTCAGTGAATTCATTAAAGTGTAACTGTGAGGTAAATGGCAGGACTACAAAAACAATGGGGTTTTGAAAGAACAAAGAGAGAATATATATAATAAATATAATTTCATATTTCGCTTTCCCAGAGCTCTGGTTGCCTCTCAATATCTTTTCTCGGCTTTTCTTGGTCTTCAGCTGAGCTGATGGTTTTAGTTTCCTTGGGAAAAATATTTGTGTTAGGGGCTTTTAGCTTGACCACTAAAATTCTCCTTCACCTCCATTTTCTTTTCTTGCTGACATATTTGTTTGGTTCGCTCTTCTCATATATTTTATTCTCCTTTTTGTAATTCTTAGTTTTCTTGGCTGTTTCCCAAGTCATTGCCATGCATTTTTGCATTCCAGGTTTCCCTGAAATGGCTTTGCTTGGACCTGACTTCGCAATCAATTTTTATCTGTAAATCAGGGCTGTCAAATTGGCGGCCCATGGGCTGAATGTGTCACATGCAGGCCACTCCCATCCCACCTCCACACAGGCAAAAAACATCGCAATACGTCACAATACGTCAAATGATGCATTGAGTGTGACACCCGTGCTGTAAATTGTCTGGCTTGCACTAGGCTAGAGATGAGTGAGACTTTCCAGATTCTCTTTGGACTAACTTGTAAATAATTTAATCTCTCTTTCTCTCTTTTTTTTTCTTTTTTGAAAAAGGATTTTGCCATTTTTGTAACTTACTGACTCCATCCCTGCAGCTTCAGGCTATTTACTGGTATTCTGTTTTAGTTATATGCCCTTGTTTTCATTTTTATCCCTCAGTTTGTCAGGGAAGCTTTTTGTGCAACCATGGTGGTCTCATCTTTTGTTTCTTTCTCTGTGGTATTATTTTTTGTTTGGGACCTTTAATATTTTGCTTTTCAGAGTTTCCCATGCATTCCCGAACTGTTTTTCCTTCAGGATTTCCATCCATGGAATCCTTCCTAATCTCTCTCTTAGTTTGTTTAAGTCAACTGTCTTAAAGTCTAAAATGACAGGATAGCTGTCTTCTGGTGTTTGAGAGACTGCCAGAGAAGTGAGGGTTTACTTATCCTCCAAAGCACCTGAGAGCAGAACAGAAGTAATGGATGGAAGCTCATTAAAAAAAGATCCAGCCTGGAACTAAGGAGAAATTTCCTGACAGTAAAGCAATTAATCAATGGAACAGCTTGCATCCCAGATTTGTGGGTGCTTCATCACTGGAGGTGAACATACTTTGGTCAGGGAGTTGGACTAGAAGATGTCTGAGATCCCTTCCAGCCCAATGATTTCAAGAAGAATAGAAAAATAGAAAAATAGCCCATCTCACCCAACACTTCTCAGATGGGATTTAAATTGAAAATAAGATCAGCCTCCATTTGGGGTTAACATTTGGGAGCAATTACTAGTATTTGAGTGCCAAGGGAATTATGGCAAGAAGATAGGAGGTTGCAATTATTGAAGGAATGAGAGAAATTAGGACCCTCAGAGTAAATAGAAAGTAAGATATCAGAGTATGAGATAGACTGTTGTTGTAAAGACCATAGAAATAAGACAGGCTCAAGATTAAGGACCCTAAAAGCTAATTAGCAAGGAAGATCAACATTTAGGGGAACAGAATCAGAACAGAAACATGAGCGTGAAAAAGCAGGAAAGAACGAAGTAAAAAAAATGTAAAAAAGTGTGCAGATGAATACCTTAGAAAGGTATGGCATAGGGAAGGCAAATGGGTGCCCCAAAACTGAGTGTGAGGACAAAAAGGAGAGGGAGGGAAAGTGTTAAACAAAATCAGTAGGAATAAAGAAAAAACAGAAAGGTCCTTTTTTGCTATAAGAAGAAGAAAATTAAGAACATATAACAGAGAGGAAAGGTCTTTAGGTTGTTCAATTGTGGGAAGTAATTGTGTACTGTTGGTTAATTAGTACTGTAGTTTAAAACTGCAAACTACAGTGGAGAAGCAGAGACTAGTTTTAAAGGTATTAAAGGTAAAGAGAGAGAGAGAGAGAGAAAACATATGCACAAGGCTGAGTGTTAGATTTGCTGCCTCAGCCCTGTTTAGTAACAAGACATTGATTTCTAATAAGTTCCTGTTTGCTTTAACCATTTATTCTGTGTCAGAGCTAAAAGGATTATACTGGGTTAACCATTTCTTTTGAAAAATAGTTTGAATAATACTAAAGGTATATCTGTTTATCATTCACAACCAAGGAATGCATTTTCCAATATTTTATTGGATTTCCCAAGGAGGGGGATGAAAATTGATCCCTTATACCCATCAGTCTGAAAGGATGCATTGCACTGATGTTAGATTTATTTACAGAGAAAAAACTGCAAACTGGGAAGAGTTCAGCCGAATTCTTGCACAATCCAATTCCCAAGTCACAGTTTAAGAGAGAAAGAAGTACACAAGCTATGTGGAAGTTCCAGGGGTCAAGAACAGAGGCCAAAGAACTTGAGTAAAAGTTAATTTTAAGTTGAAATAAAACGTCTAAAGAAAAATTCTTCAAAGAAAAGATGGTAGGATGAGAGTAGAAACCTATTGTAGTCCGAAGGAAGAAGCATTCCTGTTAACATAGGATATTATTGCATTGACAAAACCTCTTCTTCAGCCCAGCTACTTTTGGCTGGTAGGACTCCAGAACCAGAGCACACAAGTAGATAATGGTTTACTGATTTAACCCATTTTTTTTATTCCTTACGGTGTAACAAAATAAAGTGGTAACTATTGTTTTTATTTTTGGTAGTCATGCTGCTTGCTGCTTCTTGCTGGGAGATCCTTGTGAGGTCCAGCAACCAGAATATGTTATTTAGCCATGACATAGTCCCATTGCCTGGGGTGCATCACGAGGAGGCTGGTCTATATTGCACCCCATATTCTGGATTCACACAATACTTGTAAATCATTAAGTATCCAAAGGAGCTGCACTATCAAAAATTCTAAGCCACATAAATTGTTTTAGAAACACTGGACCTTTAAAAAGAATGTTTGTTTGTTTGTTTGTTTGTTTATTCATTCATTCATTCATTCATTCATTCATAAATTTTATTGGCCGCCCATGTTACCATAGAGTAACTCTGGACAGCTTAAAGTTATATAAAATCTAAAACATAAAAACTTAAAAACGAACATTAAAACCAATGGAGGAGGGTGGGGGCAGAGTGGGAGGGGGGAAGTGGGAAGCATTATTTTTCACCTGACTTTCCTGAAAATACTTTAAAGTTTGTTTATTTTCCCACTGATGTAGAAATCGATTAGGGAATCCCTATCAAACGTCCAAAGTTCTCTTTTAGTGAAACTGTTTTTTGCAGCTATTTAATCCAAACTCAGCTGTTAAAGTGATTTTGTGACTATATGAGCTAAAGAACAAATCCTACAAAAACCCAAATCAAACCTGACTGTCCAGAGGACATTTTTGTACAAATCAGCGCCTCTAAGGGCTGCACTTCTAAGACACCACTTCCATTAAAAATTTAAAAAAAGTGCTTTCAATTCGCATTTCTTTGTGAAATGCCAAAATGAAGAAGATAGAAGGAAAGTAAATGGAGAGGAGTGAATGAGAGGTCCACCTCCTAATCACTAAGGGGATGAGATAGTGAGGGCTCTCTAATCGTGTTATTTTGGGGAAGTCCTTCACTTTTGGTAAAAAACATCAGATTTTCTCTAAAAGAACAAATATTATAGAAACTTTCCTCTTTTAAAAAAAACCAATCAGAATTAACAGAGGCTCGGTTTCAATTCCCACTTCCACCTTTTCCAGGTTATTTGCCAAATTCATTTTTTATTTTATCTATTTATTTATTTCCCAGCTTTATTATTTTGATAAATAACTCAGGTTGGCTGACTATGAGGTGAGGTGAGTTGAGTTTAGAGAGAGAGAGATTAGCCATCTGTCATGCCTAAAGTAGTACTAGAATTCACAATCTCCTGATTTCTAGCCTGGCACCTTAACCACTAGACAAAACTGGCTCTTTGTAGTATCTTTGCAGTATCTTTTCATTTTCAGAGATATTATCCCAGGGGTCTTCAAACTTGGCTCTTTTATGACTTGTGGACTTCAACTCCCAGAATTCCTCAGCCAGTGTGCCTGGCTGAGGAATTCTGGGCGTTGAAGTCCACAAGTCATAAAAGGGCCAAGTTTGAAGACCCCTGCATTATCCCATCAAATGATAAAGTCTATATGGAGTCACCATATATGGTGCATACTCTATATGCAAAAGTAGTGAAAAAGTGTGTGTGTGCATGTGTGTATGCGTGTATGTGTAGCTTCACAGGAAGGATAACTAAGCCGGCAAATGACATATAAAGTTATTTGAACAAAAGCAGCACTATTTCAGATGCTTCTTTCTTTTAAAAACAAAAAAGGAAACTAAGAAGGTAGACTTTGAACTAGGTGTCCTCTGACTAAGTCCAGACCAAATCAAGTTATTTTCCAAAGACACTGAATTGGAGCCAGACCAAAAGATTCTGGCTGGTGCATAGCTCTAGTCTAGTCTGAGACAAAGCAATGGTTATGCAATCAATCCACACAAGGAATTTTATGGGTGGATCAAGGCAGATTCAGATAACAATACCTTCTAATACTTTGTGCTCTTCTACTTCTTTCCTCTGAACTCATTCGCTCTCCCTCTCTCTTCTTCTTTCTCTTTCTCTCTCTCATGCACACCAATTAGGGAGAGAAAGCTGGAAGACCTGGACAGATGACTTTTCTTTTGATAGCATCAGAAGCAGACTTTAATCAGTGGTACTTCTTCCCCTTCCTTCTTTCCTTCTTCCCTTCCTTCCTTCCTTCCCTCCCACCCTCTATTCTTTCTTTCTTTCTTTCTTTCTCACACAAAATGAGAGAGAGGCAAAAAGAGAGAGAGAGAGACTTGCTATACCAAACTCAGTCCCACAGGGGAAAGAACCTGGAGTTCATCATCAGGACATATCCTTCAAAGAGAAGTCTTGTCTCTGTCATGATGGATTGGCATTGCTTCTCGGTTACTAGATTTCACCTTAAGAGTAAATGCAATGAGGCAGTTGCCCTTCAGGTCAGAATTAAGTTCCAGCTATATAGATTTAATCCTCCTACTTTTGAAAACAGTGTTTAAAAAGGAACTGGATGCTGCACAATAGACGGCTGTAGATCGTACTTACACCAAAGCAAAAGAAGGAAATAGGCCATGATAAGTGGCTGAAAGCTTGCTTTATGACATTCAGACTAATGTAGGAAACATGCCAGAATCAATTTAATTGCCTTATATTTAAATAGACAAAAAAGTGCAGGTGCATTTTCATATGCCCTCCCTTCTTTTTTTTTCTTCTTTTTTTTTGGCAGCCTATTCTCCATTTAATTGCATGTTCTTAAAAGGAAAGAAAATTAGCCGGCCTGTTTACAGAAAATACTGCTCTCCGAAATTTATTTTAAGAAATTGCTCATTATATATACATAACATATCTATAATGTATACAACACCTTGCCTTTAATGGCCCTCTGGCTTATTATAAATAGATGACCATTTGCTTATATATATAAAACCATTATTCTAAGTTAATACTGGAATATCATCATATAAGTGGATAGCATCAAAGCACTGTTTGCTGAGTCAACATTTTTTAAAACCTTCAAGATTAAAGACTTATTTCCCTGGATTCTTTTTATGACCAAGAGCGATAGTCCAGGGTGGGGCTAGAGGCTGGTGGAGATTTGAAAAAAATGCCATCTGGAGAGGGCTTGCTTTCCAATGAGTTTGGTCCCCGTGGAGTAGCAGTGATTAAGACTGCCTATTCTCACATGAGCAAGGAGATGGTTATTTGGAAAAGAGAGAAATTGGTTTTTCCTAGCAAATATCCTTTAAAAAGTGTTTCCCTACATAATGCAGTGTTTTACAAACCTGAGTACATTACCCAAAATTGGCTAAAACGCTTTTTCTTTGGGGAATGTTACACAGATTCATTATCATCATATCATTATAGTGGAACATATATTATATCATTATATTATATATTACATAATATCTTTATTATATATTACATCATTATAGTGGAACAACTTATATATTATATCATTATAGTGGAAGAACCTGCCTCCCAAATGTGTGGGTGCTCCAACATTGGAGGTTTTTAAGAAGAGAATGGACAACCATTTGTCTGAAATGGTATAGGGTTTTCAGCTTGAGCAGTGGGTTGGACTAGAAGACCTCCAAGGTCCCTTCCAACTCTGTTGTTATTCTATTATTCTGTTTTGTTATTTTGTTACCCTGTTATCTATTATAATAGGGATATTTAAATTGACTTAAGACTGCCGTGGGTACTAACATACATTTGAAAATCTCCCAAAGTATTCCTATTAAGACAAAAAAAAATGATGAAATTACCAATGGTAATTTGTTGAAATGACATAAAGATCATTCAGTGATTGCACTTTTTATAATATGTCATTGAGTTCTGACCATTCTTTCAGCAACTGTTCAAAGTTATGACAGTGCTAGAAAGAAGGCACTCATGACCCGTTCTTGCAGTTCAATAAGACTTTCTGATAAGTGATTTTAGAATAATGAAGGAGAAAGTTTGGGAGGCAGTGGTGTAATAAAAGGAGGAACAGGATGCCCACAACAATACCTGAAGCTGCAGTGCAGTGTTCATATCATTGGTCCATATAATTATTATCTCCATCAAGAGAGGGAAATCTGTCTTCTGCCATATGTTGCTCTACTACAACTCCCAGCTTTGCTCACCATTTCACTTAACCACACTGGCTGGCTGCTAAAAGTAGTAGTTCAGCAAATCGTAGAGATTGACAAGTTTCCCACTTCTGTTTTACACTAGTTTGGGCACAGGCTTTTTCAGTATTAAATCTAGGTTTTTACAAGCAAAGTATGTGCTTTGTCACCAAATTATTATTTTTTTCTTGCAGGCATCCGTTTCTCATCATCCACACGTAACTCTCAGGGGAGCAAAATCTGAGCACCATGGAGTTTGAAGGATCATTTAGGTCATTGGATCCAACATAAGAATGCTAATTAAGGCATCCCCGTTCGATTGTTGTTCAGCCTATGCTTGGCCACAGCCAGTGACACATCCAGGCCATCTCCTCCCTAGATATAGAACTGTAAAGCATAGAAATGATTTTGAAAAATGGTGAGCCACTTATTCTGCACCATGCAACTTTTGCTGTTTGTTGCTAACTTTCCGTTACCATTAGGGTTTGGGAAGAAAGGAATCCTGAAATCTGTCTTCCAAATATGGTCCCAGCCTTTCAGTAATTTAAGCTTGAGGCAACTGCAAATATTTCAGGAGCCTGGATTGATGAATAATTCCTGCCAAATAGAGAGAGGAAGGAAAACTAGGATGAAGATGGTCTTTAAAACAATAACACTACAACAAAGCTCCTGGACAATGAAGGAACCGCTTTACAGCACTTCCGCATCGCAAGCATTTCTCCTACTACCACCAATCTTTTCACAAAGCAGTTTGCAATTGACACAAAACTCTTTTTTTTACTTCTGCTGACCTCAAACTGCAGAGAACATACAAAGAATGCCACATGATTTAATCTGTGTCCATTTTCTTTTGTTCCAGTTGGACCAACAACAGATTGCAAAATCTGTCATTGAACCAGAGTGCTGACCTCTCATTTACTAATAATGCAGCAAAATAAAATAAGAAAAATATCCTAAGCCACTACACACAAAAAAAGGAAATTAACTTAAATTGCTAGCTTCTGTCCCCTGTTCATTTTTTTTTCAATATGCATATTTGTGTCATCTGGTGATTTAGATTAAAAAAATGTCTACAAGGTCACTACTGTATAATGGAAGCTCAGCAAAGGAAGATCAATTGTTAAAAAAAACATAAACATGATATGGAGCAACAGAGATGATTAGAGGACTGGAGGCTAAAACATATAAAGAACAGTTGCTAGAATTGGGCATGTCTACTTTAATGAAAAGAAGGACAAGGGGTGACATGATAGCACTGTTCAAATATCTCAGGGGCTGCCACAAGGAAGATGGAGTCAACCTATTCTCCAAAGCACCTGAAGGCAGGACAAGAAGCAATGGATGGAAACTAAACAAGGAGAGAAGCAACTTAGAACTAAGGAGAAATTTCCTGACAGTAAGAACAATTAATCAGTGGAACGACTTGCGTCCAGAGATTTTGAATGCTCCAACACTGGAAGTTTTTAAGAAGAGACTGGACAACCATTTGTCTGAAATGATATAGGGTTTCCTGCCTGAGCAGAGGGTTGGACTAGAAGACCTCCAGGGTCCCTTCTAACTCAGTTATTCTATTATTTTTTTTGAAGAGATGAAGTTCTCCAAAGACACTTCCCAGCTTTTCATTGATATTGTTGCATTTAAAAGGACCTAAAAGCTGAGAAATTGAAATGTTAATATGTCAGCTATCTTGCAGCCAGCCTCTTTTCCCAATATCTGTGATCATGATTCCATGAACAGCATGGTGTCTGTATTTGGGAGACAGAGAGGCAGTTTTAAGTAATGTGCCTAGGAAAATACAAGTTCCAAAAATTGGATGCTCTATTTTAAGTTTGGGGAAGAGAAAATAGTGGCTGTCTTGATTTGAGGAACCAGGTCAAAGAAGAGTTCCTGCCAATAGCTGTAGCTATTCAAAGGAAAATGCAATTTTCTGTAGTTCCAGACCAAACTGATCAGAAGAAGAACTAATTGAACTCAGTTTCTCCCCAAAAGCAATGCAACGAGAGACAATCAGATCTAGACTTGTTCCCAAAGTGGTGCAAAACGAAAGATGTTGAAGTATCCTTAGAAATTTCTACAAGAACCTCGTGGGTTAGGATTTATCTTTGCCAGTGAGCCAATGTAAACTTACTTGGCTGCCAAAGTAGCACTCCAAGCAAAGCTGTGCAGCCAGACCTCTGTTCTTTAAATTAACATTGCTATCTTGGCAGTATGGGTAACTAAATCACTGACTAAATCAATGTCTGTGCTCACTCAAAGGAAAACAAAGGTAGGTGATATTGGTGGCCCTGGCAATAGTCCAGACCTTGACAAGATGATATTGTAGACAGCAGCAGTTGTAATGGCACAATGTTCAAAAGAGGAACATCTGTGTAAGTAAAGGAGAAAAATATACATATTCTGCTAAGAAGCCATGGCTGAAGAAATAAAAGGAAATCAATCAGCTCAAATTAAGATTAGGGTCCTCGGGGGAGATTTTGTTTAGCTGCAGCTTAGGAACATTATTTATTTATTTGTTTGTTTGTTTGTTTGATTGATTGATTGATTGTTTGATTGATTGATTGATTTTTATCCTATCTTTATTACTTTATTAGTAACTCAAGATAGATATGGATATGGATATAGAAAGAGAGAGAGAGAGAGAGAGAGAGAGAGATATGATAGATATAGTTATATAGATATAGATATAGATAGATGATGATATGGATATAGATAATCCAGATATAGGTATAGACATATATATTCTATATATGAAAGACTATCTGTTCAGAACACCCAATTTAAAATATTCAGCGTAAAAGCAGGCAACACTTTGATGGTCCAGATTGCACACAAAGATGCAAATAAAAGATCTTATTCTTTGGAATTGCACCATCACCACTCTTACAAATCTAGCCAAAACAGCCAATCAAAATGTCCTCTCCAGAAACTGCTTCAAGAGATGGACCTTGAAGTGAAAAATATGTTATGCTGAATTCTGTGGGATCCAGGTAATTGTAGGAAATGGAGACTCCAATCTATGAGCCAAACTTAATTTGAAACCTGTATAAAACATTAGGAAGACATTTTGGTCAAAGAAGTAGACAAAAAAAAGTAAGTAAACATCTTTTCTTCTACCTGCTCATCTCCTAACTGCAGATGGTGGTGGAAATGTTCTTTCAGCTATTTTCATTGACTACAGCAAGTGTTCCATTAAGCAAAAAAATTTTTTACAATGATCCATTAGAGATGATCCTATGGTCCACATGAGACTGCAAAAAATGGATATTTTCAAATATGTGGCAGAGTATGAAACCTATTTCAGTTTCATGATTCTTAAATTGTATGGGACTAATATACCAGATGTTTTCTTATTTTATTCTCTTTTGCTCTGCAAAGTTACCAAAAACATTGGTAATCAGTAAAGCTTTTGGCCATGAATTGGTCATCCCAACTGGTTTTTGCACAGAGGAAGGTGTTGAAGCTGAAGAATAGGAGAATGTGGTGAAGCTTCAATAACCAATTGTAAATGCAGACAGTTGTTTTGGATGAGTGATTCTGTAAACATTCATCTCTCCTTCTAAACTTTAGAGGAATTCCAAAACCTGTTTAGGATGTCTCTCTTGGATAAAGGCTAAACTAAAATAACTTTGGGGATCATGTCAAGAAAGTTGTTTTTGCAATAATCTTAATATAATCCAAGAATAGGGTTTCACTCTTACATGTTTGTTTATCTTTTTTTTTAAACCAGTCTGTTTTTTACAAGAAAATGCTGTTTTTACAACAAATCTAATAGCCCCCTTGAGGAAATGATCAGCAAGCAAAAATTCACATATTTTGGGCCATGAGCAGATAAGGCACTAAGGAAAATAAACTCCTAGTGTTGGCACAGTTGAGGGAGTCGTATGAATGGAAAGACAACAAATAAGGAGGGTGAATGTGATCAAGAGATTACTATAATGTTCTTGGAAAAGGCAAAGATTATTACCAGAAACAGGTTAAATGGCAAACAATTATTCATATAGTCACCAATGGTTAAGCCCAATTCAATGATATCAGTTGAGTTTAACCTAATGTCCACCCATCATCTGATCAACTGGGTGGATCTTACAATGATAAGATGTACACAATGCAGCTAATCATCATCATCATATCATCATCTACTATGGCAGATGGTGATATGTTGAATCTGAATCCTAAATATTGCAATTCCACTTACAAGTTGTAAGCCCTCCTGAGTAAACCAGGCAGGAAAGTTGACAATATGAACTAAATCTATTTTATTGTAACAGAATCTTGCAAGTCTGAAGATAATCCCCACACACACCATCACTTTTAATCAGGGGTGGTCCTTCCTAAGTTTTTTTCTCTGACCGTTAAGTGACTTCAGGCTCCTCCCTTTCTTGTCTTATCATTCCCAGGGCAGCATCTCTTTTCCTCATCTCCCAAGGTCATCCACACATTCCATTACATCATGTCAGTCTATTGGAGCCATACTGTAGACCCATGGGCAAGATCTTCAGAGGAAAATCAGCCAGCAGAGATAATCATGGTGGGATGAGTCTAAAGCTATCCAGCAGCTTTATTTAAAATTTCCCATAGCTGTTAGAGAAGGATGGGCAGGAAATGCTACTATCTGTTCACTCTGAATTTTTACTACAATATTTTGCTGATAATGTTGCTCAGTTTCACCATATTCCTGAGGTTTCATGGCTGGAATCCAATGTGTAGCTGAAGTGACAATGCTTATCTTGAACTTCATTTGGCCAGTAGAATCCCAAAAAATGAATAAGATGCTCTTTAGTATGTCCTCTACTACCTGTGGATTTTAATCCATGCTCCTATTGTTTTTTTTTTTTTTTTTTTTTTTCAGAATATGATAGAGTGACTCCATAAAGTTTTCAATTCCTCTTTGGGAGGGGAGCATTTTCACCAATCTTGATGAAAGAGGTGGTGTGCCTATTCCTCAAAAGAAATGTTGAACCCTGATCCAGTCTCCATTCTTCCATTTTAAGGATATGGAAGTAGTAGATTCTCTGGAAACTTTCTAATTGGGATTCAGACAAGTCCTAAGGTTGAAACAGAATTGGTCCCTTTGTTTAATAACTTTACTGTCTTTCAAGACCACTGTGAAAAAAACAGCCAACCAGACAGTCCAATACATTGCCCCCAAATCAGTTGCCAGTTTCCTATGCCAAAGAGGAGCAGAGCCCACTTGCAATTGCATCACTGCATTTATACCTGTTTTTATTCCTATTTTTGTTTGTTTAAAACATACGTTTTAATTTTTGATGAAAAGTGTCAGGAGTCACCAGAAACTACAATAGTGCAATGGCATATTCTCTTCTCCATAAAAATGGTATACAGCAAATAAAAGCAACAAGAGAGGGAAAAGAACAAATGCTCAGACTAAGATCTTGGCCTGATCTGAAAGGACTGGTCTGAAGTTCACCTCAAATGTTCACCTCGGTGTTTATATTGTCATCCAAAATAGAACTGAGCTAGTTTGCATTACTAGATTAGTTGTCCTATCCAGAGCAGTGATGCACCCAATGATGCAGGATTCAGATGCAAATTGTAAAAGCAATTTAGAAGCAGAAAAGTAGAATCCGCCTGCCCTTCTTACAACCAATAAGTAATAAGCCTGCAGTTAATACATTTCTCAGGATAACTAAAGCTTCTAATTCTCCCCACTCTCCAAAAGTCACTGCTTTACCTCATCAGATAAAAAAATAAAATTATTCATTTCAAGTCTATTTAAATAATGTGCCTTTCTGAAGATTAGTTTGATTCTTGGATCAGTTTCTTAAAAAAAAAAACTTCAGCTGAACCATAACAAGGAAATAAAAAAAAATCTAAAGAAAAAAAAATGGCCAGCTTTTTTCTCTTTCCAAAGTGATACAACAAAGATTCTTTACTCAAATGTCATAGATCACAACTTTTCATTCAAACAGAATGAAACCCAGTTGTCCTTTTATTGTCTTCATTATCGCTTGTGTAAGAGGAACTGAGTTTATCATTCTGCTTTGTAATCCTTTTCTCTTAATGCTTAAGGGATAATAGATAAGTTACATCTTAGCTCTGTAGCTGAGACAATATCTTTTCTCCAAGGAACTCTTTGTGCATGGACAACATTGTATAAATATACTAATGCAGCATCCATTGAAGAACTCATTCAGTCTCATCTCTAGCATGAATCATATTGCCATGCACCGTGCTTTTGCCGAAAACTGTATCTTCCAAAACAAATATTTGAGAGGGATAAAACAATGGCAGCTGAAAGATGGGAATCCATGATCTATTGCCAAAGACAAGGAGCGTATATAGGATAGGACTGGTTGCAAGAGGCTGGATTTTCATTTGTAGAGATGCTTCATGTCAAGCCTTAGGCCAAAAAAGATACTTTAATTTCCGCAATGGATGATTGGTTGGAAAAACTGATGGGAACAGCGGAGATGGCTAAATTGATTGCTTCAATCAAAGAAAAAAACACCTCCACAAACATGTGTTTGTGTCCACATGTTTCTGCTTGGAAACCACTTCTGGATTTTGTGTTTGAGACTGAGAAATAATGAAACTTTGACTTTGGTTTTTGCGGATTACATAAATTGGTTGCTATAGAAAGTAAAAGTTGAGACTGCAATGTTATTATCTTATATTACTGCACTAAAAAGACTTGGAAGTCAATGCTTTTCTTTCTTTTTCCCCCTTTTCCCTACACTTTTTTCTCTTCTCTTTTTCCTCTTCCATTTTCCCACGATTTTCATTTTCTTTTGTATTTTATATCCTAATAAACATAATAAAAATTTTAATATCAAAAAGTCAAGCCTTAGGCCAGCTAAACCTTTTGGGAATTAGTGTGAACTTCTCTCTAAATGTAGCTCTGGAAAGAAACTCTGTAGGGTATTTTATAAATATATATTTTACGGTGTTGGAAAAAGACATTTTTCTGCCCATGTTCTTTTGCCATTCTGGTTGGCTGTTTGCTTGTCAAGATAATTCTTCCATTGGAGCAGGGAGGGAAGGAGGGAGGGAGTGGGGGAGAGAGAGAGAACAGAAAAAAAGATTTGCCTACATTGTGTGTGTGTGTGTGTGTGTGTGTGTGTGTTTGTGTATGCGTGTGTGTGTGTGTGGATAGAGATAGAGATAGAGATAGAGATAGAGATAGAGATAGAGATAGAGATAGAGATAGAGATAGAGATAGAGATAGAGATAATTTTAAAATAATCAGAATTATACCAAAATACAATACCTCTTCCCCACAATGGGAAACCTACTCACCACAGAGTTCACATCCTAAGTATTGACTTAAAGATCTGATCTCTTCTTCGGTTCTATATTTTCAGTGCAAACTTGGACTAGGCAGTTTTTCAAAACCTAAATGTCTTCAAATAAAGGACTGTATTCTACTTACCCTTCAAAAAAAAACCTGCTCTCTATAAAATAGCATACTTAATCACTAAATCCATGTTCTCATTCAGTGGCCTCTCTTTTGGCATTTTAACTATGTGATCCCAAGCATTTGCAGTAGGAAGCATAGCTTTCAGTTTAAAGAAAAGTGGCCACATTCATGAAATTAGTCTTGGCACTTTTAAACTCACTTCCAGATTCCTTGTGAGTGATCCAAAAAGTTATAAAGCACTAGGGGGAAAAAGTGGTAGAAACAAGGAAAGTAACATTATCAAAAAAAAAATCAATAAATCGTGACACTTATTACAAAGGATTTGGAGAAAATATCTCTATCCATAAATAGGTACAGTATTTATCTGCAACTTGGATGTCAAAACTGCAGAATATTTTGTGCAGCTTAAAGAAAATGCAAGAATTAGCCTGCACTTCAATTCCAAACAATCAATATATTTATTTTGACACATTTTCCTATAACAGGCTGGAAATTTCTCAGCTTGAATTATTTTACTTACAAACCTATTTGGAATTGTGATATATAAGAATCTAAATTCTTTAGAATCAATGGAAGGAAATATATATTTAGATGTGCTTCTTCATAAGTGATTGAAATGTAAGGTATATAAAATGGGTTTCTCATTTGTAGATTTAAACTTTGCACAACGTATGGTTTTCCACCAATTCCTTTCACTTGTATAATAAAGCCCATTCAATTTTTTTATTTGGGATGTTCTATTCTATAAACATATTCTTATAAAAATAAAAAATGACGTGTCATATTTCACTCATTTATCCTGTTTTACTTAATGTATAACCTCATGGAACTTGGTAACAAAATTTGATTAGGTATAATTACAAATGTGTCATTACTATATTATTATTGGTGCTATTATTATTTTCAGAAATATGTCAAAACCTTTAAATTCAATTAGCATTATCTTTCTATGCACTAAATTTTCTAGGAAAAAATGATTGATTTCCCCAAATTTATATCTGAGATTATTCCTATTCAGAGTTCAAATATCACAAAAAAGTCACCTTGTTATATTTTTCTCTTTGGCTGCCATTTTGAATGAATTATGTGCAGAACCTAAATACTAGAGCAGGGGTTCCCAACCCCTGAGTCGTGAACCAGTATCGGTCCAAGGCTTGTTAGGAACTGGGTCACGCAAGTTCATCTGCATATACACAGGATCTTGGTAGCATGCAAAACCAGTGGTGGGATTCAAATATGTGAACAACTGGTTCTCTGTGTAGATGCTGCTTCCAGAAGTCCTTTCTGGGTCTGGGCAACAAAAAATTAGCTACCGGTTCTGCCGAAGTGGTGCAAACCGGCTGAATCCCACCACTATGTGAAACCATGGAAAGCCCCATAGGTCCATGGAAAAATTGTCTTCCACAAAACCAGTCCTGGTGCCAGAAAGATTGGGGACCGCTGTACTAGAGGTTTTATATGATAGACAACACTCAGTCTACAAGATCAAACAGTTAAATGAATGTTAGTGGAATGAAGTATAAGAACAAAAAAGTACCATAATGTTGACATGTTAGTTGTTTTGGGATCTTCTTTCTTTGTTATGGTCAAGTCCAAAATCAGTATGTATTATCAACAAGTATCTGCCAAGGTTTTAGCGCCATCTCAAAACTTACTGCTTTCTAACCAGCCCCTTTTTTTTCCAGTGTTCAAGAAACAAATAATGTATTAAATCAAGGACTAAAAGTGAAATGATGGTTCCCAACAACTCTGTGATGCTTCTGACCAATATTCCTGTGTGCTATCATCAGTAAGAACACATAAAGTTAGAAAAAATCCTTCCAGAAGGCATTTTGTTGATAGAACCCAAAGCTGACTACTAGAGTCATCTTACCAACCCATGTTACATAAAACATTATAATACAAGCATACATTCAGTAATTTGAATGGCAAATTAAACTTGTTTCTGGATTTTTCCCTTTCATATTTTAAGAAGTCTGCCAATCAGTTCCACTTTTTCCCCAAGCACAACGTATTTGTTTTTCTTGAAAACAATAGCAACACATAGATGGCTTCAAAAGGGATGTAAAATCCTGTGGTTAGAGGGAGGCAATATCCCATATATTAGCCAAGCTGCAGAATAAGATCCATACTAGGAAAGAAAAATATGTGCATGGCTGAAAACTAATAAGAGTCTATAGTTGCCGGACAGGATATTCCTCTAAATTATTACTAGACAGAATCATACCTTGTCATTTCTTAGAAATGCTATCTGTGTTTTCCTCCAGAAATAGCAATAGCACTTAGACTTGTGTACCGCTTCATAGTGCTTTACAGCCTCTCTAAGTGGTTTACAGAGTCAGCATATTACCCAGAACAATCTGGGTCCTCATTTTTACCCACCTCAGAAGGATAGAAGGCTGAGTCAACCTTGAGCCAGTCAGGATCGAACTCCTGGCAGTTAACAGAATTAGCTTGCAATACTGCATTCTAACCACTGTGCCACCACGGCTCTTAAGTCTATTGTACAAAGGTACTACCCCCATAATGCCTCCCAAATGGTGATTCAGGGTTATAACCAGTATTTGCATAATCATCTTATTTTGGAAATGCTATCCTTTATCAGCTACATAGATATCAACTATTTTCATGCCCAACACCATTCACAGGTAGTCTTCAACTTACAACAGTTTGTTTAGTTGTTTGTTTGAAGTTACAATAGCACCTAAAGAAATGACAACCCTAAAATTCAAAAATCAGTTAAAATGGTAAGAACAGGTAATATTGTCCTTTTCCTTCATGTGTTCCTCATCTGGTAGACAGCAGTATTCTACTCTCATATTGAATTGTGGCTTTCCTGAATTCTCTATAAAGGTAGTCCTCGATTTACAACCACAATTGAGCACAAAATTCCTGTTGCTAAGCAAGACAGTTATTGAGTTTTGCCCTATTTTATGACCTTCCTTGCTACAGTTGTTAAGTGAATCACTGCCATTGTTAAGTTGGTAACGTGGTTGTTAAGTGAATCTGGCTTCCCCGTTGACTTTGATCATTAGAAGGTCAGAAAAGGTGATCACATGACCCCGGGACACTGCAACTGTCATAAATACATGCCAGTTGCCAAGCATCCAAAATTTGATCATGTGACCACAGGGATGCTGCAATGGTCATGTGAAAAATGGTCAAGTCACATTTTCCAGTGCTGTTGTAAATTCAAACGGTCACTAAATGAATTGTTCTGAGTCGAGGATGACCTATAATAGAAAAACAAGCTAGAATTAAATAAATGAATAAAATAATGAGCAAACCAATCTAAATTATAGAATAGAATAGAGCTGGAAGGGATCTTGGAGGTCTTCTAGTCCAGCCTCCTGCTCAAGTAGGAGAACCTATACCATTTCAGACAAGTGACTGTCCAGTCTCTTCTTAAAAATCTCCAGTGATGGAGCGCCCACGATTTCTGGAGGCAAGCTGTTCCACTGGTTAATTATCCTCACTGTTAGGAAATTTCTCCTTAATTCCAGGTTGCTTCTCTCTTTGGTCAGTTTCCAACCATTTTTTCTTGTCCTGCCCTCTGGTGCTTTGGTGAATAATGTGACCCCCTCTTCTTTGTGGCAGCCCCTCAAATACTGGAATACTGCTATTATGTGACCCCTGTTTCTTCTTTTCTTTAGACTAGCTTAATGTAAAGTAAATAGAGTCAATATGATTGTTTCTTGTGCCATTTAATAATCTTCCCATAATAGTGAGCAGTGCTGTTTAATACCTATGTTTGGAGTAACCCCATCCACGGCTTTGGGAAGTCATTACTTGCTGACTCCTGCAGTTTAAGGAAAAAGCCAGGATAAACAGAAAGAGAGAAAATGAGAGGTGACTGCAATATACCTATTGTCAGCGCTGATTTCAAACCAGGGAACATTTAATCAGGACTTTCCTTCCTACTTCTAGACCTACCATATTTGGCAGAGATTTGGAAGGAACATTAGAATCCATTCCAAAGTTTCATGACCTTTTGTAACTATCTGCTTGCTACAAAAGGTAGAACAGCAGTACTCATGCTTTTCAAGGTAACTTTAGAGATTACTCTAGCTATCCAATTCATGAAAGATGCAATTTATAGCAGCAGAGCCTTTATAAGCTCGAAAAAGGCAGGGTTGAGCAGATCAATTAAAAATATTCGTTTTTATTGTCTGTGTTTGTTCTGGTCCATTGGATTTATGATTATTAATATTAATGTATTAAATATATAAGCTGCCCATGTTAAATTTGTATGCTGGCCAAATTCCAGTCACTCTACTTTAGATTGTTTAAAGCATTAAAAAAAAAAGGAACAATATAAAATACACAAAACCCACACAAAACAAAGGTACAAAGATGACAAAGAAAACAAACCTGGATTGGAAAAAAGGAAAGGAAGAAAAGGGGTGTTGCTCGTCCTTACCAAACACCTGGGCAAAGAGCCATACCTTCAAGACCCTATGAAAGAGTAGAGTGGGGGCTGTTCATATCTTGAGAGGTACTTCATTGCACAGGGCACTGCTATAGTGAAGGCACGTGGCTGGGGTCCCAATGGGTGGCAGTGTTTAATTGATGCAATCTGGAGCATGCCCACCTTGCCAGATCAACTAGATAGACAGATACTATGGGAAACTGGTGGTCTGTCAAGTAATCAGGGCTTATGCCATGTAGGGCTTCATAAGTGGTGACCAGCACCTTAAATCTTACCTGGAAGCAAACTGGCACCAGTGCAACTCTCAAAGCAGAGGTGTTTCATGGACACACTGAGGCACATTCATCACTGCTCACATTACTGCATTATGGACCAGCTGAAGTCTGATGACTAGTGTGTGAATGATGATGATGGTGATGATGATGATGATGATGATAATAATAATAATAATAATAATAATAATAATAATAATAATAATAATAATAATAATAATAATAATAATAATAATAATAATAATAATAATAATAATAATAATAATAATAATAATAATAATAATAAAGTTGGAAGGGACCTTGGAGGTCATCTAGTCCAACCCCCTGCTCAGGCAGGAAACCCTATACCATTTCAGACAAATGGCTGTCCAGTCTCTTCTTAAAAACTTCCAGTGTGGGAGCATTCATCGCTTCTGGAGGCAGGTTGTTCCACTGGTTAATTGTTCTAATTGTCAGGAAGCTTCTCCTTAGTTCTAGGTTGCTTCTCTCCTTGATTAGTATCTGAAGGGAACCCCAATCTATGAAAGGGTACATCTGGGGTACCAGATGAAGCCATGTAAAGACCTTCCAGGCCACAGCTACCTCCTACTCATTGAGCAGGAGTTATAAATAAAAAAGACCCCCAAACTGTGCACCACACTTGAATGAGGAAGTGCCAAGTGGTGATGAACAGTGTCAGAAGGGCAGAAGAGTGGGGCAGCAGGTTGGCAGGGGGGCTCAGGGCACTGGCAGGGAGTGGGGTGGCAGCAGCCCTCCACAACAGTCCCAGTTTCTCATGTGGCCACTTGGGAAAATTAATCACCCACCCTTGATATAAAGGATATAGCAAATTACCCATACTGTAAAAGGAGAGGGGGGTTTTCTTATCTTTTAAAATTAAAACATTGTCTGCTTTTCTTGAGGTACATAGTGTTTTCACCTCTCAATTGTTTCCCAGTTCCCCCCCCCCCAAAAAAAAAGTAGCTACCATACACTTCAGGAAGTATTAAAGCAATTGCTATTTCTTTGACTCCAAGTCTGCCGTATGAGCAAAAGATAAAATCAAGCCTCCAAAGTTTTTTCATTTCTCATAATAAGTCCTCAAAACCTTCGCATCCATCACTTGAAACATTAAATACTAGGGGACATTTGTATGATTAACACAAAGACAATTCCACAACCAACAACATTTAAACAGAGGGATAGAATCAAGATCACGCGAAGTATTAATACCACTCTACAATGCCTTGGTAAGGCCACACTTGGAATACTGCATCCAGTTTTGGTCACCACGATGTAAAAAAGATGTTGAGACTCTAGAAAGAGTACAGAGAAGGGCAACAACGATGATTAGGGGACTGGAGGTTAAAACATATAAGGAAAGGTTGATGGAATTGGGTATGTCTAGTTTAATGAAGAGAAGGACGAGGGGGGACATGATAGCAGTGTTCCAATATCTCAGGGGCTGCCACAGAGAAGAGGGAGTGAAGCTATTTTCCAAAGCACCTGAAGGCAGGACAAGAAGCAACGGATGGAAACTAATCAAGGAGAGAAGCAACCTAGAACTAAGGAGAAACTTCCTGACAGTTAGAACAATTAACCAGTGGAACAACTTGCCTCCAGAAGCGGTGAATGCTCCAACACTGGAAGTTTTTAAGAAGAAACTGGACAGCCATTTGTCCGAAATGGTTATAGGGGTACCTGACTGGAGCAGGGGGTTGGACTTGATGGACTCCAAGGTTCCATTCACCTTTATTATTAAATTTATTTATTATTTATTATTATTATTATTATTATTATTATTATTATTATTATTATTATTATTATTATTATTATTATTATTATTATTATTATTATTATTATTATTATTATTATTATTATTATTATTATTAAAGGGGAGGAAGTGGAGAAAGTCATTAAGCCAGACTTTCCGGAAAAGTTTATCTCCTCCGAAGAAGCTATAATGGCTGGAAGCTATCTTCAGCATGGCCAACCTGTGAAAAAAATGTCATGGCCATTTGTAGATAAGAAAAAGAGATTTGGACACCAATAGTCTAGAAAATACACATATAAGTTCCACTTTTTTGTTTAGAGTTATTGTTCAGCTTTGGCTAAATCACAGCTATTCAGTTTCATTCCCTAATCTGTATAATGGAAATCGGAGTAACTTAATTTACAGGATTGCTGTGCATGCAGGTATAATTAGATGGATGTAAACCACTTCACAGTCTAAAGTTGCTTTGTGAATTGAAATTGGTCATTTACTTGACTTCATGCTGATTGCTTTCTGAATCTTTTTCAGTAATTGAGAACCTGTGTGGACTACCTTTTACAGTGGTTGTTGTTCTTTTAAAGGTTTGCATAAAACAATGCTCATTAATACCTAATTTTTAAACATGTTATCATCCGGAAGCCCAGAGGTAAAACAAGATACAGTAACATAGATTGACTTTTATTATGTAACAGCAACATAATAAATAAATTTATGAAGTCATATGGCCTTTACAAAAAGACAAAAGATATTGCACCAAGTTTAGGTACTGGCTATTTGGACTGAATATTTGCTAAAGAAAAGGTGGGGCACTGCACCCAAAGTTAAGCGTATTTAAGTCCCTCTAATTTCAGTAGAAAAAATTAACTTGAAGTTTGAATCTTTCTCCTTGAAATCAGTGGGACATTAAGGCTGCAATCCTTTACACATATACCTGGGAGTTTCTCCCACTGAATTCAGCAAACATACTTCTGAGTATATATGCCTAGGATTACATTGGGCAAGGCTTAACTTTGCCTAGACAATGCCCCTGAGAGTTATCATCATTATATACATTTATGGAGTTAAGGCAAAACCAGATAACACTTGGAAAAGGACGGAAGGCTTGAGAAACAGATATTATTTAAAAATAAGAGGGAAGGATTTCCATCTCCACCTGATAAATTTAGCTATATCTAAGGAATGCATTCGGCTGATTTTCTTTAAGAAATAGCTACTATCAATAATTGAACTAAAAGTAAGACTATGTGGTTTTTTTTTTTTTTTAAAGAAAAAAAAGGAACAAGGCTGTTTTGCAGAGGTTTGCCAAAATGATTCTGTTTAACTCTGGTAAGCAATTTTTGTTAGCATGATAAACTCTTCCTGTAACTAGAAAATCCTTTCTATAGTATACAAATTCCTTTAGTGTTCAGAGAACTTCCAACCCTGACCTACAGATTTTCAGAGAGCTGTCCTCTTTGAGTTTAACTATTTGAAGGAAAACATATGTGTGACTCTTCCAGAAACAGAGTACACGAAAATTAATGAAGTCAAATGCTTATCAGTAACTCTTTTTTGCAACCGAACAGCATGAATTTATGTTAATTTTTAGCACAAGGGGAAGAAAGATATAATTCATATATTAATGAACAGTTCTTTGGCAGCTATGTGTTAATCTTGATTGAAGTTTTGATCCAGAAATTCTTAAATTATAAACCTGGTTGCCAGTCTTTTAAAAATGGAATCGGGGGACGGGAGGGAAGAGGCAAATATAATTGTTGACTTCTCCCACAAATCCAATATGTCCAGTAAAGGAACTTGGAATGAATCTTGCAGGCAGCTTCATTCTGTAACATCAAGCATAGATACGTATTGTCTGCTTTTAAGTCTTGCTTCCAATGTCCCGTATTTAAACACACAAAATTCGTTGAAATCTCAGGATGAGTTCAAACAGGGTCAAAATGCCATACAATAGAATCCAGATTTCACCCATGAGAAACCAAGAAAAAAAAATCAATCCAGAGGATGAGAAGATGGTCTTCAGAGAACAGAAGCAATGATTGGTCCACACATAGGTGAAAGTCACAAGAAGATTGATCTTACAGGGGAAAGACCAGGAAGCCAGAAAACGTGGAATACTGCCATCCGCCAACCAGGTTACCTTTCTCCAACTTAAGGTAAACTTTATCTTCCTTGTCTAAGTAGAGTAGGACTCCATTTGTGGCAGCTTCACGAGTGACATCTTTGTCCCCAGCAAAAGCTGAAATGACTGGTTTCCCATTTAGCATCAAGTTCACCTGCCAAAAACCAAAAAGAAAAAGTCCTGAAAAACCTCAAGTTAAGACATAGCCATCCAATACTACTAATGTTGATGGAAAGAGTCCTTAGAAGGCCAGTGCAGTCTACAGGCTGTTTGCCAATTTCACATTTTTTCAGAAGTAGCAAGAATAAACAGTTAGGTAAATTGAATGTTCCCCAACCATTCTGGCTTTGCAGAATGGTGGGGGATGGAGAAGTGATGGTTCTGCGCAAGCAGCCAGCAAGTATGTGCATGCAGCTCCCTTTGTGCTAGCGATGGGCATGTGTGCCTGCTGTGGAAATGGAGTATGCACACATGTGTCCACCATGTCTGCAGCCCAGTTCTGAATGGCTCACGACCCAGTAGTGGGCTGCAGCCCAGGGGTTGGGGACCCATTGGGCTTGTTGACCAGATAACTGGACAGGGAAAACCTTTACCTTTTTATTCTTTTAAAAGTCTGATGAATAGTTTGGTAGTATAGAGTTTCCCAGAGGGGAAGCAGTAAATTCCATCAGAGAAAAGCCAAAATTAAGAGACTGGGCAGACCTGAGCAGGATGGGGAAGAGGGGAAGAGGGGAAGAGTAGCCATATCCTAGTATCTCTTCGGAAAGCTAGTTTGGCCTAGTGGTTCAGGCACCAGGCTAGAAAGCGGGAAACCATCAGTTCAAGTACTTTCTTATCTATCAACGACAGCTGGCTGATTTTGGGCCAGTCACTCTCTCTCAGCCCAACTTACCTCACAGGGTTGTTGTGGGCCAAATAGAAGGAGGAAAGTATGTTGGATATGTTCACCATCTTGAGTTATTTGTTAAAGTAATAAAAGTGGGATAGAAATAAATAAAATAAATATTTCTAGTAGATTAGAAAGGGAATATGTTGGAACTCAATTGCCCGAATTCTCCAATCATGTGCTGGCAAGGAATTTTGGAACTATAATTTCAGCACCTCTGAAGAGATCTTCAGAGAGCCTCAACCCCTCATTTTAATCCTGAGTGACAAACATTCTCCTTTATCAGTTTCAATTCTTGCTGCATCAACATTTCCCCCAAAAAAATCATTCTTTCATGGGTGTTTGAAATTTGAAAAATTGCAAAACAATCCTCTTATTAATATGTTCATGAAATGCATATATATATATATATATATACACACACACACACACACACTGTGCCACATCTGCCATAAACTACGTATAAAGATAATGCAGGGAAAAGGTTCCTCAGTCGAATGTAATACATACACACATACAAGTCTAAAATTAAAATATATCTATCTGTTTTATTTGTCATTTGTTTGGTTGTGCAAGTTTTCACACACACACACACACACACACACACACACACACACAGTAGATATCTTTATTTAATCAAAGACCAGTAATGCAGTGAAAATCAATAGAAGACAATTCATAGATAAACCATAGTACATCATTTTGGTAATAGGAAGCCACAAAGTCCCATAGTTTTGGAAGGAAAAAAAAAACTTGTGTCAGTAAGCCATAAATTGGTTTAGCATATTCTGGAAATTCAGCCAAAATAATTTGTAAAACTTAGTCTTAGTGTATTGTGTAAGCATAGCTGACTGAATTTCATTTTACAAACTATAGCAAAACAAACCATAACTTAGAAAAAATTTAAGTCACAGAATTTGCACATGGCTCCTTTATTTTTAATAGCCCTTTGTCTATTATTCTTTGTTTTACTCTGAATTTTATATTTTTCATGTATTTATTCTTTTTTTAGATTTGTTGTACACTACCCAGAACTGTACTGGCCAGAGCTGCTTGCTTCCAAGATGGGTGGCGAGGAGGAGAGGAGAGGAGGGGAGAGGAGAGGAGAGGAGAGGAGAGGAAAGGAAAGGAAAGGAAAGGAAAGGAAAGGAAAGGAAAGGAAAGGAAAGGAAAGGAAAGGAAAGGAAAGGAAAGGAAAGGAAAGGAAAGGAAAGGAAAGGGGGAAAGAGAAGAAAGAAAGATCTAACTAGATCTAACCCTGCTTAGTTTTTTAAAATTCAACCAAGACTGACCAGGCACTGCAGTCTGCCAGCAATAGTTGAACTGATAGACTTGATGTAAATCAGTTTCTTATGTTCTGAATTACCAAAGGAAGATAAACTGAAAATGTCTTAAGAATCAATTACCTTAGTGAATCTTAAACTAACTGGCCAAATACAAATTTATATCATTCCTAGAAGGTGAACAGCAGGCATGCACATGCTCAACATTGAACTGGATTCTTTCCAACTGTTGTAGATTTGATGAATTATTGTGTCTTGCTATACTAATTTTGCAAGCTTCTGTATTTATTTCCCAGAAATAAGTTTCATTTGGTTCAGTGGACCAACTGCCAAAGAAGCAAGCAGCAAGAGCAGCAGAGGAGATGACTTTTGATATAATCTTAAATTATTCCCAAATTGGGGACAAGTTGTTAGGATCACCGAATTTCCATGAAATAGTGAAATAGTAGCAAACACAACATCCTAGGGAATTGGAAAACAGCCCAGAAAGTTCAAAAGAATCATATTTAATTTCAAATGGAGGCTTATTTTCATTTAAAAGGAGAAGTTTAGCTTGATGGAATATAAAAGGAACAGGCAGAAATGTAAGACTGCTTCAGGGAGCTTAGAAAATATTTTAAAACAACATAACAGGAGTTCAAATGAAATACACAATACAGACTAGAAAAGACATAATTTTTTTTGAAATGATGCCAATAGGTTAAAAAAAAGGAAAGTGTAAAAGGTGAGAAAGCTTTATTTTACAAAGTGGGAAAATGGAAAAATAAACCATTAAACAAACTGACATAACATACAGCATCAGTGGGCTAAATAAAAAAGGAATTAGAGAAGCCGATATCCATGACATGCAAACTAATAATAACAGAATCTAAATTCATCAGATGATAATGAAACTAGACAGTGAATACCTAATTCTGTCCTGCAATTTTTCTAGTGACAGTTACATCCGTTTTTCAACTGTAGTCTTGGAATGTTTGAGAATTTCTTTCTAAATTTGGGCACCAGTGACCGGTTCCGTGGAGAGAGGTTTTTCCGCAGACTGGAGGGGGCATGGTTTTGTGTGCTCCCTGCATCCCGCAAATGGGGCTTTGCTTGTTTGTGCGGACTGGTTGCCGGTATGCTGCGGCCCGGTACCGGTCCACGGACCGGGGGTTGGGGACCCCTCCTCTTAGTGGTTTATAGAGTCATCATATTGTCCCCAACAATCTGGGTCCTCATTTTACCAACCTCAGAAGGATGGAAGGCTGAGTCAACCTTGAGGCGATCAGGATCGAACTCCTGGCAGTGGACAGAATTAGCCTGCAATACTGCATTCTAACCACTGCACTTAAAATCCATTACTTTGTGTTCGGCACTCTGGAATGACAGATAGCACAACAAACTTTCTGTTTGACATTATTTCCTAGGCAGCAAAAGAGACCAATGGGGCTGCAGAAAATAGTCCATCCCTTATTAAAACCAGAAAGCAACCAAGGAGGTAAAAAAGGGGAAAGAATGGCACACGTTTAACCCAGAATTGTCCTGACAGTGTCAGAGAGACCAGAGCTAAGAGTTGATAAAGGATGATAGGAAAAACAGAAAGGTTTTTCTCAAATATGATCAAGATACAAGGAAGAGAAATTAATCAATATACTAACTACTCAATCAAAATGGAGAAATATTAAAAGGTTACAAATAAGACAGCGCTACTTCATTCTTGTTGTCCCTTAAGTTGTCTTCAGCAAAAGATATGTTTTCTATCTGGAAACTGTGACAAGCAGGGTGGAAAGACAGGAACAAAGTGTGAGACTGATAAAAAAAAAATATGGTCAGATCTGTTTACTTTGAATGACCCAAAACCAGCTGAACTTCATACTAAGGTACTGAAAGAACTTGCTAATGGTCTGACTGAACCTCACGTATTTGAGAAATCCTGATGAAAGGTGAAGTACCAAATGACAGGAGGAGGGCCAATATCTCTACTTTAATAATGCAGAAGGAAATACAAGAGTCAGGGCACTAGAAGGCACTTATCTGGGAAGACAATGAAGATGCTTATAGGGAAGAGGTGAAGGCTCTGGTGGACTGGTGCAATAAAAGTAACCTGGTTCCAAATGTTGATAAAACAAAGGAGATCATTGTAGATTTCAGAAAGAGCCGGCATAGTCATACTCCACTCAGTATCAAGGATGCAGCTGCAGAGGTGGTCAACAGTATTGAGTATCTGGGAGTGCAGATAACTAACAATCTGAACTGGTCTCTCCACTCATCATCCTTAGTAAGGCATGCAAACCAGCATCTGCATTTCCTGCGTCGGATGAGGAGAGCACATCTTTCTCCTTCTGTCCTGGCCACTTTTTACAGAGGCACGATTGAAAGCATTTTAACAAACTGCATCACTGTCTGGTTTGGTGGCAGCAGTGCCTCAGATAGAAAGTTCATACAGAGAGTGGTAAGGACAGCAGAGAAGATCATAGGAAGCTCGCTCCCTGGTATTCAGGATGCTGCTTATAAGCGATATGTGCTTAGAGCTCAAAGCATTGTTAGAGACCCCACACACCCTCTTTACGGTCTGTTTCTGTTGCTCCCCTCTGGGAGGAGGTTTCAAAGTATTTCTAGCAGGACTATCCAATTCTGTAACAGCTTTGTTCCCTGTGCCATCCATCTGGTAAACTCGCAAAATTCGTTTTTCTCGCCATGCACATGTATACATAACCCAAACTAGACTGTTGTTTCTCTGTCTCATATAATATATGTGGGTATATGCATAATTCTGTATTTATTTATGTCATATTTATGTAGTGTATATCAGTGGTGACCCTTTGAGAGTTGAATGCAATGAAATTTCATTTTAATGTATGCCAATTAGTGTACATTCAAAATGATAATAAAGTTATTATTTTATTCTATTCTATTATTCTAGAAACCAAACAATCTGATATCAAAATCTAGGATAATGCTAAAGAAAGTCATGAAGTGTTGATTTTGAAAGCAAACCAGTAATTAACAGAAGGTAAAATCAATTTTTTTGAAAAAAATTAAATTTAAAAAAGTGTGTGGGATCCCATATGTGAGATCTGGAATTTACAGAGGAAGGATAACTTCCAAGCACATTTTAAGAAGAGGGAGCAGGAATGCAAAAGAGGACAGAATTGGTCCTTTCCTCTTTCACTCAAGGAAACTGTTCGCCAACTGCAGCAAACAATTGCATAGAGCATGGGTGTCAATCTTGCCATATCACGTGACATGTCGCGACGTATTGCGACTCTTTTTGCATTGCTGGCAATGGGGTGGGCGTGGCTTCAGTATGATGAAACCGGCCCACGGGCCGGCAGTTTGACACCCCTGGCATAGAGACTTTACGTAATCCCCCAAAGATTTATTTCCTTTCTTCATGGATCCCACCTTTCTGTTTATTCTAACTCTCAGAGCAATTCACTACCATAAAAAAAAATAGACTACAAAACCTAACAAAATTTAAAGCCAAACCAACATGAGAAATAATTGTTAGAAAAAAACAGTAGATCAAAGCTAAACAAAACATTTTACCATTTTCTTAAACATTGAGAGAAAGCGAGAGGCAATTGCTGAAAGCCATACAGGAGAAACCCCTTGTCTGCAGACTAAGTAGTCAGGCTTCTGGCAACGATGGCATATTCAAAAGAGTCTCTCACACTGTAATATCAAGGAGAAGCAATCTCATAAATAAACATGCCCAAAGTCATTTAGAGCTTGAAAGGTCAACACCAGCATTTAAACTGGGCATGGTAAGTAATTGGTAGCCAAGAGACATTTTAGTATACGTATCATAGGATTCCAGTATCTTGCACCAATCAACAATTAGCAGCTTGCCTGCTGCACTTTTGCACCAGTTGCAATTTCCAGACATTGGTAAATTCCCAGAAAACACCCTGCAGTAGTCAAGATAGAATATAATCAAGACATGGATAACTGTTGCTATATCCAATCAGTTCAAGAAGGACCACGCTCGCATAATTAGCAGAAATTGTGCAAAAGTGCTTCTCATCACAGCCATCACCTGCATATCCAATGACAGTTGGACATCAAGGAGCATTTCCAGCTGTAAGCCTGCCCTTTCTGGTGTGTGATTTTCTCCTTATTAACAGAATCTTTATTTTATCTAGGTTTAATTTATTTACCCTTATTTTGCCTATTATTAAGATTAGGCAGTGTTCATGGGTTCTGATTTTTTCCATGGTTCCAAGAATCTCTTTCTAAGCACATCTTTGACAGTAAGAACTGACATTATTCTGAAACTGAGCATCCAAAGCCCAACTCTGATGGCCTGAAAGGATACCATGGTCAGTTATTTCAAAGCTATTCAAGCAAACTAATAAATCTTAATTTCTAGGACAAGTCATTTATGAGACATAAAAGCACATCCCCAAATGAAACCCTGAAATGGGTTCAGGAAAACCTGTTTCATCCCCACATACTTATTTAATGGAGAAGGTCACCCAACTTCAGAAGACTCTGGGTTGCATACAGCATTAAAAGTAATGGAAACCAAACAAAAATGAGAAAAGAACAATGTGCATCCTGAAATAAAACATTCACCTGAAATCTAAAGGAGCTGGCATCTGCTTTAATGCAAAGCCTGGAGGAACAGCATATTTTTCAAAGACTTTTTAAAGATAATCAGAGAATAGGTCATGCTAGTATCTGGGGAAGTGCGTTGGGGAGATGCCAAAGGCAGGCAATATGACCAAGAAGTCATACTTCCCTGGACTCCTCAGGTGACATTGTTTGATCAACATGCCCATTCTAGCTGATTGTACAGGATAGACAGAAATAGATAGGATCTCAGATAGTGAAATTCTATGCCAGGAAAACTTTACTGGTTGTGATCAGCATACTGATGTGTCTGGAGCTGTGAGGCAATTTTTTTTCTCAGTCTCCTTATCCAGTCTATAAAATCATCTGCATTAAGATAGGGTCTTCAACATTTGCCATCAAACATTTGCAATCCTCCCAGGGGGCCTCTGATAAGCAAAGACCATTGGAGAAGCCAGATTCACTTATTGACCATGTGATTCACTTAAGACTTCAGCAAAATCAGGTGTGATTCTCTTAACAACCACATCATTGAGCAACAGAAGGTTTCATCCCAATTGTGTTCATAAGTCAAGGACTACCTATAGATAGAATCATCCAGTGGGATCTCAAGGAATTACCAATCCTTCACTAATGCTAGCTGCTCTTAATTATGCATTCTTTAGCAGATCCTTCTGTAGTTAATGAAGTTGCAATCCATCACTTAAATAAGTAGTTTCATATAATCATTCCAGTGATGTGAAGTAGAGCAGGGAAGGCAGTATTTATAGAACTTCATTAGCCAAATTTGGCTAATGGACCATATCTCTGGTGGCCACTGCCCATGGAATATTTGTCTGCTACAGTTGTTATTACTAAGTCAAATGTAATTATTTTTATAAGAAAAAGACAAAATGATTCCAAAAATCAAAACATAGCAAAGCACTAAGTGAATTCGATTGCATGGATCTACATAGGCATATGGGGAAAAGATGGCTAGACCCTGGGAATCATTATATTCTACAAATGCTATTTCCTTTGCTAAAAAGCTAGGCAAATTCATTGCAGTAATTTTCCAGGTATTGCTGCAAAGAAAGATAAAGCCAATGGCATATGTAGTTTTGGGGAACTAAATATAACCCAGTGTGAAGAAGTGGATGGGGCAAGAAAAAAGCTGGACTGTATTCAGTAGAATTAAATACTATTCATAGGACTTTTCTCATTTTTAATTCTCATTCTCCTTTTAAATTTTTTTAAAAATTTTAATTTCTCATTCTCCTTTTGTCACATTCAGAATTAGAATTGGTGGCAACCAACTCCAGGGTCTCTGATTGATTGATTGATTGATTGATTGATTGATTGATTGATTGATTGATTGATTGATTGATTGATATGCCTGCCCATCTCATTAACATGATTCTGAGCAGCTAGCACAAATTTAAAAACATAGTATAAAAATACATATTATATATGTATTTATACAAACAGAAAACTAAAGAATTTAGCAATCATTTTAAAAAACCACCCTTGTGAATATTTAAATATTTAAAGATTCATATGAGTTTCTATATGAGGGCTAATTTGCAGATTGCATAAAGTCATCCTTCACTGGCTGAAGTGTGAGAATATTAATAATTGTAAGGAATTTGCTTGTATTGCTATTGCTTTCATGTTTGAAATCCTCATGTGCAAAGAACTATATACACCTCTTAGCTGTGACCAATAACACAATTTCAGCCACAGGGAGAGTAGTTGGAGTTGGACTGAGGGGAAACATGAGCATCTGTATGATATGCTAATTGATCTTTTGAATACATATTTATTCAATCATCAGATAATCATCTGGAAAATTAACAAATCCCATTGCGTCCTACGTATGTTAAAATGGCTTCTGTGATGATGCTGAGTCCCAGATTGGAGATTATATTCTATTAGATTTCTTGATTTGAACTAGAGTAAGGATGGGAAATGCTGTTTAACCCCATCACCCCCAACTGAAAAAATGCCTTCCCTGAACACTTGTTCTCTCGGCAAGGAAACATATATATTTGAATCCCATTTCTTTTCCTCTGTGGAAAAGTAGTTTCGAAAGCACAAACATCAGGAGTGGGAAAAATTAATTAGACTGGCTTACAGAATTGTATGTAGAGATTACCAGTCGTTCTAAAGGCTGTCATTTATTCTCCTAGCATTCAGTATAATATAGTATAATAAGGACTGGGGAAGAAAGTATTCAAAGTCCCAACTTTTTTTTTTTTTACAAGAGTTGTAAAGGAAAAAGGAGATAGTTGTACTGTTTCAGCTGCTGTCTTTGAATTTATGCTGCTGATGTCTCAGGGGTACAATACCAGGGGAATGGAGGACTTCCCAGAGGTTCTATTTATTTTATTTATTTATTCAATTTTTATTCCACTGTTATTACTTTATTAGTAACTTAAGGTGGCAAAGATACTTAATACTCCTTCCTCCTCCTATTTTTCTCACAACAACAACCTTGTAAAGTGGGTTGAGCTGAGAGAATGACTGACACAAAGTCACCTAGCTCACATGCATGCCTAAGGTGGGACTAGAACGCACAGACTCCTAGTGATTGGCCCATTGTCACCCAGCTGGTATTTATGCCTAAGGCAGGACTAGAACTCACAGTCTCCTAGTGATTGGCTCCCAAGTCGCGCAGCAGGTTTCATGCCTAAAGCAGGATTAGGTATTCACAGTCTCCTGATTTCTAGACCAGCATCTTAACCACTACACCAAACTGGCTGTCATTTTTAAGCAATGCATTTTAAAGAATGCATGGAGGAAAGTATACGAATTCACAGTAAATCTCTATCCATGTCAGTTTACTCCAGGGGTCTTCAAACTTGGCCCTTTTATGCCTTGTGGACTTCAACTCCCAGAATTCCTCAGCCAGCGTGGCTGAGGAATTCTGGGAGTTGAAGTCCACAAGTCATAAAAGGGCCAAGTTTGAAGACCCTTGGTTTACTCTGTCCCCAACACACACACCACCCTCTATCAATGCATGCTGCCCGTCGTATTGATTCTTAATTTTATTTTTTTGAAAATGAGAAACTGGGAGTGATAAGGGCAATATATAAAAGGCCAGAGGAGAACTGTAGCCTCTGTCAATGTAGCCCTCAGCTTCTGCCAGACCCTGACGCCCTCAGAGAAAAGATTCAGCTTGAATATATAAAATATCTTTATTGCTGTCACACAAGTTTTAATGATAGAAAAGCATCCTCTACCAAACTAAGAGTCAAATTATGTGTGTGTGTATATATATATATATGTGCATGATTTATAAACCCCAAATTTCTTTCTCCCATTGCAAAGGACAGAAGCTGCTCTTTTCTCAAAATTGGTTGTTACAGCCACCTGCATAATGCTTTCATAAAGGAATTTTCTATTCCCAGGCTTCATGCCTTGCTAACTTCAACTCTCACTGTCTCTGAGGCATAGGCTTCAGACTCATGAGCTCAGGCAATGCAGAAGCAGATTACAACGAAATTGCTCTCAAGCTATTGCAGTAATATATTCAGTGAAATGAAGATAGGCATTATAAGTCTAGAAGAGGCATGCTCTGTTGACCATTCATTTCCCCAGATGCCGTTCCACCTCCTTATCATAGCTCATCTTGCTTTTTTTTTGCGGAAAAAAAGAGGCAATTGGTTGCAGAAATATAAGGAGTTTAAAATTGAAGCCCACAACTAGTATTTAGTATGTTTTTCACTGTGATGTTTAGTGTCTGCAAGGGTTTTGAAGTAGAAGTGAAAGAGGCTTTTAAACTTCCATCACACAAAAAAACTTCTAGCAATCCTTCAAAGTCTAATCATTGTCTTTATAACTTCATGGCTCCTGGAAAACAATGAACTACACATGAGTAACCAACGGAATAACAGAGTTGGAAGGGACCTTGGAGGTAATAATAATAATAATAATAATAAAGTTGGAAGGGACCTTGGAGGTCATCGAGTCCAACCCCCTGCTCAGGCAGGAAACCCTATACCATTTCGGACAAATGGCTGTCCACTCTCTTCTTAAAAACTTCCAGTGTTGGAGCATTCACCGCTTCTGGAGGCAGGTTTCCAACTGGTTATTGTTCTCACTGTCAGGAAGTTTCTCCTTATTTCCAGGTTGCTTCTCTCCTTGGTTAGTTTCATCCTTGCTTCTTGTCCTGCCCAGGTGCTTGAGAATAGCTTGACTCCCTCTTCTTTGTGGCAACCCTTGATATTGGAATACTGCTATCATGTCACCCTCTAGTCCTTCTTTCATTAAACTAGACATACCCAATTCCAGCAAACGTTTCCTGATATGCTTTTAGCCTCCAGTCCCCTAATCATCTTTGTTGCCCTTCTCTGCACTCTTTCTAGAGTCTCAACATCTTTTTTACATCGTGGTGACCAAAACTGGATGCAGTATTCCAAGTGTGCCTTACCAAGGCATTGTAAAGTGGTATTAATACTTCACGTGATCTTGATTCTATCCCTCTGTTAATGCAGCCCAGCACTGTGTTGGCTTTTTTGGCAGCTGCAGCACACTGCTGGCTCATATTTAAGTGATTGTCCACTAGGACTCCGAGATCCCTCTCACAGTTACTACTATTGAGCAAGGTACCCCCTATACTATACCTGTACATTTGGTTTTTCTTGCCTAAATGTAGAACCTTACTTTTTTCACCATTGAATTTCATTTTGTTAGATAGCGCCCAATGTTCAAGTCTGTCCAGGTCCTCTTGTATCTTAAGCCTGTCTTCTGAGTGTTGGCTATTCCTGCCAGCTCATCTGCAAATTTGATGAGTTCCCCATCTATCCCCTCGTCCAAATCGTTGATGAAGATGTTGAAGAGCACTGGCCCCAGAACAGAGCCCTGGGGCACCCCACTGCACACTTCCCTCCATGTAGATGCGGTTCCATTGAGGACCACACGCTGAGTACGGCCGGTCAGCCAGCTACGAATCCATCTGGTGGTGATGCTGTCTAACCCACATTTTTCTTGGTCTTCCAATCCAACCCCCTGCTGAAGGAGGAAACCCTATACCAGGGGTCTTCAAACCTGGCCCTTTTATGACTTATGGAATTCTGAATGTTGAAGTCCACAAGTCATAAAAGGGCCAAATTTGAAGACCCCTGCCCTATACTATTTCAGACAAGTGTCTATCCAGTGTCTTCTTAAACACCTTCAGTGATGGAGCACCCACAACTTCTGGAGGCAAGTCATTTTGGCCAAGGGCCAAAACAAATCAACTTCATGAACATGGTGTCATTCTGTGCCTTCTAAATATTCAAAAGTATATGATATCATCTTTGAAAACTGGCTTCCCATTTCAAAGAAAATGATCTGAAGTCCTAATGTTATTTTCTATAATAATTTCTGGTCCCTTGCCATAGATTTGTTATGACTCAACCCTACATATCTTTGCTTACAAATTCATTCCTGAGAACATTTATCACTATCCAATGACATTTCATGCAAAATTGTTATACCACCACAGTTATGCCAAATACTTCCTGTCCATTTCTGGCCCTAGTTCAAAGCTTTGGTGCTGACCTTTAAATACTATAATTATTTAAGACCAGTAAGGCTAAAGGAATGTTCCCATACATACATACATATATGCCCTCAAGCACTTT
This sequence comes from Azemiops feae, assembly GCA_023970755.1. Lineage (NCBI taxonomy): Eukaryota > Metazoa > Chordata > Lepidosauria > Squamata > Viperidae > Azemiops > Azemiops feae. Next base: position 1,221,635 of record JALGBA010000303.1, on the reverse strand, counting down.
GGAGAAACTATTGGAATAATTCTTGTCAGTGAAACGAGGCTAATGGCTACAAGGCAGAATTTCTTCTAAGCTATGGCATTTCCTGTCTTGAATACCACCCATCCCAGGAAATTTGCCTGACAATTCACTGATCTTCCTATAATACCAGCTAAAGATCTACCTTTTTTCCATGGCATTTCAGACTCCAACACTTGCCTTTTGACCTTTTAAAATCCTGCGTTATATTGAGGTGGTAGTTTTTTCAAATTCTGTAAGATATCTACATTGGGATGGCCTTTTTGTTATTTCGTCTGTTCCTATAAAGCAGTGTTTTGTAATTGGACAAACATGGACTTCAACTCCTAAAATTCCCTACTCAGAATGGCCATTTTTAAGAATTCTGGGAGTTTCCAGAGTTACCCAGGTACAAAAAGAAATAACACACCTGTGATTGAATGTTTTCTGAATTCCCAGGAGGCAGGAGTACATTTCAGAGGAGCAAGAAAAGTGCAGTTTAGATAGTTTGTGTGGGAGAGAGAGGGTGAAAACAGCTGCTTCTAATAGTTTCCAGAGTTTATGTTTTAAGGTGCATATAGTCTGCTTTAGTTTGGCAAGATGTCTGCCTATAGGTGAAGAACAACAAAGGAAACTGCTTACAAGAATCTCAAGAGGTCTTTATAAATTTTTGGAGTCTGATGGCTTTAGATATAGACATTCTCTCTGGATAATGTTTTAAAATATATTTTTGGATGTGTGTACTGCTTTTCAAGATCATGTGAAGTGTTAGTACCACTTTATAATGCCTTGGTAAGGCCACACTTGGAATACTGCATGCAGTTTTGGTAACCACAATATAAAAAAAAGATATTGAGACTCAAGAAAGAGTACAGAGAAGAGCAACAAAGATGATTAGAGTACTGGAGGCTAAAACATATGATGAATGATTGAAGGAATTGGGTATGTCTGTGATGACTCCCCCAGATGATTCCCTAGATACCTCTCTAGATATCAGCTTGGGGGAGAATGAACTGGTTCCTGGCACATCAGAAGCTGGGTTAATTGATGGCTCTGAATAGAAGGGATTTGGCTGAGGTTCCAGCTGGGGAAAGCATGCAGTTGCAGACAGTCAGTGAATAGAAGGAGGAACTGCCTTCTGCACCTAGTTTGAGAACACATAGGGCAGAGAAAAGGCAGGAGCAGAGAAGATCAGCCACATTACTCAAGAGGAGAAAGCTTTGCCCTTCTTGATGGGCTGCACCGGAAGCTGGCTATTTAGCATGGCAGATGAAGGGGGATGTTGCTGGGAACAATGCGTTTGTTTTCTAGCTGTGTGTATTCTGATCATTGTGATTCCTGCCTCACTTTGGATTGACACCATGTTTGGAATTGAATCATGCCTTGGAAACTCTGGACTTTTCTTGCCTCATGAGCTCTCTTGTGTGCGGGTTTAAGTTTGCCTGGTGGGTTTAAGTTTGCCCGGTGGAGTTATTTTGTTTGAGAAACTGTCGAGCACTTTGTGGACTCTTTGGCCACTGCTCTGTGGACTAACCTTGGTCTGCTCATGGCTGGGCTTAATTGGGACAGTTCTGGGTTTTGGTGAAGGGAATTGCTGGAGAATGTTAATAAACTCATTAAACCACAGTTATGTGTGTTTGTGAGTGAGCGGGGCAGCACAATATCTAGTTTAATGAAAAGAAGGACTAAGGTGACATGCTAGCAGTGTTCCAATATCTAGGGGGCTGTCACAGAGAAGAGAGAGTCAAGCTATTCTCCAAAGCACCTGAAGGCAGGACAAGAAGCAATGGACGGAAACTAATCAAAGACAGAAGCAACCTAGAACTAAGGAGAAACTTCCTGACAGTTAGAACAATTAATCAGTGGAACAACCTGCCTCCAGAAGTTGTGAATGCTCCAACACTGGAAGTTTTTAAGAAGAGACTGGACAGCCATTTGTCTGAAATGTTATAGGGTTTCCTGCCTGAGCAGGGGGTTGGACTAGAAGACTTCCAAGGTCCCTTCCAGCTCTGTCATTCTGTTATTCTCCAGTAGCTTGAAACAATGCACCAGAACAGAAACCTTATGAAATGGATCAGGTGAAAGATGGTAACTAGTAGAAAATCTTCCAGTGAGCTTCTATGTGTAGGTGTGGACTTCAATGTGGGATTTGCCAGCTCACTGCATCTGAGTGGGTTAAATATACCAATCATTCAATACAAGGATTATCATGGTGATATTTCAAGTTACTATGTGCTAGAAAAGTGCCAAAAAATAATCATAATATCACATCTGTAAGTCCCACCAAAACATTTTACTGAGTCATACTAGGTGGAATGGTCAATCAAAAATAGAGCATATAATTATCTATATGCAGGACAGACTTTTCCTGTTTACAATGAGCTGAACCTTATAAGGAAACATGAAAAAATGCTTGGTTGTGATACTATCTGCTAGCTGATGGAGTAAGTAGACTGAGTTAAAATTCAAAGGAATTATTTGCATAATACAAAACAATTGTTTAAATAAGTTTCTTCTGATAGATGCTTAAAAATAATAGTTTCCTAATTTTATTCTCTGCACATTCAAAAGAAAAACTTGTTGCTACTCGTTTTATAGGTGGGCTGTTGTCAACATTGTTCATTATATTTTTTTTAAATTTCTCAATAAGTTAGTCAGTCAGTCAGTCAGTCAAGAGGATGCAGTGCCTAAAGCCAAGCACTTTTTAATTTAATTTATTTTAACTTAAATCTTTTGATTTCAAAATTAGTTAAACTGTGCCAACTTAATTTCAGCTGCATTGCATTCCTGGTATTTGATGCTCTTTGATGAGTGAATTATGAAGAAATTGTGACATGAAACTCAAATCAGTCATTTTGAACAAGCTGCCATATCTAGAATGGGCATGTAAGACTGTAATCTGAATTCTCAGTTAAAATCTATTGGTATTGGTCTTTCTGACCAGTAGCTATCCCTATTGTTTCATTCATGTTTATACTGCATTCTTATGATATGTTGTATTTTTTTATAACCTACAACATGCTTTTAGACAAAAGCTGATATCCAATATAAATATGACAGGAAGGAAGGAAGGAAGGAAGGAAGGAAGGAAGGAAGGAAGGAAGGAAGGAAGGAAGGAAGGAAGGAAACATTAACCACACTAACCCCAAAGATTATTTTTTTAATTCAACATACCTGAATTGTTTGGCTCTGGTAGACTTTAATTACATGAAAATTAAAACTGTATATTCCTTTTCTCGGTGCTACAAACACAGACTCCAATGTAAAGAAATTGCCCACATTTACTAGGATCTATAAATAAAAGAAAAGAAACCAGTAATTAATGGAAGCAATGGAAAACAATGAAATAATTATTTTGAATGAACCCAAGTTTAATTTCAGATTTTGCACATTATTCATCTGACAATGTATGCAAGTGTATGCAAATAATCAGATTTTACTTCCAACAAGTTCATAATAAGATGTAATGTGTGCAATTATTATTTCAATAAAACCCACTTATTTTCAATTAAAGGAATAGAAATTCCTTTCTCAAATTCTTTAACTTCTCCACATGCCTAGTTGAGAGTAAGCATTACTGAAAGCAACAGGAACCTATTTTTGAGTATACTTAGAATCACGTGACATTTTTTGTACAACTAGCTGAGAGGCTGCTTAGTTCCACTACAGTTCCTGCTGAGTTTCAAGCAGGTGAGTCATCTCTTCACATGGAATTAAATTACTTAGGTAGCTAAAAAACATTTGTAGCACAAATCTTCAAGTGGTTTAGTTATGTAAGCCTCACCTAAGTAGCCAGGCAGATATAAACAAAAGCACAATGAATGCCAACTGTTGAATAAACAGCTGCCCACAAACTTCTGTTACACAAGCAAGTGGATCAAGCTTTACAACACTTCTGAACCATCAAGATTATTTGTCCAACGAATGAGAATATTACAGAGTTTCATTCAGCTATTGATGGTGCAATGCAAGGCATTTGCACTGAATTGATCTGGAACATGCTCCGATCCAAATCCATAGTTCCTAATGTGTACAGCTTCCTACAACCCTGGATATAGAGCCAACCACTCAGAATATAGCAGTGCCTAGTAACAGCAACATTAGGAAGAAAGAGTATGAGAAGCTGGAGAAGTACAGGGGTCTGAAGGAGGAACTAGAGAGGAACTAGTGGAATGTAAAGATCAAAGTGTTCCCAGTGGTAATACAAGCATTTGGGCTGTGATTCCTAAGCTGGGAAGGTGGCTCCAACTGATCCCAAGAACCTCAGAGCTCTCTGTTCAGAAGAGTGCAGAGTTAGCAACAGCTAAGGTATTTTTCAGAACCCTCAAACTCCCAGACCACTGATAGAGGGTTCAAGATGGAGGAAGACACATACCACCTATAGTGATAAGAAGGGAATTTTTAGATGATAGGTGATGAAGATAGCTAGATAGCTAGATAGCTAGATAGCTAGATAGCTAGACAGACAGACAGACAGACAGACAGACAGACAGACAGACAGACAGACAGACAGACAGACAGACAGACAGACAGACAGACAGACAGACAGACAGACAGACAGACAGACAGATAGATAGATAGATAGATAGATAGATAGATAGATAGATAGATAGATAGATAGATAGATAGATAGATAGATAGATAGATAGATAGAGGTGTGTGTGTGTGTGTGTGTGTGAGAGAGAGAGAGAGAGAGAGAGAGAGAGATGATATAGATATATATGACAACTGACAGTCACAATTAGCAGTGTGCATTCATGCCTTATTTACACCCCATTCCACAATTTTTTGCAGTCTTCTTTCAACATGCATATAGATCCAGGATGCTCTCATGACATAAATTATTCCTCAGGGAGCAGATTACATGTCTTGAAGTGACATGTTGAATCCCACTTAACTTGGGAATGGGTAAGGTTATAATGTAAAATAGGCAGAGCTGCTTGTTGTTGTTGTTGTTGCTATTGCTGATTTGTTTCTTTGTTTTAAATTGTGTACAGACTATTTTAAAGTTTACAGTTCAGTTTGTGAATGCTTCCATGAGGCTGAGGACTTATGATTAGACAGCAATAGCCATAGATTTCTATACTGCTTCATAGTACTTTACATCCCTCTCTAAGTGGTTTACAGAGTCAGCATGTTGCCCCCAACAATCTGGGTCCTCATTTTCCCAACCTTGGAAGGATGGAAGGCTGAGTCAACCTTGAGCCAGTCAGGATCGAACTCCTGGCAGTTAGCAGAGTTAGCCTTCAACACTGTATTCTAACCACTGTGCCACCACGGCTCTAGATAATCCACAAAGGGTTTGAAAGGCTGTCTGTAGTTCTCAGATTGCACACTGCCAATCCTATATTAAAATGAAGGTTAAGAGGCAGATAGGTTTAAACCACCCATCTCCCCCTTAAGCTTCCTAAATATTCACTATAGTCCCACTCATTTTGGAGTGCAGACTCCAATATCCCACATAAATTGAGAGTGTACATCAGATAGTCTGAAATTGTACACATGCAGCATTTCTGTTTAAAAGACCCACATTGATATGGGTGTTTTCTAATTAGAAAGGATAAAGTTTCTTCTCCCAGTTCTATAACTATGTCTTACTTTTTATGCAAATAAGCAATGGGTAACTATCATGACTTTTTATCAATACAAAAATTCTTGAATTAAATCTATTTTTGAGGAAAATATCTAGTTTAGTAGTAGAACTGTTTAGAATTCTTGTCTTCATTTCCTGAGCAATATCATTTCTCTGTCTATTCTTTACAACAGGGGTGTCAAACTTGCCACGTCACATGACGTGTTGCGACGTATTGCGACTTTTTCCTCATTGCCGGAGCTGGGGTGGGTGCGGTTTTGGCATGACGCATCTGGCCTGCGGGCCGACAGTTTGACACCCCTGCCTTACAACCTTAATGTAAACCCCACCTTTCCCACTAAGCTTGTGCTTAATCTCATAATCCTTGTTGCTTACAAAAATGATAGCTGAGTTCATAAAGAAACATGCATTTCTGTTCTTTGCTGCTCTTAAGCCAATCTCTCCTCCCTAACTCTTTTATTATTACTATTATAGTCACACAGTCAGCCACAGCCACAGATGTATAGACATGATTTGGCATTTTTGTCCATCTATTAAGTCCTTACCAAGGACCTCATATAGCCAGATGGTGTTGTTTGTTAAAGGTATTAGTGCAGGCTGTAAGCTGTTCCAACTAAAGCTGCCTTTTGCAATTGATTGATGATGATTTTGTCAATGTCAATGGTGTTCAACTGGTGCTCAAGTTGTTTAGGAATTGCATCCAAGGTGCCTATTATTGTTGTTGTTGTTGTTTGTCACATAGATGTTTAGACTGATATATTTTTATCCACCTAAAGAGTCCTTCTCAAGGACCTGGGATAGACAGATGTTGCTCTTTGTTGGTGGTAAAGATATTGTAATGTTACAGGCTGTAAGCTGTTCCAAGCAAATCTGCCTTTTGCATTTGACTAATGGTGATTTTGTTAATGCCAATGGTGTTCACGTGGTACTCCAGAGGTATTGGGATTGCATCCAAAGCACCTATTACTATTAACTTTGTTTTCTTTTGCCATAGTTGTTCTACTTCTATTTGCAGGTTTTTATATTTTGTGATTTTTTTTCCCCCAGTTCTTTTTCTTCTATTCTGCTGTCTTCAGATATTGCAACGTCCACTATCCAGACATTTTTGTCTTTCTTATTGATAATTGTTAAACCTAGGGTGTTGTGTGACAGATGCTTGTCTGTTTAAATTCTAAACTCCCAGAGCACTTTAGCTTCTTCATTTTCTGTTATTTTGCCTATTCTATGGTCCTACCAATTCTTGCTTCTAGTTAAGTTGTATGCACCATTGTTGGTACTTTGTCATGTCGTTGTTAGTAATCAATCTGTGTGATCTTCTTGCAGCACATAACTAGGTGGTCCACTGTTTATTAAGCTTCTTTGCCGAAATGACATTTGCTGTCTGTTGCTGGCTTCTCAATTCTGGCTTTATATGCATTTGTTCTTAAGGTATGGTCTTGTGCAGTCAGATTCAGCCCTTCTGTCTCTTTCTTCAACTGCTCTTAGCCATTTCCAGGTCTTGTTATCGCATTTTCTTGCTATTTTTTTAATATAATTGCCATATTATATTAATATGGCATATAATTGCCTTGCCATGTCTGTTTTCTATTCTTCATTTGGTCTTTCACATGGGCCAGTTTGGTCTCTTTGGTGTTCAGTAAGCCTTCATGATATCATACTTTATCTTCTACACTGTTCTTCAGATAGTCTTCCAATGTCTTTTTTTCTTCTTCAACTGTCTGTGGTACTTGCAACATTCCATGCCCACCTATATTCCTTGGTAAGTAGAATCTGTCAACATCACTGAAGCACATAATTCATTGTGATTATTTGGGGGGGCTTCCTATCCAGGGCTTCCAGTTCAGTTTGAGTCGAATCCACTATTCCACCTACATATTTCATGACTGGAATTGTCTAGGTATTAACTGCCTTAATAGTATTTCCACCACTGAGTTTGGACCTTAAGGTCTTCTTCAGTCTTCTGATGTATTTATTATTAACCTTCTTCTAGACTTCAGCGTGCCTGATGTTGACAGTTTTTTATTATTGTTGTTATTAACTGCCTGGCCAGTTTTGCAATCCTCTATCCATTAACTGGGAAATGAGTCTCACTTAATTAAATCACTTTATTTAATAAAAGTGTAGAATCCAGAGGCTTTCTATATAATACAGAAGAATTTATAAAAACCTGAACTACAGTATGGCTCATGCAGTTCTCATTTCTGCCACAAATTTATCAGAGAATCTAATCTAATATAATATGTCTTTTCCAGCTTCCCCTAACACCTTAGATGTATTAATGCTGTGCTTTGGACCTTTATGATAGTATCATTTCCCTTTTCATAATTTGTTGCCTTTAAAATTGCTTTATCATTTTATTCTGCTGTGTATGTGTCTCCCTCTACCTCTGCCCTGTTATCTTTTATCAGAGGGCACTGTTCAAATTAAATGTAACTTGCTATGAAATATCTACTTTGCATATTGTACATTTTAGTTTGCCTTTCAATTAAATTACACACAGTAGTGAATCTTTTTTATATATATAAACAGATCACCGTCTGAAGTTCTCAATAAACTTTGATGGAATAACAGCCACCTAACATGTGCTTTGCATATAAGGCCTGTATTCTTCAGCAGCCTTTCTCAATTTGATACCATTGAAAGTTTTTGACCATAGCACCCATTAAACTTTGACCACTAATCGTACTGCAAGGGGCTGACAAGAAATGTAGCCCAACATATCTGAAAGACGGGAAGAGAAAACCCTCTCAGATCATTTGCAAAGGATGGAAAAGGATTGAGTCTTGTGAACTAGATCATCCACTGATCTTATATAGCCCAAGGGTAGCTACATATATATATTTCTGCCACTGAATAAATATTACAGCATAAATTTATCAAGCCTCCTGTCCAAAACAGTTTCTTTAGATGACATAAAGATAACTACAAATTAAAATTAATAACACAAAACTGTAGCTCCAGTACTAGACTAAACTTACAGCTATATGATAAATCATTATTAATATAATAAAAATTACATATAGCATCATTTAAACAATAACGATGTGTTATCATAAAAGTAATGCAGTGTAATATTGCATTCTCTCTGACTCTACTATCTAAAAATATAATACTACCAGTAAAACGAAGAATAGCTTCATATCTTCTTTTGCTGTGCAGAAAAAATATTTGTAAAAGTTCTACTTGGGTCATTCTCATAAGGCAAGTTGCAATCTTTCTCCTGTGCCTTGATGTCAGCAACAAGCCACATCGGTGAAAGGGATACCCATCTATTTGACTTCCTGCCTAAATACATTTCTGTGAGCTTAAAGGAGAATAAACTCCATTCAATGGGACTTCCTTCTCAATAAACATGTATAGGACTGGAGTGTACCTTAGCAATATGTTTTGGGATCAGTCAGGGTAGGGATATACTTCAGTTGTCATGACAATTCCAGAAGCAATATCATTTGCATTTAATGAGTAACATATGCTGGCTAATGTATCCAGTAATGAATGTGAAGATGTGAATGAAACATATGAAGACAAGAAGTGGATGGTATCTCCTAGGAAAACAGGAAATTCAAACTTTGCATAAAGAGTTGGGTATTTTTAGGTGGTACACAACTATAGAAGGGAGAAGAATATACTTCAAGCATATACTTTTAAAAGTCATCTCTTATATATTTTGTATCTGGATAGAAGTGGGAAAATACTGATCTTTTGCCTTCTATTCCTTCCCCTTAGAAACAGATAGCTGTCATGGGGTTCCACCATCTCCATGTATCTTACACTACACATATATCTGACCTCTGATCCTTTGACAAGGCTAATGACAATGTGACTGAGTTGGTTACAAGATTCCTAGGACTCTTTAGCACTGGAGAAAAATGCAGATCTGTCAGCCTGCCAGAGAATATGCCTTGAAAAACTAAAGAATAACTTGTGGGCTTAATTAAACCCTTCAGCTGATATTTGCAAGAATGTGATGTATCTATAACTCTATAAGTACACATAATGCATAATGAGCTGATGGTTTGCCTTCTATTCCTTCCCCTTAGAAACAGATAGCTGTCATGGGGTTCCACCATCTCCATGTATCTTACACTACACATATATCTGACCTCTGATCCTTTGACAAGGCTAATGACAATGTGACTGAGTTGGTTACAAGATTCCTAGGACTCTTTAGCACTGGAGAAAAATGCAGATCTGTCAGCCTGTCAGAGAATATGCCTTGAAAAACTAAAGAATAACTTGTGGGCTTAATTAAACCCTTCAGCTGATATTTGCAAGAATGTGATGTATCTATAACTCTATAAGTACACATAATGCATAATGAGCTGATGGTAGGATATTAGATATGGTACACAGATTTTAAACCAGAATTGGCATAATATAACTCCAATGCCTTTCTGTCTTCTCCTTCAAAGCATGGATCTTTGCCAGTCCAAAATTACATCCTGTAAACAGCATCAGTTTCAGCAGGAAAACTGACACATTTCTTTAATTTTCCTATTAAAATTGATTGATTATATTAAGACACATTAGATCAAAATTGAAAATGCAGTATGTTATTTTGGAAAGTAAGAGGAATACATTTTTTCTATTTTTCTAAAAGATATGGGTAAAGGAAGTATTGTTGTCTATTTCAGGAATGGATTTGGAAGAAGGGAGGAGTGCAGAAAGTCCTTCCAAGGTTGCAAAATTCTGCAGTGATGCTACTAAGGTGCAGTGAATTTTCCAAAGGACAGCCTCCATATTCTACTAGTGTGATCTGACTCAGTTTCATTAGTACATTATCTATATCCATACCAAATGCATACCGATTTAACTACACCAGAATAAGTCTAGTGTAGGATATTGGTTCTGTAGGGTGCAGAAACCTCATAAAAGTTTTTAAAGATTTAAGGTTGAAAAATTTGAATGATTTTGAAAACTCATAAAAGATTTAAGTTGCTGTGAAATCTGGTTGCAAATCAACTGAAGTGCTTCTGGAGAATTGGAGATTTTCTTTATATATCTTCACTTTATCTCTCCTCCCTGTACTTTGAAGTTTTTAACAAATTTCCAGCTTTTCTTCAGGATATCAAAGTTAAATTAAAATACCAAAATCTTATGTCTTGCTATTTCTAAGTAAACATTCTCAAGAATAAAGTATAAGGATGCACACATAAGTTGATTTTTACAGTCTTCCCTCAGTATTAACCTCTTTGAAGCGTTAAATGACTCCTGCACTGTATGGCATTACCTCATTTATTCCAGCATATCAAGAATGGTAAAATTGTTACATATGTGATAATGTTAGACAGGCTTTTTTTGTTGTTGTTAAGTCCTAAGTGCCAGAACTTATTTAACCCTCCATGTGCCTTTAAATGTAAAGTGGAAATGTAGAAACTGAAATCAATAAGTAATAGAAAAAAATAACTTCATTCTCAGAGTAAAGCATGTGTGAAATTGCTATCCATCTTAAGAGGGAAAAAACAAAACCTATGAACTGAACAGAGACTGAATGGACCAAAAGCTTCTGTCTCCAATTCCTAAGTTTCAGCCCACTCCTTTCAAAGGAGGATTAAAGAGTTTGCAAATCAACTCCACCTGTTGATTCCCACCTACTGTCCTTATCCTATCTCATCTCAGTACTGTAAGCAGCTGCCTCCCCCTCCACTTTTAACCTAGTCCCTTTCCCAGGGGTGAAATCACTTTAAAAGAAAACCTTCGCGACTTAAATAAAACTCAGGCAAAACCAACTTCCCCACTCCAAACGCACGCTCCTTTTGTCAGTAGGAAACGATTAGAATGTCTTTCTACTTACAGCAAGATGCCCATGTATGTTCTTTTTACCTGATCAAAATAGATTATCCTGGTTTTGTTGCTCATCTCAGAAGGCTCATGGTTGGTACTCCTGACTGCGGAGAAAGCGACCTTAGAATTAGCAGCCCGTACAGAGATCCCCAGAGGAGAAGAAGAGGATCCCTTAGAATCGGTCGCTGGGTTGGAATCGCAAACTACCAAGCATTTTCCTTCCAGTACGATGGGTTCCGTGTCATTCTGCGCCCAGACGGGGAAAGCGGAGAGAGCCAGCGTTAGGATGATGGTGGGCACCATGGACAGCGCCCTGCTTAAAGCGCCCATGTTCAGCACCAGGAGCGGCGGACAGCGAAGACTTGCGCGGAGAGCCCCAACGTTCCTCTCCTTCCACCTCTCTCTACGCTCACACAGACCACGCCACAAAGCCAGCTATAGCAGCCCTACCAGCAGCGGAGGGGGAAAAAATCACCACTCTTACACAGACAGAGGCACACAGGCACACACACACCGCTTGCTACCAGCACAGCAGCAGCAGCAGAAGCTTCTTCTGAAAATTTCCAACATTTCCAGCGAACAAAGTCTGTCTTCCCTCCTATTTGATTCTGGAGGGAGGGAGCCTTCAAAAAGCAATTGGAAATGTGCTTCCAAACACTTCCTGGACAAAATCAGCTCTTCCCGGTGCCCATTTCTTTGCCATTGAATTCCCCCCCGCTCCCAGAATCCAGGAGGAGAAAGCTATGGCGGGAGGGGGGGGAGCCCTAAGGTGAATTATTGACGAAAAAAAGCGAGAGCGAGATCAGGAAGAAATAAAAACATTTGACGTAGCAATGAGTCGTCTCATCTTGCCCCCCATTCTTGTCCTGCAGGGATTTAGCCGATACGCTCAACTATTGATAGCAGAGACTTGCGGTCCAAACTGGCTCAGATACTGTGGCTGAGCTCATTTGCCAGGATGCTTTGAAAAAGCGAAGTTACCTCGCTCTTTACCATGATTCCCCCCAGCGTCACGGCATACAAAAGCACGCCCTGCTCTCGCTCGTTCGCTGTCGCTCGCCCTCGCTTTCGCTCGCTCCTGCTCGCTCACTACAATTGTCTTTATACGGAGCGTCTAGCAGCAATGCCGGAAATTACATTCTCCGAAGCTACCATTCCAAGCATAACTTTGTCAATTATTTTAAGGATCATGTGTTGGAGCAAATGTTTTTTCCCACTGTGTTAATTGGCGTTTGGCCTGTCCTCTCGTCTTCGCAGCTTTAACTATTGAGCAACCGTCAGTCAAATGCTTATTGCAATGCAGTATTTAGAGGACAACCCTCAACATGATTATGAGGAAGAAAAACCCAGTGAAACAATGAGATTTGTTTCTGAGCAGAAATTTGAGGAATCGGGCGGCAACTTTTTGCAGATTTAAAGTTTTGAGTTTCGTGTAAAATGTTTATAGAAGTTATCAACGTGTAGGTGCAGTATAAAAGTCAGAAAAACCAACCAACAATCAAAATTGTGAGATAAGGTAAACTGTATCCAGTCATAAGATTAGAATACTTCAATACCTGTGCACAAAATTTTTGATTAAAACCCTCTTAATGTTCATGATATTGCTACAGATCATTGAAGCATTTATGAAATGCTTCAGTTTCTTGAAGAAACTACACAACAGCGTTTAAACTGAAACAAAAGTAATAGTTTGCCCCACTTTCATGTTGAGATTGCTGGGTTTGTATTCTAGTGCACTGCCTAGTGGATCTTTTTGAAAATGTTTCAGTTAATTTATTTATGCTGTACAACAGAAGGAAGGATACCTTGAAGAAAAATAATAGCAATATAATTGTTAACAACAGCATTTCAAGACAGTTTTCTCTGTCTTACCTATGTTATTCATTCTTTGCAACTTCCTTCCAGAAGGGACACAAATAGAGTTCACATTTTTAAAGACTTTGATTGAGGCAGCAGGTGGTATTCATTTACTGAAACATTTATACCTAAGATTTCTACCATCCCTAAACATATTTTGAATAATATAACAAATCATAGTACTTCAATTTTCTTCTCAACAGTTACACGTACAAATTTTAATTAAACCTCTCATTCTAAGATTTCATTATATTTTCCTTTTTTTCTATAACCTATTCTTTCTAATCATCAAAACCACAAAGTCATTTTCGCTCTTACCACCACAACGTGTAGCACACATCTGTGCTATTTCACATTGAACCATATTCCAAAGAATCCATTTAATGTTGTGCATGCTTTACTTCCATCATGTACTACTTTACAGCATGCAACAACTAATTGTCCTCTTTATATTAACTGAAAACATTCCATAATTCAAGTCCATTCAAATAATAATAATAATAATAATAATAATAATAATAATAATAATAATAATAATAATAATAATAATAATAATAATAATAATAATAATAATAATAATAATAATAATAATAATAATAATAATAATAATAATAATAATAATAATAGAGTTGGAAGGGACCTTGGAAGTCATCTAGTCTAACCCCCTGCTGAGGCAGGAAACCCTATACCATTTTAGACAAATGGTTGTCCAGTCTCTTCTTAAAAACGTCCAGTGTTGGAGCATTCACCGCTTCTGGAGGCAGTTGTTCCACTGGTTAATTGTTCTAACTGTCAGGAAATTTCTCCTTAGTTCTAGGTTGCTTTTCTCTTTGGTTAGTTTCCATCCCTTGCTTCTTGTCCTGCCTTCAGGTGCTTTGGAGAATAGCTTGACTCCCTCTTCTTTGTGGCAGCCCCTGAGATATGGAACACTGCTATCATATCCCCCCTTGTCCTTCTCTTCGTTAAACTAGACATACCCAATTCCAGCAACCGTTTTTTATATGTTTTAGCCTCCACTCCCCTGATCATCTTTGTTGCTCTTTTCTGCATTCTTTCCAGAGTCTTGACATCTTTTTTACATCGTGATGACCAAAACTGGATGCAGTATTCCAAGTGTGGCCTTACCAAGGCATTGTAAAGTGGTATTAATACTTCACGTGATCTTGATTCTATCCCTCTGTTAATGCAGCCTAGCACTGTGTTGGCCCTTTTGGCAGCTGCAGCACACTTTATCACACTTTATCATTTGCTTTTTCACTATTGCCCAGGGTTAAAGTTTAATCCTGTTTATGTGCCATCATTGCCTCTGCCTAGCTTCTCCAAAGACATCTCTGTGCTTCTACAGATGTGACATAAAGCGTTTTTTTTTTCAAATTTTGCTCACACTCAAATCCTGTAATGATATATGAGAATGACCATGGGAGACAGGGAGAAGAGCTGCAGCCAGGGGACTGGTCAGATAAGGGGCAGCTGAGTCTGCAGAAGGAAGGTGGGCATGGCAGATGTCTGAGAATGGACCCTTTCTAATTTCTTGGGCTGCAAAAGTCATGGGGAGAAATACTTGCAAGTCTCTGTTAATGAAACCTTATAATAACTTAGAATTAGTTCATTTAAGTGTGCTTCAAATTAACCACTTCACAGTTTTTACATCCACTTTTCCCTTTATGTAAAGGAGGAAATAATAGCATTCTTCCAGTCATTAGCCACAGATGTGCTCTGCACACTCTATTAAACAATTGACAGACCACACCCACATCTACCTATTTCTCCAATTACACTATCTACATCTGAAGTCTTTCTATTTTTCAATGTCCTCTTAGCATTTATGATTTTCTTTTCTTTTCTTTTCTTTTTTAAAAATGAGACCTAATATGTATAGTTTCGTTTTCATTCTAGGTTTTGGCATCTCACTTTAATCCCCATATAAATCTTTGACATGCTCATTCCAGCATTCCCATATTTCAGTTTCAGCCCAAATAATTTTACCTCTTTTAATTCAATCCATTCAGCTGGAGACTCCTTGTTTAGCCCTTTTCACCGACTTTCAAAATAACTGTGTTTCCCTGCCTCTATGAATCATAAAGCATTTCTTGCTCTTTGACTACATTTTCATAGCTACAGGTTGTCCTTGACTTACCACCATTCATTTAGTGACTGTTCAAAATTATGATGGCACTAAAAAAAAGTGACTTAACACCTTTCTCACACTTAAAATCATAGCAGAGTCTCGTGGTCCACAGGATCTGAAGCTTCTGTCAAACTGAAAGCAACATCTCAGTGTCATGAGGCAAGCTCCACTCCTTTTGTGTGTGCATATGACATCACAACACAAATACAAAAGGAGCAAAGCAGTGCTGACTCTCCTCCCCACTGTCTCTAATCCCAATTACTTAAGTGGGAATTCTTTATAGGTCCATATTCATAGGACAAAGATTGGAAAGAAAAAGGAGCTTTTTAAAAAAAAAGAAAAAAAAGACAGCTTGCTAGAATAGCCCCTATTCTACTTTGGGTTCAATAAATGTGCCAGTGAATTGTAATTATAGTGGAGTGACGTAGTTACCTCTTTGGAATTAACCTACTGTACCAATAAAACCTTTTCAAACTGCCCATTATTCAATATGCAGTGTGTTTCCTGTAGTTCGGAAGGAGTAAAGGACAAACAAAATAGCTATCCATATACAGCTCAGTATCTGCAGTGCAGAATTATCAGATCGGATCAGTCTTTTTCAACGTGAAATGGGCATTGTGTTACTGGCTTTATTGGCACTTAATCTCTACATTTAGGCCCTTACTTAATGTTCAGTGCTTTCTGGATTTTGTACACATTGGCTGGTTGTTCTAATCATATTTAATCAATTCAGTTTTGGAAGCAGCTGTTTTCTCAGTGGAAGTCTAATTTCTCTGACCTGGTTCTCACAATTTCCCATGTAAGAAGCTGATAAAAAGCTACGTTCATCTCAGTAATGAATAATTTTTAAAAAATATTTTTTTAAAGACTGCAAAGAAATGTGAACCTTCCAACCCCACCCCAATTATTATTATTATTATTATTATTATTATTATTATTATTATTATTATTATTATTATTATTATTATTATTATTATTATTATTATTATTATTATTATTATTATTATTATTATTATTATTATTATTATTATTATTATTATTATTATTATTATTATTATTAGTAGCAACAATGGTGCATTGAAAGATCTGCAAGAAATATCATTTGCCTGTAAGCAAGAACTGGTGGGATCATAAAATAGAGAAAGTCATAGAAAATGATAAAATTAAACTGCTCTGGGACTTCAGAATTCAAACAGGCAAGCACCTGCAACATAACATCCCGGACTTAACCATTGTCGATAAGAAAGACAAAAAAGTCTGGATAATGGACGTGGCAGTGCCTGGAGACAGCAGAATAGACTAGAAAGAACTGGAGAAGATAACAAAATACAAAGACCTACAAATAGAAATAGAAAGACTGTGGCAAAGGCAAGCAAGGGTAGTACCAATAGTAATAGGCGCCTTGGGTGCAATCCCAAAACAACTAGAGCACCACTTGAACACTATCGGCATTGACAAATTCCCCATTAGTCAATTGCAAAAGGCGGCCTTATTAGGAACTGCTTCCATCCTGCGACGATATCTGTGATACCATCAAACATCCACATCTGCCTATCCCAGGTCCCTGGTAAGGACTCGACAGGTAGACAAAAATGCCAAATCCAGTCTGAACATCTGGCTGACTGTGCAATGATCAATAATAATAATAATAAAGTTGGAAGGGACCTTGGAGGTCATTGAGTCCAACCCCCTGCTCAGGCAGGAAACCCTATACCATAACTAATCCTTCCATCACCCCCATCATCTTGGCAGAACTGAAGAAGCTTCTTGCATGAGAAGCGAAACTTCTTCTTCCTCCTCAAGGAAAACAGTCCAGTTGCCTTTTTAAAAAAAGCACCTTTGAGACAACTATGACCTGGATGATTGATTTTTTAAAAAATAAGTAAGGACTTAACTGGCCTTAAATGCAGGTAGTCCTCGACTTATGACCATAACTGAGTCTGCAATTTTGGTCATAAATCATGAGAGTCATAAAATGGGTTCCCACCTGACTGTGACCAATTTTACAACCTTTTTTTGCAACGGTTGTAAAGCAAATGTCATGGTCTTTAAGTGAACACCATGGTCATTATAAATATCTATTTCTGACAAAAATGTCATAAATTACAATAATGTGACTACGGGGTGCTGCAAATGGCCATAAATGCAGGTCAGTTGCTCAGCATCCAAAATACAGTTATGCAGGAGGGACCTGGACATTGTAACTTCAGACAGTCACCAAGCAACCGGTCATAAGTCAAGGACTCCTTGTAATCTGTTTTCCTCTTATATACTAGGTATATCCACACAACATACTTAACCACATCTCACATCTGCATTTTCCCAACACATTTAAATTCTTTGTTTGGGTTCTTTCGGTGAGATAGTGATAGTTTAGAATTCTATGTTAATTCATCCCACTTGGTTAACTTAGTCAACACATTGTGCAAAACCAGAAAATAAGCCAAGTCAATAACCAGGTGAGATGTGTTGTGTGAATACAGATCAAACTGATTTTAGTTCATTCTCCTTCCACCTTCTAATTATCCTTCTTCTTTAGGTAGATATTTGAAATACCACTGTTTATTTGCAGAGTTGAAGATCAGGCCATTATAACTATCTGATGCCATGGTGGAAGGCAATTTTAGCAGATTACCAAGGACCTTAGCATCCCTGATGTATAATGATGTCACTGGCAATCCTCTTTGTCACCTTATCTTCTCTTCTCTGACGTGACATCAGTTGTCACAGCAGCTCTTCCTTTATTCTCCCTGGCTCAGCACACTTCAAATAATAAAAGATGTCTGAGGTGAATTTCCATGAAAGCGTGAATTCTCTATTAATTTAACAGCTTATATACAATACAGTCCAATTAGCTAGCACAGCCTTTTATTCTTGAACTTTGGAGCTGAGATCATCACCATAAACAATATTTCCAGTTTAAAAATCACAGGATTGTGGATTTTAGCATGCCCCAAGCTCTATTTTTGAAAAGAGAAAGCAATGTTATTATATTATTATATTCTAAATGTGCATTGATTCCCTCTTAAGTGTCTTGTGTCAGCAATGGCATAAAATAAATCTATCCCTTGAAATATGATGAAGAGAAAAGAAAGATTGATTAAAAAATATCAGCGTGTTAACTGCACCAAACCATGTTCTTAATGTGGCCCGTAGTGATATTTCCAAATTTTAGTACAATTCTAGCTAAGGTTTTGTTTATAATTTCCACTTCTAGAGAATAAAACAATGAATGTCTCTGTGAAGGATATGTATGTACTGACCTGGAAGGCAAACAGCACTAATTTATTTATTTATTTGATTTTTATCCTGCCTTTATTACTTTATAAGTAACTCTAATGTCAGAATGTCAGAATGTGAGAACATTTATTTTTTTTTCATTTAATTTCTACATCACCTTTCTAGTCAAAGTAGCTGAATGTATCTAAAATGCAAGTGAGAAAAATAAGAAAATGTCTATGTAAATGCACATATATGCACCCATATTGATGTATAGAATTGCAAAGGCAAAAGCAGATGCATCAGCTATGAGAAAATCTCAATGTCTCTTTGAGGCAATGCATTTATCAGCTTTAAAAAAATAACACACAAGCTTCAGACCAGAAAAGAAAAATTGTGTGAATTCAACTGCTTGATTGGAAGAATTGAATAACGATTTTGGATTAGAGAGACAACAAACTTAATCAGTTTATGTGATCCATTCTGAATTTCCCATTTTCATTACACAGAAATTGTAAGATCAATAGAAGTGTGCTAATGTGTTTAGATTCCTAATTACATATTTCTTTTTGGGAGCAAGTTGCAAACCAATTAAGAAACTAAATTTTACAGTTACTGTTTTCCAGTTCAGTTTTTCCCTGTAGTATTTTTGTGTATAAATACCCCAAAATGGAGAAATATGCACACTGATGCAATGAGAAGCTGAATCAAATGGCAATCACGTTAAACCTTTCTTAATTGCTCATCGTCTTCACAGTGTTGTTTTAAAGTGTTTTTAAAGCAGTAATCAACCCTATAAATGATCATCTAGCCTCAGCATGGCTCTGCATTATCAAAGAATTGTGATTCAAGTGTATAAAGCTTGCCACATGGTACAACCTCACTTCCTAACTCTATTTACTGTAGTGATATTTGAATAAAGCAAATATTTTTCTGTGGTTAATTTGGACATGAAGACCAATGTCCCTGCATTTCTGAAGGAAGGCTAATTAAGAATATAGGAACAGCCCTACTGGATTAGGGCAAGACTCAAGTTAGTCCAACATTTTGTTTTTCACATTGCTGGAGTGATCACCAAGAGCAGATAAAGCCTGCCCTCTCATGTTATTGTTGTTCTCTTGCAGCTTCTAGGTCAAAACAGGCCTCCCTAAATGGCCTGTTAATGCCATTCTGTCCCAAATACTTAATTCTTATTTTCATTTATATATACAAATAACTAATGCCTTTAAAAAAGTCAGGTCTGTTTGTACTATTTTTCCATTGTTGTGTGTATGGCAAGAATCCATTATATAAGTTAAGTTATAAAGTTAAAATATAAATGCCTTGGGTTTCAGAGGGGAAAAAAGAGGAAAGGGAGAGAAAGACTTTAAGAAATTAACATAAACAGAGATATCCCAAAGATGCTTTTTCAAAAGACAACTGGACTTTGTTTTTCCTTGAAGATGTTTCACTTCTCATCCAAGAAGTTTCTTCAGCTTCTTGGATAAGAAGTGAAACATCTTCAAGGAAAAACAAAGTCCAGTTGCCTTTTAATAATAATAATAATAATAATAATAATAATAATAATAATAATAATAATAATAATAATAATAATAATAATAATAATAATAATAATAATAATAATAATAATAAAGTTGGAAGGGACCTTGGAGGTCATCGAGTCCAACCCCCTGCTCAGGCAGGAAACCCTATACAATTTCGGACAAATGGCTGTCCAGTCTCTTCTTAAAAACTTCCAGCATTCACCGCTTCTGGAGGCAGGTTGTTTTGAAAAAGCACTTTTCGGACAACCATGATCTGGATGACTGAGAATCTCCATAGATATTTAGCTATAAACAAAGATAGTTACATATTTCAACAGAAAGAATATGTGTAGCTCAGAATTGAACTGTGGGATCCTTGGGGTTTTCTGAGTGTGGATGTTTGCAGATGTTTCATTGTCCATCTAGGTAACATCATCAGAAGATTACCCAATTACCTGACAATGTTGCTAGTTGGATAATGAAATGACTACAAGCAAACAACCACACTCAGTATCAAGGAATCCATAGTGACACATTTTTAACTAATGATGCTTGCAAGGAAGAACTGGAATTAGGTGAAGACCTCTGCTTTAAAAGACAGAGAAGAGAGGAGTAATGTGAAACGAGATTTGAAGGAAGTGAGCGTGAGAGAGAAATTTGAGGAAGAGTTCCTGGAAGAGGATGTACTAAGGAGTTATGGAGGAGCTCATACCCACCCAACAGGAATGTGGCACTACAACCTACAAAATGGCATCTGCAGACGTCTAACAATAAAAAATACTATTTGCAAAATTAAAGAGGACCAACATTTCATCTTGTGAGATTTCAGCATTTTTGCACCTAGGCAAGAATGTTGCCTAAGTGCAAAATTGCTTGAGATTTTAGATGACTTGGTATTCATGAATAAGATCCTCAAGAACTAGAGCATCAAATTCCAAAATCTTGTAAAATATAATGATCTCATGGGAACTGAGGTGGTGATGAAGATAGCTGTCATCATCATCATCATCATTGACACCTGCAACAAATCAGCTGCTGAATAACTGCCTTAGTTATCCAATTTTCTGTTTTTCTTCAAGATTTTCATTCTGGAAGGAGAAGAAACCCAGTCAACTTATCAATTACCTCTCTTATGAGCCACCATATGGAAACCTAATGAATTCACATGATGAATTCATATCCAGAGGTTTAAGATTCCTGTCAAGTGAAGGACTCAGTATGCTTTCTAATGATCTATCCTGTGCAAGGGGATATAAAACCTGCCACTTCTGAAATTGATGTCCAAGACATTGATGACAACATTAGATTCAAGAGCTAAATTGTGATGTTTAATCTTTTCTATTTCACAGTTGCTGAGAACACAGAAAGAGACACACATGAGCACACTGCAAAATAATATAGTTTACAAGAGAAGGCTAAATTGATCAGAAAAAATTGACATTGGAAAGAAGGTACTGAGAAGATAAAGGAATAAAGAGCTTCCAATATCCAATAAATACATCTTGTTTGATTGCATGAGACATTTTTTGAGGGAATCACTTCCTTAAAGGCAGTTTTAATAAGTGCCATTTTATTCCTTTCACCTTTATTTCTATTGTATTTTATTAATGTTAAATTAATTTGCATTGTTGTTGTTGTTAGTTGCAAAGTCGTGTCTGACTCATCGCGACCCCATGGACAATGTTCCTCCAGGCCTTCCTGTCCTCTACCATCTTCTGGAATCCATTTAAGCTCATGCCTACTGCTTCAGTGACTCCATCCAGCCACCTCATTCTCTGTCGTCCCTTTCTTCTATTGCCCTCAATCTTTCCCAGCATTAGGCTCTTCTCCAGTGAGTCCTTCCTTCTCAGTAGTATTTGAGTTTCAACTTCAAAGTATTTGAGTTTCAACTTCAGGACCTGGCCTTCTAAAGAGCAGTCAGGGTTGATCTCCTCTAGGACTGACCGGTTTGATCGACTTGCAATCCAAGGGACTCGCAGGAGTCTTCTCCAGCACATAGTTCAAAGGCCTCAATTCTTTGGCGCTCAGCCTTTCTTATGGTCCAACTTTCACAGCCATACATTGCAACTGGGAAAACCATGGCCTTGACTATACGTACTTTTGTTGGCAGGGTGATGTCTCTGCTTTTTAGTGTGCTGTCTAGATTTGCCATAGCTTTCCTCCCCAGGAGCAAGCGTCTTTTAATTTGCATTATATAATTGTTAATATTAGAATAATAATATAACAACAACAATAATAATATTTAATAGGGTAGACATTTTTTCATAAGCAATAATTCAAGCACTTCTTTCAAATAAAACTTTCTTAAAATAAGGATGGTTCACCCGTGCACACATATCACTTAAGGTTGTAATATCAAGCAATTGTTCTTGTAAATTAAAACATAGATCAATTGCAATGTTCATCTCTTGCCTGCAGAAAGTCCAAAATGGGCAAACTATGACATGCGCATGATCATGTAATCATACATATGCACAACTTGTGTGCCTTCATCAATATTTTAACCAAATATGCAAATGTGTATTTTATGTCATTACGCAATTGTCATCTTTTTTGCCATCACGGCAGTTTGCTGTGGCTGCTGTTGACAACTAGAGAATCTACCAAAATTGACAGTAAAGATAGCCAGATGGGCCGAGGGCATGACACAGCAATAGACAACTGCATTGTAGCATATATTTAATGCTGAGTTTCATGCAATCAGGACAGTTCCATCTATTCATCTATTATAACAATAAATGTCAATCAGTTAAGCAACTCTTCAGTCAGGTTATTACACCCAGGTCATCATTATTAAACCAATTTGCTGAAGAGTCTGATGCAGATGGGGATTCATAGTCCCATCAGGAGCTGCTGTTATGATGCAAGTAATTACAGCTGAGTTAATATAAAGTTTAATCTAAAGGACGATAAGATGGTGATTTTTTTTCTTCCTTTTTGACATAATCAGCAGGCTACGCCCAATAAATGCAGAGAAACCATTTCCCTTAAGGTGCCTCAACTGTATTCAGCAGTTTACAAAAATCAGGAAGGTGCCTTTTAGTATTCACAAACTGCTATGATAATCTTTATTTCTTATTGTTTACAGAGATTATTTCCATCTAATATTAGTATTATAATTTTAGGTTTATGGGATAGGAAAATAGCGAGAGACATGTATCAAAAAGAAAGTGGCTCATTTAGGGAAATATGGTGAAAGATTTTCAAAAATATACTAATCCCTGGCAACCATTAAAGATTGGTATATTTCTGATGCTGAATATTAATAAAATGCCAGAGTTTTCCATGGTTAAAACATTTAATGCCAAGGAAATAATATATGCATATTTGAGCATTTCATTCATATGAATAGCATTAAAGAGCTGTTCAAAAATTCAAGAATCTGGGCGATTATAGTATGCAGGCATATTTGTGCATATTTTTTTTCTTCATGTTAATGTCTTTTGCTTCCACTCTTAAGAAAGCATTAGCATGAAACAAACTAGAAAGGCATGCTATTCGTTTTCTCTCTCTTCTATAGAAATTTTAATAAAGATTACAATTTGCAACAATAAAAACTAATGCAAAGTAAAAAAAGAAAAAAGAAGAATGCAGTGAAGAAAAAGAAAATGAATACATATAAAAGTATAAACAATTTTAGTAATTTACCATCTTGTCAAATGCAACAAATGATCTCCATTTTCTATATCTTACAGTATCTATAAACAAATCCAGAAAGCATCATCATTTCAGTCCTGACATCAGCAAAAATCCTTTCAGGCTTAACAGAGATGACAACACATTTATTTTAAGCTTGATCAAATAAATCAACTTTTTATTTTTTTTCCAGTTACAAAATTCTTCAAATTTAGCCTTTTTTATAGATCCAATATAGGAAAATTATCCAGGTCACTCTTTTGTTCTGTTATCTGTATATCCCTCTTAATTATTAAAATATTAATTGGTTTCTTTTGTATGTCCAATGTAACATCTTTTTCCATATCATTCTTGTAGCCTGTCATTTTTAAATCTGCCTTTAAATCAATCTCATTCACGTAAGGTAATACTTGTTCCTCTTCCACAGCATCTTTTAAACAGTCTATCCCTAGAAGCAGACCTTCTTAAAATTAATTTCTGAACTCATTGTTCAAAAATATATTTCTCTATATGTCCAATTAAATATTAAATATTTAAAATATTTTGCTTCATTTTAGTAAGTCAAATTTGAGTTTTTTCTTTTAATTGTAATCTTTAAAATTGTAATAAATTTTTAAAGTTTAATCTTATTTTTTTAAAAAAAAATTCTAAAAAAAAGCATTTTTCCCATGTGACGTATTCTTTATAGCTAATTCTAAAATTTTATTTCAAATTAATCTGGAATCTTAGTCTATTTGTAACTTTATAAAATCAATTTTTTGCTCTTTATTCCAGAAAAAAAATAAGTTTTTGAACTTGTACTTAAAACGTCTTTCACTAAGGATTAAATAAAACTCATTTGATACTGTAAATTTAACCATCCAGAATTCCTAATAGCTGGAAAATAGTTGACAATTTTCCAAAAGTGATTAGAAACAGAAGTATGCAAACTCAGTGTCCTTTTGAAGGCACCAACTGTGTTTTGATTTGAGTCTGTAGGCACGTCCTACTTATTGCCATACCAATGATACTTTAACCCGTAGCTATCTTTCCCATGACTGAATATTATCTTACAAAACATACCATATTGTTTGCATTCCCAAGCTATAAATTGCAATCTGAAATATGTTTAGAAAATAACTCCTATTGAAAAAGACTGAATCTCATTTCAAAGCAAGCATGCTCGGGACCTTGGCTGTAATGCCTCCAAGAGCTTTTTAGATAACTTCAAGGATAAAATTCCTGGTTTAAAATTCCTGTTGCTTTGCATCTCCCTTCTAGCTGCAAAGTATTTCAGTCCCATGGACAAGAAACAAATTGGATACACTTGAAGTAATGAAGGTACATTGTTATGTTACTGCAATAGATTACTTGCTATTTCCTCCAGGCATCATTAAGTAGGTTTGCTTTCTGGTTTGCTTTTTCAGCATTAATACCCCTACTAAAAGTACCCAGGGAAGCTTGTAAAATTTGTAAGTTTAAAACTTTATTAAAACCTAACCAAAAATGGAATATTTAGCCAATATTTAGCTAAAGCACCTCCCTGTGCCTGGCCCTGGGATGGTGATGTTGAGAACAGCTGGAGGGAGATCACCACCAGAGAATTGGAGAGCCTAGATTGGGGGATGGTGTTGCCTTTAAGGAGATGGGGATGTACCAAAGTGTTATGGCAATTATAGGTATGTGGAGATAGAGTGGGAGACAGGAAGTGGGCCATTCTCAAACAATGCGAGTCTGATGTCTTGTACCAATATTATAATAATAATAATAATAATAATAATAATAATAATAATAATAATAATAATAATAATAATAATAATAATAATAATAATAATAATAATAATAATAATAATAATAATAATAATAATAATAATAATAATAATAATAATAATAATAATAATAAACAGAATAGAGGCATGGGAAGACAAAGCACTACATGGCCAGTACATTAAAAAAATAGCTGAGAAAACAGATAATAACAAGACCTGGCAATGGTTAAGAGCAGGAAAGTTGAAGAAAGAGACCGAGGGACTAATTCTGGCTGCACAAGACCAAGCCTTAAGGACAAATGCATACAAAGTCAAAATTGAGAAGACAGCAACAGACAGTAAGTGCCACCTATGCAAAGAAGCTGAAGAAACAGTGGACCACCTGGTAAGCTGCTGCAAGAAGATCGCACAGACTGACTACAAGCAGCGGCATGACAAAGTAGCAACAATGGTGCATTGGAAGATCTGCAAGAAATATCATTTGCCTATAAGCAAGAACTGGTGGGATCATAAAATAGAGAAAGTCATAGAAAATGATAAAATTAAACTGCTCTGGGACTTCAGAATTCAAACAGACAAGCACCTGCAACATAACACCCCGGACTTAACAATTGTCGATAAGACAAAAAAAAGTCTGGATAGTGGACGTGGCAGTGCCTGGAGACAGCAGAATAGACTGCTGAAAGAACTGGAGAACATAACAAAATACAAAGACCTACAAACAGAAATAGAAAGACTGTGGCAAAAGCAAGCAAGGGTAGTACCAATAGTTATAGGCGCCTTGGGTGCAATCCCAAAACAACTGGAGCACCACTTGAACACCATTGGCATTGACAAATTTGCCATTAGTCAATTGCAAAAGGCGGCCTTACTAGGAACTGCTTCCATCCTGCGACGATATCTGTAATACCATCAAACATCCACATCTGCCTGTCCCAGGTCCTTGGTAAGGACTCAGTAGGTAGACAAAAATGCCAAATCCAGTCAGAACATCTGGCTGACTGTGCGATGATTAATAATAATAATAATAATAATAATAATAATAATAATAATAATAATAATAATAATAATAATAATAATAATAATAATAATAATAATAATGATGATGATGATGATGATGATGATGATGATGATGATGATGATGATGATGATGATGATGATGATGTTGGAAGGGAGGTCATCTATTCCAACCCCCTGCTCAGGCAATACCATTTCAGACAAATGGCTGTCCAGTCTCTTCTTAAAAACTTCCAGTGTTGGAGCATTCACAGCTTCTGGAGTCAGGTTGTTCCACTGATTAATTGTTCTAACTGTCAGGAAATTTCTCCTTAGTTCTAGGTTGCTTCTCTCCTTGATTAGTTTCCATCCGTTGCTTCTTGTCCTGCCTTCAGGTGCTCTGGAGAATAGCTTCACTCCCTCTTCTTTGTGGCAGCCTGAGATATTGAAACACTGCTATCATATCATCCCTAGTCCTCTTCATTAAACTAGACATACCCATTTCCAGCAACCGTTTTTTATATGTTTTAGCCTCCAGTCCCCTAATCATCTTTGTTGCTCTTCTCTGTCCCTCTGTCCCTCTATCTCTTCTTATGTTCCAGGTCAGTCTCAGTCCCAGTCTCAGCCCCTGAATCCAGTCAGCAGGACTTCAGAGGGCCTGGCTTTCAGCTGTTGCTCCTAAATGCCAGGTCATCCGCTATCATTTGTTATTTAATTGACAATGAGGGGGCTGAGCTGCAAGTGGTCCTTCTCCTTCTCCTTCTGTCCATGATTCAAAGGCATCCAATAATGCAGTCCATCCCACATTTCAGACCATGGTTCCCTGATATGAGTCTAAACTCTGAATGCAAGTTGTGCCACCTGACTCCAGTTCTGTTGCCTTCATTTCTGATCATTCCCAAATCAACATTGCTATCGTTAAAAAAAAAAATCTGGAGTTGAAATCTGGTGTTTTTCCTAATTGGTGTACGCTGCTCTACATGTTCAAAAATCTCCCTCCTCCCTCCAGGCTTTCTTGGGATTCTGAGTGTTGCAGCTTCAACACATTGCGAGGGAGCCAGCTTGAAGAAACCTCGCCCAGCAAATAGATCAACAAAGCACACTTTTTTGCAATAAGAATAGACCAGGATCCCCCAGCCTGTCAAATAGTCTTAAATGCTTATAGCTTAATATTTCAAAGAGGGCCAGATTTACCATTAATGCTGCATGAAAACATGGCCCATGGATCATCTCTAGCATGGATAGAGCTAGTACGGGATGCTATTCCTCCTCTCCTAATCAGTGGGTGAAGCTTTAATAGGCTCTGGGCACAACTCAGGCATAATGGTATGCGTCTTTAAAATCTTTTTTTTAAAAGAAAAAGATAGGAGCACTTATAATAGATTGCATTGGAGACTGAGAATCTGATAATAACACAGTCTTGATTACATTCCCAACGAAATGCTTTTTTTCTCCCCTTTTGTTTTTCCTAGATAAATGAACGATCGCTTTGTGTGGCATCCTTTCTGGAAGAAAAGGCAGCAAACAATGAAAAAGCAATCCTTGTATTTTTCAGAATGGTCCTTCAGTTCCTCCAGATATATTGGATGTGTTGTTTTCCCTCCTCCTGCTTCTACCCCCTTCCCTTTCTCCCGCCTTCTTTCTCTCTGCTGTTGACATCCATTTTTAATTTGTGAGCTGTATTGAGGAGCTTCTGGTTGACCCTCAACTGCCTCCTGAGAAGTAGAAACACTCGCGTGTCATAGCTGAAATGACACACCTTAAACTGCAGGAAAGCTCACAAGCAGCATTGATGTTTGTGACATGTGGCTTTCTTGGGGACTTTGAGGAAAGTTGGTGCTGCGTGAGCTGCATTGCTCTAGCTGTTTGGAGTGGGAGTGATAAATTCTTTGGCAGGCAGGAAAAAGGGAATTTTGAGCTGAGCTGTGCTATCTGGTGTTGCTTGGTTTTATGTCCTTTTGCAAATTCTTATTGCTATAGTACAATATGTTTATACAAGCATATATATTTTTACTTATTCTGTCTCTTAGAATGAAATATATCCACTGGCTGGGAGGGAAGGGAAGGGAAGGGAAGGGAGGGGAGGGAAGGAAGGAAGGAAGGAAGGAAGGAAGGAAGGAAGGAAGGAAGGAAGGAAGGAAGGAAGGAAGGAAGGAAGGAAGGAAGGAAGGAAGGAAGGAAGGAAGGAAGGAAGGAAGGAAGGAAGGGCTATAGCATTAGGGTTCTGATATCATAGAAATACCACTTGGGTTCAGTGTTGTTTTACACAATTCACATAGAAATGAAGAGACGTTTACCATGAAGAACTTAACAGGAATAAGAAAAATGGCTTTCATCTAAATCAGCTTAACTTTGGTTATTGGCACTATCTAGCCCTAAGTAGAGCAATGAAACCAAGAAAGAATGTTGAAAAATGAAAATACTTAGCCTTGGGAACATGAGGCAAGGTAATCATTGAAATGTATACTTACTTGTGAGGGATTACAACTACAAAGGAGCATCTTATATGCTAAATAAAATTGCATGGCTCTTCTGATTCTCTCTAAGCAGTAGGAAATGGCTGGATATGTCAACTTGCTTCTCTAAGTAGGCTCCCCATTGCCCTTCAATAGCATTAGATGCCACTAGTGGGGGGGAAAATAGAATGTGCTGAAAAGAAACACACATACACAATGGGGCTTTGCAAAATTTCAAACGGGTGATTGAGTTCAGGGAATTTTCATCGTATCATCACTTTAAGGCAGATTCATGAACTGAAGCAGGAATCATTATGAAAGGACAAATCAGATGTGAAGCCCACTAAAGTGTTTTGGAGGTGCTTAATCAATTTAGTGGGTTCTCTTCAGTGGTGGGATTCAAATATGTGAACAACCGGTTCTCTGTGTGGATGCCGCTTCCGGGAGTCCATTCTGGGCCTGGGCAACAAAAAATTAGCTATCGGTTCTGCCGAACTGGTGAAAACTGGTTGAATCCCACCACTGGTTCTCTTCATGTTTTAGGTGTGTTACCACTAGCAAGTGACATGTTGCAACTTCATTTCTGTATATGGGGAAATGGAGAGATTGGTTCAGTGGTGCAATCGGCTGTGTGACTTTGACATGACCTACCAGCCAATGAGATTTATCACCACATTAAACTCTGTCTGGCAAGGCTAGTAACACTTTAGGATTCATTCACTTTTCTAGCTCTCAACTTTTTTAATGTGGCCAGTCAGAGGCACTTACTTTATTCTCTCTTCCACTAATGAAAATTACACCCCCATGTTGGTTTATTTCAGTACATCTGAAAATTTAATTCAGCTCTCAATATTCCAAATAGGGGTTCAGTATTAACCTAACTATAGAATTCTGCACAAGTGGAACAGCTTTACATTACTTGAATACGAAGACAATGGATGCTAAGCTAAGCTTACACATACCAGCCAAAATTATTACTACTGCAAAAATAAGAGTAAGTTGCCAAAGTTGTAAGTGCATTTTCTGTTTTTCTCTGTGGCTTGTATGTCTTTCCGGCAGTGAGTGTCATTAGGCCATCCTGCCCTCTGGTCTTGCCTAATTAACGCAGACTATTGCCAATTTCTGCTATTTGGGAGGTGATCTTTTCCAAGAGGGAATGATCTTATCGATCACTCTTACCAGCCTCCATTAGCATCCCAATAAACCCCTTCTTTTCCAAGGATGTTGTTGGGTAGATGAGGAGAGGAGGAGAGAAGCTAGATTTGAAATTAGGGAGCTGGTTAGGGATTAGGTAGACAGAGTATGGAAAGAGTCAGGACTTTGTTCCATGCTGACTAAAGCAGCTTCAAGCATTCAGGTTCCAATAGAAGAGAATATCTGTAGCTCAGGGTTTAACTGTGGAGTCCTTGATGTTCTCTAAGCTTGGTTCAGTAGTATTGATCAACTTGCAGGCCACCTAGAGTTACTTTGATGACTGAGACAGAATGCAAATTGATAAATAAATATGGTAGTTTACCAGATTGGCGTAACATTATTCCCACCCATACCAATCTTGTTGGAAATTCATCGATGGGAGGAAAATACTTCAAGTTCCACAACTTGTCTCCAACTTGTAACTTTTTGGCCCCTAAAGAACCCTGATCACCAAGGAATTATGTGTGGATGACATTTTCAGTTCTCCAGATAAGAAAACTTTGAATGGTGGACCTCTGTGGTCGTCTATCCACCTCCTTCTATTCCTACTGAGAAAGTCCACAACATCCTATGGCCCTAATCCACACACCCAAGGATGGGGGGACTTCAGCCTTAAAAAAGAACCTTCCTCCTCAAAATAAACAAGTCTTTGAAAAGTTTCAAATCTCATTTTCTATGCTGGTTTGTTAAAGATCATAGTACTTTCTTCCTCAGTTAAGTCTCCCTTGATCTTAGTGACCATATGGAATGAGCTAGTCAGAACAGAAAAGTGGTTTGCCATAGATTTCTTTAAGAAATTTTTAACAGAGGGGGAGGGATACAACATCATCTATCTCCGGTCTACAACACAGTCCTTTCAACAGTTTCAAGAAGGCTCCACACCCATTTGCACTACACAGGTGACCCTAAAGACACAGATAAGCCTCCAGGCGCTTCAATGACTCACTAAAAGAATGCTGTCTGCAAGGAGTATAAATCCTGCCATTCCCCACCATCCAGTCAGAACTGAAGAAGCTTCTTGGATGAGAAGTGAAATTTCTTCAAAGAAAAACAAGGAAGTCCAGTTGCCTAGTGAAAAAAGCACCTTTGGGACAGCCATGACCTGGATGACTGAGAATCTCCATAGACATTTAAGAGATTTTGCTTCACTCCCCAAGCTAGTCTCAGGCCTGAAACTTCCTTGTAGTATGTCTAACATTTTGAGATTAAGAGTAAATCTTTAGATCTTGGAAGAGTAAATCTCTGGTCCTGGTGACCAACCCAGATTTGATTTCAAGATCAGTCCCAGATGCATAACAGAGTAAAATATTTCTCACATCAAGCTTTCTTTTCATTTTATGGTCATGTCCTCATAGTTTTCTGGAGTGGTATAAAATGATTTGCTGTTTATGCTTTTTTAAAAAAACAATTTCCCAGTCTAGCCTATAGGTGAGGAATGTTGCCATAGTCTTCTGTCCTAATACTAACCAAAGATTGGCTAAGTGTTTCTACCTAAATACTTTAAAATTACTAAAAATTTAAAATTACTAAAGCTGTTTTCCTTCGTTTCCTGGATAGTAGGTAGATGGTACATATTAGCTAATAGACAATAATAGTCATTTGATCATGTGCTATTCATTTTTATCCATGAAATAAGATTCTATTCAGATGCTGTGAGACTATTCTATTCCATATTTTTTAACCATAGTTCATTGAACAAAACAAGCAGAAATAGATTTGTTCAGACATAATGTTATGCCATAAGATATGGATATAAGCCAAAAGCAAACAATGACATTATATATAAGCATTATATTTGAACCCTATCTAAATAACCTTTGATACTAGTTTTGGTTGCTGATTGTAGAAATATACTGACAATATTTTCCCATATTTTTTTTGTTACCTCAGATAGAGTAATTCATTGTAAATTCCCACGTAAACTACAATCCCCATTTCTTTTTTTCTTTTATCAGTCCCCAAATGGAAGTATTTTAATAAGTATATATTCTGAACTTATTTCAAGATGTAGGCTATTAAATATTGCATTAAAGCTGAACACAAAGTTGAAATCTTTAATACTCTGGTGTGTTTATAAATGTGAGTCTACTCATCTCTTTTGTGTTTGAAATAGCATTTTACAAGATGTGCCTGCAAGATAGAAAACTGAGATATCTTTGTATCTAACAAAGTTTTTAATTAACTCTCAAATGTAATGAAGATTTGTATTGAACTTAGGTATATGATTTTGCAATTCATACTCATTTTAGGCTTGTTTTAATTAGCTTGTATGAAACAGATTGTTCCCCCAAATGCATAACATTACAGCCAACAACAGTTTTACTTAGTTGAGATTTATTTACTTTGCTGTCCTTGGGGCTCAAGCAAGATTACTTTAATTGAAAATTACAGCTGAATCGAAACTACTCACTTCACGTTTCTGCTGCATTTGTTCATAGTTCAAGACCTCCTTACATTTTCGACAATGTTTCAAGCTGTTTGTGAACTTCTTTGGGTTCTTTTGATGGTATTAACTCTTTTGTTCTTCCTCCTCTTGCTTTCTCTTAATGTCTTCTTTGTCATCATTGTTCCAGACATTATGTGCCTTTGTTGTTGCTTAATCAACCTGTCCATCTTTTATGATGAACAGAAGAAGCTCTTCTTCAAATACATTTGATAGACAAAGGCAAAATCTTAGTATATTCTTGCTCCTGAGTAAAATTGGTGCTTGCCTGCCATTATATTGTAAAATGGAATATCCTTTTTCAGGAACAATATGCCAATTAATCCCAGTTCCAATGCCTTCATGTTCTGTCATGGCATTTTAATATTAGTATTTCCTACAAATTGGAAAATGGGAAGTAGGATGTATGGTTGAATGAATGTACTGGGCTGAATTTATAAATTTTGGGGTATTTTAAAAGGCCCAATTACAAGAATAGAATAGAATAGAATAGAATAGAATAGAATAGAATAGAATAGAATAGAATAGAATAGAATAGAATAGAATAGAATAGAATAGAATAGAATAGAATAGAATAGAATAGAATAGAATAGAATAGAACCTTGGAGGTCTTCTAGTCCAGCCCCCTGCTCAAGCAGGAGAACCTATATCATTTCAGATAAGTGGCTGTCTAGTCTCTTCTTAAAGACCTCCAGTGATGGAGCGCCCACAATTTCTGAAGGCAAGTTGTTCCACTGGTTAATTGTCCTCACTGTTAGAAAGTTTCTCCTTAATTCCAGGTTGCTTCTCTTTTTGGTCGGTTTCCAACCATTGTTTCTTGTCCTGCCCTCTGGTGCTTTGGAGAATAATTTGACCCCCTCTTCTTTGTGGCAGCCCCTCAAATACTGGAATACTGCTATCATGTTGCCCATATTTCTTCTTTTCTTTAGACTAGCCAAACCCAAGTCCTGCAGTGGTTATTCATATGTTTTAGTCTCCAGGCCTTTGATCATTTTAGTTGCTCTTCTCTGAACTTTTTCCAAAGTCTCAACATCTTTCCTGTAGTATGGCGACCAAAATTGGTTGCAGTATTCCAGGTGTGGTCTTACTAGGGTTTTATAAAGCAGTACTAATACCTCGCGTGATCTTGATTCTATGCCTCTGTTTATACAACCCAGGATTGTATTAGCTTTTTTGGTGGCGGCTGCACACTGCTGGCTCATAGTCAAGTGATTGTCCACTAGGACTCCAAGGCCCCTCTCACAGTTACTGTTTTTGAACCACATCTATTTGAATGGGAGAGAAGGAAAAAAGAAAACCAGAATTTCTTATTTATTATTTTCCCTTGCCTGTAAATATATGTGATACTGTTTTCTATTTTTAAGATCAGATGATGAAAAAAAATTCTGTCTTCAAATGAATGTTCATTTCCCCCATCTCTTATAAGTAATTTGTTTTCCTTCTATCACTTATATCAACCAATAGTAACTTAGGATATGGATGAAGAAATATAGTTAGTTAGCTGAGAAATGCTTTATTAGGATTCTATGCAACTAATTAATTTTTTCCACTCTCTCTTTTGTATCTGTTCCTGACAGTTAATTTTTCCACCAACGCCAGAAGAAGAATGGCTATGGAGATTCTCAGTCATCCAGGTCATGCTTGTCCCAAAAGTGCTCTTTCAAAAAGCAACTGGACTTTGTTTTTCCTTGGAAACATTTTGTTTCTTATCCAAGAAGCTTCTTCAGTTCAGTTCAGTTCTCTAGTCAGAACTGAAGAAGCTTTTTAGATGAGAAGTGAAATGTCTTCAAGGAAAAACCAAGTCTAGTTGCCTTTTGAAAAAAAACACCTTTGGGCCAGAAGAAGAGTGCTTTCCCTTAAAATTGGAATCAGTCAGGTAAAAAAGTATTACATCATGATATTGTTTCACTCATGAAAGTGAAATGAAATGCCACAATTTGTATAGCCCACAAAAAAAAATAACAAAATTGAAATTTGAACCATCTCTGATCTCTTTGGATAAATGAACAAGACAACTTGACACAATTTATTAGATTCAGTCAAATAATGACTGTGGCTGTATGTTGATTACCAGCATCACAGACATACATCCTAGATACATGTCTTGCAGCTGTGCTATGATAGCAAAAGTACTTATTCCAGCAATCAATATTACAGAAATATCTGTCATGGGTGCTTGTAACTACCTGCCCACTGAAAGAATTTTTTTGTAAGAATAAATGCCACCTGATTCTTGTTTGTAGAAGGAAAATATCAGATGAAACCTCCTTTAGATATAATGGTATCTTACAGTGTAGTGAGGAAGAATAATATGAAACCTGCTGTGAAATGTTTACAAAATCCTTGGCTGCTAAAAGACACATATCCACTCCAACCTGGCCTCCATATACAGTCTTTTGAGATAAATGAAGAAGGTTTTTGTCCAAATGAATGGATGAGTTTCAGTTTGTTCAGTCTGAGATTGCTGGAAGGAGTGAATCCAACTACTTTGGAGAAGAGGGGGTCAACCTATTTTCCAAAGCACCTGAAGGACAGGACA
This sequence comes from Azemiops feae, assembly GCA_023970755.1. NCBI lineage: Eukaryota > Metazoa > Chordata > Lepidosauria > Squamata > Viperidae > Azemiops > Azemiops feae. The sequence continues at coordinate 1,186,525 of JALGBA010000303.1, read as the reverse complement.
AGAAGCAATGGATGGAAACAAATCAAGGAGGAGAAATTTCCTGGCAGTGAGAACAATTAACCAGTGGAATGGCTTGCCTCCAGAGGTTGTGGGTGCTCCATCACTGGAGATTTTTAAGAAGAGACTGGACAGCCATTTGTCTGAAATGGTATAGGGTCTCCTGCTTGAGCAGGTGGCTGGACTAGAAGCCTCCCAAGGTCCCTTCCAACTCTGTTATTCTGTTATTTTGTTGCTTTCTGCTTGGTACTGTGTCTTTGCCAAAGAGAAGTGAGCTGATTGGGTGAGAACCTGAAAGAGACACATTTCCATCTCTCTAAAATATACAGTGATAAGATCATTATTAGAAAGACTTTCACTGGCTTCTGGCAGGTATCTTAATTGCCAGTTTGTAGTTTCATCAGTCTGTCTTTCAACTGAGGTTTTGAGAAAGGCTATATCTGTCATGGAAGCTATTTTATGAATAAAGAATACCCATATGCACAACAATCATTTTGGGTGCATACTCACAACATTTGCTCAAAAATATTCCTCAAGTCCCCAAGTTTGTCTCTTTTTGCATATTAAGGTACCATTGAAAAAGCCCTAGAAAATTTATCTAACTCAAAACATGTTGGCAAGCTACATTATAAACTCTGTAATCCTTTTTAAGATTTACTTGCATTGCTTTTGTATAGCAGAAAAGAAAAAAAAAGATACAAAAAGAGTAAAAATAGGGAAAGGGGATTTAAAAAAGAGGAAGTACATAATGTTATACATAAGGAAAGCAATTTTTAACATAGAATTAAACCTTGATCATATAAAATTATATTAGTCAGCCTTTCTATTACGTTCATAAAAAAAACAGTTCATAAGCACAGACCAAACATGTATCAACAATCCAATAACATCAATCTGGTGTAACACTAAATTTCCACCATAAAAGAATAATCATTTTTTGTTACACTCCATGCTTAGAAATCCATAAATTTTCACACAGAGACTGATAAGTTCCAAATTTAAGATATCTAATTCAATATCACGGTCATATTTTTTATTTCTTTTAACACATTTCACAACTATATTAATAAATCTACAGCCATTAAACCAAAATAATATATGCCCATATCATGAATACATTTGAATATTTTTTCTGGTTTTATTCAATTTCTTATTTCCCTTTTATTTTCATTTTATTGATTTTTAATTTTTATTAGTAATTAGAATTAAGATTTGTCAGTATCCTAGCACTTTGCACACAATTTCAACTAATTGATGGTGCAAAATTATAAAGCAGAAACAAATAGGAACATGAAGAGGGGGGAGAAATCTAAGAAAAGAATAAGATTGAGATTCAGCAGAGAGGAAATCCCAAACAAAGCAAGGCTGCAATGACTTTTAAGCCAATTCATTTTATATAGAATAGAATAGAATAGAATAGAATAGAATAGAATAGAATAGAATAGAATAGAATAGAATAGAATAGAATGGAATGGAATGGAATGGAATGGAATGGAATGGAATGGAATGGAATGGAATGGAATAGAATAGAATAGAATAGAATAGAATAGAATAGAATAGAATAGAATAGAATAGAATAGAATAGAATATAGAATATAGAATATAGAATATAGAATATAGAATAGAATAGAATAGAATAGAATAGAATGGAATGGAATGGAATGGAATGGAATGGAATGGAATGGAATGGAATAGAATAGAATAGAATAGAATAGAATGGAATGGAATGGAATGGAATGGAATGGAATGGAATGGAATGGAATGGAATGGAATAGAATAGAATAGAATAGAATAGAATAGAATAGAATAGAATAGAATAGAATAGAATAGAATAGAATAGAATAGAATAGAATAGAATAGAATATAGAATATAGAATATAGAATATAGAATATAGAATAGAATAGAATAGAATGTAGAATGTAGAATGTAGAATGTAGAATGTAGAATGTAGAATAGAATAGAATATAGAATATAGAATAGAATAGAATAGAATAGAATAGAATAGAATAGAATAGAATAGAATAGAATAACAGAGTCGGAAGGGACCTTTGAGGTCATCTAGTCCAACCCCCTGCTCAGGCAGGAAACCCTATACCATTTCAGACAAATGGCTGTCCAGTCTCTTCTTAAAAACTTCCAGTGTTGCAGCATTCACAACTTCAGGAGGCAGGTTGTTCCACTGGTTAATTGTTCTAACTGTCAGGAAATTTCTTCTTAGTTCTTAGTTCTATGTTAAATACATTTTCCTTCTACACCAAATTCTTTCCCTCATGGTGCAAAATAGAGATCACTTCGTGTCCTGCTTTCTATCTCTATTCTTTTGCTGCTATGTATATAGAAGGGTTAAAGCTGAAATAAAGAAAGGCCCCTCCCTTTGAGACTGACCATGCTTAGTACCCAGAATATTGTCTCCTGTGGCTCTAGAAGGTTGTGGCCCTTTGATTGATTGATTGATTGATTGATTGATTTAATGTAAGTTGTTGCTTGTTATTCATTTCTTTCTGTGCCACTTGGAAACTGAAAGTAAATGTTGATGAAGAGAATGCCAGTTGGCTGACTTTGGGCCAGTCATTCTCTTTCATTCCAAGCTCACAGGGTTGTTATTGTGGTGAAAATAGGAGAGGAAGGAGTATCGTGTATGCTCTCCACTTTGAGTTACTTATAAAATAATAAAGGCGGGGGTGGGAATCAAATCAATAAATGAATAAATAAGTAATTGTTTTTATGCTTCATAAAGGGATGGGAAGGAAGGGGAGGGGAGGGGATCTTTTGCATTGAATAATAATGATGATGATGATGATGACGACGACGATGACGACGACGACAATAACAACAACAACAACAACAACAACAACAACAACAACAACAACAACAACAACAACAACAACAACAACAATAATAATAATAATAATAATAATAATAATAATAATAATAATAATAATAATAATAATAATAATAATAATAATAATAATAATAATAATAATAATAATAATAATGATGATGATGATGTTGGAAGGGACCTTGGAGGTCGTCTAGTCCAACCCCCTGCTCAGGCACAAAACCCTACACCATTTCAGACAAATGGTTGTCCAGTCTCTTCTTAAAAACTTCCAGTATTGGAACATTCACAGCTTCTGGAGGAAGGTTGTTCCACTGGTTAATTGTTCTAACTGTGAGGAAGTTTCTCCTTAGTTCTAGGTTGCTTCTCTCCTTGATTAGTTTCCATCCGTTGCTTCTTGTCCTGCCTTCAAGGGCTTTGGAGAATAGCTTGACTCTCTCTTCTTTGTGGCAGCCTGAGATATTGGAACACTGCTATCATATCATCCCTAGTCCTCTTCATTAAACTAGACATACCCAATTCCAGCAACTGTTCCTTATATGTTTTAGCCTCCAGTCCCCTAATCATCTTTGTTGCTCTTCTCTGTACTCTTTCTAGAGTCTCAACATCTTTTTTACATCGTGGTGACCAAAACTGGATGCAGTATTCCAAGTGTGGCCTTACCAAGGCATTGTAAAGTGGTATTAATACTCTGAGATCCCTCTCACAGTTACTACTATTGAGCAAGGTACCCCCTGTACTATACCTGTACATTTGGTTTTTCTTGCCTAAATGTAGAACCTTACTTTTTTCACCATGAGTTTCTATTAAATCCTGAAAATCCACAACCAGTCCCAGTCACGGCCAGTATTTTGTGATCAATAACATGTCACCTCTGGTGAGATGGGTGGCTATATAAATTTGATAAATAAATAATATTACAATTTGCTGCTGCTGTTATAACAAGCATTAAAAAGTGAGATCGCTGTCTTTTTTATTTGTATGCGTGACAATAAGTGGCTGTGAGCAGCTCCCAAAATAAAAGTGTCATTGAAAAATTGTAGGTATTAAAATGTTTATACCTTGGAATCATTCTTTCCCAGCCCTCAAATGAGCACATTCCTGAAAGAAGCAGTACTCAAAGAACAGATATTTTTGTAAATTGAAAGTATAAAAGGGAAATATTCATTTATTTTTCCCCTCTACTGTTGATGGAACCCCAACTATAACAGTCTTAACCTCTTTTCAGGATAGTGAATTCTCCTGTAAAAAGACAGCTTCTGCTCTCAAGGGTATCTCCAAATTTAATTCATAGAAGTGAGCTTTTTCTGCTTAATTCCTCTCTTTAATTATAAAAGTAATATTAAGAACCAGTATATGAGAAAAGCAAATCCATAGAAAAAGGACCGTAATGAATCAAAGAACAGCTTCCACTAGCATTTAATCCCACTAATACATTCTTTAGAAAACTATTCTCCATAACAACGTTTTTCTCCGTAATAGCAGGTAAGCAAGAAAATGAAATTCTTTTTTATCCTCTTGCCCTTGTTTTTTTTTCATCAAAAGGTCAAATGATCTGCTTTGCCTTCCAGCAATTGGGTTTTTCTTATATCAGAATGCAAATTTCATGTTAGGCTATTTTTGAATGCCTATTAGAGCTTAAGCTCCAGTTAACACAGCAGCATGGCCTCGATGCAGATGGAAGAGGGGGAAAGTATATAAGAGTTATAGCAAAATCCCTGGTTCGTATGATGTCCATTTCATTGCCACCTATGCCCATTTCTGCTTCAGGCAACATGGTTATCAACTATCACCAGCTGGACTTATGTTTTTTTTTTAAAGTGCACATGGGAAGGGAAGGATTAAAAAGCTGTAGATATTAGGGAAGTATTCATAACAAAAATTTCTATGGCAGAAAAAGTTGAAAATGACAATGAATATGAATTTTTAACAGAATATCTATCTATCTATCTATCTATCTATCTATCTATATCTATATCTATAAACTCCCAGACCACTGATAGAGGGTTCAAGATGGAGGAAGACACATACCACCTATAGTGATAAGAAGGGAATTTTTTAGATGATAGGTGATGAAGATAGATAGATAGATAGATAGATAGATAGATAGATAGATAGATAGATAGATAGATAGATAGATAGATAGATAGATAGATAGATAGATAGGTAGGTAGGTAGGTAGGTAGGTAGGTAGGTAGGTAGGTAGGTAGGTAGGTAGGTAGGTAGGTAGGTAGGTAGGTAGGTAGGTAGGTAGGTAAGGCAGGTAGGTAGGTAGGTAGATAGGTGATAGATTTTTTTTTGCAATTCTGTAATCTCTTTTATCAGAGTGGAGTAAATGAATGGAGTTTAGCGCTTACTGGTCAGATGCCCTTCCTGCTCCCATTTATCTAAATAGGACTTGAAGAAGGAATTATAATATCACAAGATTTCTGACTGCATAGAAGAATATACCACTTTTCCTGAACCATAGTTTGTGCTTGATCTGTGAGAAGAGTATCAAAGATTACACAGCTAAACTAAAACAGGAGGTCCTAACAAAACTAATTTTTATTTCTTTTATAATTTAACTTTTCATTAAATGATTAATATGATTGCTGGGTTGATTTCAAGGAAAGCTAAGAAGGAATGGATTTGTTTCAGATTTAGAACCATGGTTATTTGTACATGGAGTGAGAACTCTTGGTTGATTTGTTCAATGAAGCTTTCTTTTTTTTCTGGACTCTCCACAATATTTTCAGGAGTCTTTCCCAACATAAAAGTTAAAAAAAAAAAAAAACATTTTGGAGAAGTGCTCCAAAGAGCAGCCCCTTATAAGTGCATCAAGTTGGCATGATAGAAAAGAGCACACAAACCCTATGGACATTCTTAGAATAAAATTATGCTGCATGTCTGCATTCTGATTTTTATTTCCCTGGAAATGTGCCCATCTGTGGGAAAAAAACCTATGAATGCTAGAGAGGTAGCTATGGTACCTTTCTACAACTAGAAAGATACTTTGTGAAAATATCCATGGTGGGCTCTTAAAATTCTAAGCATGAGAATCGCCATGCATACACACAACCAGATTTGAAAACAAGAAGGCTAGAGCAACAGCCAGATTTGAAAACAAGATGGCTCATGAATACACGAAGGTGGTTTAAGTGGCTGGCCCACTAATGTGACCTCTTCCAACCTGCACCAATCAGAAATCAGTTCAGCTAAAGACCAATCAGAAGTCAGAACATCTGGCTATAAAGACAGGAGCCCAGTAATTTCTTGTGGTCTGCAGACTAGCTTACCACTGAAGATGCCAGCCCCAGATGCTGTTGCAATATCAGGATATCTATTATCTAGACCAGTGGTGGCGAACCTATGGCACGGGTGCCAGAGGCGGCACACAGAGCCCTCTCTGTGGGCACACGCGCCATCGCCCCAGTCCTAGGCCTTCAGCTGGGTTTTATAAAACCTTTTCACTTTAGGCTTCCGCAGCCGTGTGCAAAAAAAAAAAAAAGGTTCAGTCAGTCAATTTCAACTTCTCGTGGGGAAAAAAAAGATCTTGCAAAGTTGGAATTGATTGATTGAACTTTTTAGTCCCACCCAGTCTGCCGTTACCACCACAGCCACGCCCACCCAATGGGCCACACCCACTCAATGGGCCACGCCCACCCAATGGGCCACACCCACCCGGCACCCGATGATACATAAGTGGGTTTTGGGTTGCAGTTTGGGCACTCGGTCTCTAAAAGGTTCGCCATCACTGATCTAGACCGTAGTCACTAGGAAGACGGGCAGTTAAGTAGTATGAAATATATAGTAAATAAATAAGGCCTGAATTTTAACATTGCCCAGCCTTAATATTGTTTGAAAGGATATCTTTAAAAAATGTTGTTCTTATTGGTTGGGATGAAAGCTGCGTGCCTCTTTTAGAATTTTTTAAGTGTTAAACCACTTTCAGTAAATAAATATGTTTTTAATTTCATTTTATCAACAGAACAAAAGATTAGTTAGAAGAATACACTTTGGAATTACACAGAATTGTTGGGCAATTGAACATTTCATTATAATTATAAATCAATTGTTCAATCAAAGAGACCATTACAAACAAAAAGCACATATACATTTTGCATTCTCAATGTCATTCCTAACTCAAATTAGAGTGGTTAACTTCTCTATATCATCCATGTCCTACAATCACTTCAAGCAAAACACTAGCACAAGAAAAGAATCACATTTCCATTTTGAATCTATTTAGCTAAATAACAGTTTGGTTTGAGATAACAAGTTAGCCATTAAATTCATTATTGGATTTTCTTCAGTTCTTTGTAGTAGTACAAAATAAGTTCCTTAAGTCTGTTATTCCCACAATTGCTTGCAACGGCATCTTTTTATACATGTTAAACCAGTATCCATACAAACAGATTGGATTGCACACTGTGAATGGATCAGTTTTAATCATAAGGCCTGTGTTCTTGGTGTTTTCCATGGTGGATACTATTAGAAGAACTATGTGCCTGTATGCACAATTTCTAGGAACATCAGCTTAATACAAGTGATGTGGGGTGGAATACAAGTTGACACATTGTTCATGAGTCAATTTTAATCATAGGGTCTGTGTTCTTGATGTTTTCCATGATGAGCACTATAAGGAGTGTTATATGGTGTAAACATATAATACAACGAACCAAACAGATATCCATTACACATCCACGTTCTTTTAGAAGGAAGCCTTTCTCTTTACCCTTTCTAACACATAAGGTAAGCAAAAGAAAATGCAGCAACAGTCTCTGATGAATTAAGGATCACTATATCTTTCAAACAACAACAGCATTAATAGTAAATGGTGTCCAACTATCAGCAGATACCTTCCCAACAAACCATAGACAAAGCTATGGTTTTCCCAGTAGTAATGTATGGCTATGAGAGTTGGACCATAAGGAAGGCTAATTACTGAAGAACTGTTGCTTTCAAATTGTGGTGTTAGAGAAGGCTCTTGAGAGTCCCTTGGAGTGCAAGGAGATCAGATCAGTCAATCCTAAAGGAAATCAACCCAGACTGCTCTTTGGAAGGACAGATACGGAAGCTGAAGCTCAAATACTTTGGCCACCAAATAAGAAGAGAGGATATATTAGAAATGACTCTAATGTTGGGAAAGTTTGAAGGAAAAAGCAGAAGGGGATGGCAGAGGATGAGATGGTTAGAAAGTGTGATCAATGTAATGAACATGAATTTGGGCAAACTATAGGAGAGAGTAGAAGACGGGGTGGGGGTGATATGGTCCATGGAGTCATGAAGAGTCAGACATGAGTTAGTGACTGAACAAAAAAACCAGCTAATAGATAGATGATTGTGCAGATTCACCAAACCATGTGATTATAGGGTACCCAAAATGAGTGCTATGGAATTAGCCATTTATTCCAGCACTCTTTCAAGCAAGCCTCCTACGGTGCTTATAGTATACAGGTTTTGGGATTGCAGGATTCAGGTTTTAAATCACTTCCTGGGGTTTAATTAAGGAGACATGTCACAATTTCCAGGAACATCTGCTTAATACAAGTGATGCGGAATTGATGAAGAGAATTGGTTTGTAGCTAACCAGAAAAGCTCATGAAAGCCAAATAATTCAAAAATGATTCCTATAAGCTAATTTAAAAATTGATTCTTTCGTGAATCTATCATGCAGTATCTGGATATCTATTGTAGATATAAACTATGATAGTTTTGAGAAGCTACAATTAACCACTGTTCAATGTAATAGGGACCCATAGGGAGCCTTAAACGTATCAGTTGTCCCTTTCCTTTTCATTTTGATTCACTGAGAGAAACAAATATGTTTTCATATGTTTCAATTAATTGCAAGATAATCAAGTCCAGTTCAGACTGTTATTACTCTGATCTGTGTTTGCTTCAAACATGCCAAACAAGATATGAATTATAAAGCTGGACTGCTTCAATAATCATAACTAAGACTAGCCATAAATTAAGGTCCAGATATAACATTAAACCATAGAACATAGAACAGAATAGCTGGATTCATAGATTACATGAAACCATAATATGGTTTATTTAATATTGGCTTAGAAACCATCTACCCTCATTTACAGACCATCATTTCTGGCACAGCATTAAGGGTAAGCTTTCATGGTGTATTTAAGAAATCATATTTAAAGCAAACTATGATTTAGTTCAATATATGAACCCATCTAATTTTAAGTTCTAGGCTGATCTGAAGAGAATTAGGAAGGGAACATGGAGACTCAATGCTGAACTTAATTCCTGTGGAAGAAAAGCATAGTTTAATCATGATGTGTAAATGTGTTCATAGGTTTCACGATTCATTGGCTTTACTGATCATTGGCAAATAATGTAGGTCATGTATGAATACAATTATACTACCTTATCAACATGAAAACTCAAATAGCATTCTCAGTCATATACATATACTTTATTTTGTCCGGTCTACAGATCACACTGAGCCATAGTTTATTGAGAAAAATCATAGTTGCAGGTTCATAAATAACTTGTTCTTAAGCAATGTCTGAGTTCAGATATCATACTAAGCTAGGTCAAACCAACCACATTACAGCTTATTGTGCTTTTTGAACCCAGTCTATATAAGCAGAGTTGAACAGTAACCTTTAGAGGTAGTCAGTGCATAAATAAAAAGTTTGGGTTTTGCAGCAGATTTGCAAAAATAATCATGCTTATCAGAGCCTATGTTGCTTCAAGAACAAATCCTGCATCTATGCATCCCCATGTATCTTTTGGATTTCCATTTTTACAGAAAGCATAAGCATGATTTTTTTTTTCCAAGTGGCTGACCATGGGGAAGTCTAGATGGATCTTTAGCTTGAGATGGAACATTAATGGTGTGTGTCCGTATCAAAAAACTCAAGATGGTAACCACAACTGCATGATTAGTCATGTAACTGCAGCTCCCATCTTGACTAAAAATTATTATTTATTTATTAGCATCCCATTTTTATTATTTTTACAAATAAGTCAAGGTGATAAACATATCAAACATACCTTCTGCCTCTTATTTTCTCCACAACAGCAACGCTGTGAGGTGAGATGGACTGAGACTGACTGACCCAAGGTCGCACAGCTGACTTTCTAGGGCTAAAGTGGGACTTGAACTCACACTTCCTGCTAAACGTTGAAAATGCTGAAGCATGCACGGATATCAATTACTAATTTGTGCATGTGTAGGAAGTTGGAATCCATAGGTTAGTGGCACTTCCATGTAATAGCTGGATGAATGATAGTAATAGTAGAACCAGAGATGAGTTCTGGAAAGTTTGTACAATATTCTGAATAAATATGATCTGGGGATTTAAAAAAAAACACATGCTTTTCCAGGTTTTATTTTATTAATTTTTTATTTCATTTATTTTGCTGGGTGAAATAAATAGTTGGGTTAGAATAAGAGAAAATTAAAAATGATTGAGCCATGTAGAGAAACACCCATTTGTTTCACAGATAGCATTTAGCAATAGTGTTTAGGCTTATATACCCCCCCCCCATAATGCTTTTTTACAACACTCTCTGGGTGGTTTATAATTTCACCATATTGCCCTCAACAATCTGGGTCTTCATATTACCAACCTCGAAAGGATGGAAGCAGTGGTGGGATTCAAATATGTGAACAACCGGTTCTCTGTGTGGATGCCACTCCCAGAAGTCCGTTCTGGACCTGGGCAACAAAAAATTAGCTACCGGTTCCACCGAAGTGGTGCGAACTGGCTGAATCCCACCACTGGATGGAAGGCTGGCAAACCTTGAGCCCTGTTAGGATCAAACTCCAGGTTGTGGGCAGAATTTGCCTTCAATACTGCACATATGCTTTATATGTAAACTATCAATGCATATGCATAGGGAAGGGATGAATCTAAAAACTTAAATGATGTCCTTGTGATGAAATAATTGAGAAAAATTAGTGAAGGATACAAAGAGGATGAGAGGGGCATGTCATTATTTATTAGTTCCAAGAGTTGATTTGGGGGGAAGTGGACATGAAAGAAAAGGAAAGTGGCAAAACCACAGAAATAGAAAGTATGGTCCTTTATTTTAAAATCATAGAATGTAGGGTCAACCCTCTACCCAGTGCAATCATCGGCTACACATTTCTCAGTGAATGTCCTTGATGTCCTACCTCTGTGTAAACACTTCCAATGAAAGTCACCACTTTCTGTGACAATCTATTCCATTGTTGAACAGCTCTTACAATTAATTTCCTTAATGCCCAATCAAAACTGACTTCCTTGTATTTTATATACATTGTTTCTTCTCCTTCTGGAATAACACTGAACAATTCTGTTCCACCTTCTACATGAGAACCCTTCAGATATTTGAAGACAACCATCATTCTGTGAGCTTTTTTTTTTCCCCAGGCTAAACATACCAACAATTCTCCAAGAATTCCTCCTAATTTTTTTCTAGGCATGTCATCCTCTTTCTTGCTTGCTTCTGGACACACTTCTATTTGTTAATATAATTTCTAAAATGCAGAGTCCAGACTGGATGCAAATTCTAGCTACGCTTTGACCCATGCAAAATAGAGGGGAGTTATTACTCCTTGATGCTGTCCTTCTGTAGCCTAGAACTGCTTATTTCCTTTCCTCTTCTTTCCTTTTCACCAATTTTGGGATAATAGTATTTATAGTATTCATTTCACTCTTTGGTAGTTGGTAACACACTGTTCAGTCGGTGAGCCACTAAGATACCCAGAATCCCTTTGTACATACAGCTTGCTGAAAACATGAAAAACTATTAAATTAATCTCACAAGAGAATTAATGGAAAGGCAAAGTAAGAAAAGAGGATTTGGTCGCTGCTTGGAACAGACTGAAAAGAATTATGTGACAGTGCTGCAGAAATGTATGGAGTTAGACTAATGGAAAATATGACTGTGCATGACAAATATACATAAAAGAACACTGCAAAAAATGCAAAAAATTAAGATGAAAATTATTGTATAAAGTCTGTAGAGACAAAAACAAGAGCTGCAAAGAATGCAGTCAAAGAGAACATGGTACAATTAAGATTAAAAGAAGAAGAGAAAATACAAAGCAGTTTTGATGGGCAGTATTTGTCTCAGAACTGTGTAAGGAGGACTAAGCAAAAAGCATTCAACACATCAAATGCAATTAAAAATAAAGTGATGATATGACATGGGATGAAGCTGAAGTGAGAGAAGGCTGCAAGGAATATTTTAGATATTTATATGAAGTGATATGTCAAAGAATGAAATGAATGCTATAAATACTATTATCCAAAAATTGGTGGAGAGGAGAGGAGAGGAGAGGAGAGGAGAGGAAAGGAAAGGAAAGGAAAGGAAAGGAAAGGAAAGGAAAGGAAAGGAAAGGAAAGGAAAGGAAAGGAAAGGAAAGGAAAGGAAAGGAAAGGTCACAAGAGTGAAATCAAAGATTAGAGGAAGAATAGTTGGTTAAGTCTGCCTGGGGGGATTTTGGCAGTATTCTGATTGAAATAATGTGTGTGTGTGTGTGTGTGTGTGTGTGTGTGTGTGTGTGTGTGTGTGTGTGTGTGTGTGAGACAAGGAACAAAAATTGGTTAAGGGTAGTTTTATATAGAACCTCACCTGTCATAAAAAGGGAGAGAATTGCTTCTCAGTGGGCACCAACCACTCTTTCAAAGACATGTAGAATAGAAAGCACTGTTGTGGCTCAGCACTTCTTGCAAGGAATGGCTTGAAAAAAATTCTGGCACTCATTGATTATTCATTTGCTTTGTTCTTTTTTTTTAACTATATCAGTAATCTGAACACATGATACTTATGAGGACCTAGGGCAAAGCACTGCAAATCATCCCAAATCTAGTTCACTCTCCAATCAACTTAAGTTCATTGATTGGTGGTAATCAATAGTTTTCACACTGAGCTCCTAACTGCACTTTTGAGATAACGGTACCCTATAGATTTAATACAGCTTCCAACCACAATACAGCTGTGTGTAACAATAAAAATAACAACAACAACAATAATAATAATAATAATGTACAAAGAAGCTGAAGAAACAGTGGACCACCTATTTAGCTGCTGCAAGAAGGTCATCCAGACTGGCTACAAACAACAGTGTGACAAAGTAGCAACAATGGTGCATTGGAATGTCTGCAAGAAATACCATTTGTCTGCAAATAAGAACTGGTGAGACCACAAAAAAGGCCAAATAATATAAAATGAAGAAGCTAAAGTGCTCTAGTAGCTATAGTACTAGGTGCCTAGGGTGCAATTCCAAAACACCTGGAGCACCACTTGAATGCCGTTGGCGTTGATAAAATCATCACCAGCCAATTACAAAAGTCAGCTTTACTTGGAACAGCTTACATGACAATACCTTTAACACTATCCAACAACAACAGCTGCCTATCCTAGGTCCTTGGGAAGGACTTCATAGATGAACAAAAATGCCAAATCCAGTCTAAATATCTGGATGACTGTGTGGCTAAACATAGTAATGCAATATTGATGACCAAACATAGAAGAAGGAATAGGGCGATGCTCCTTAAATCCATGGTTCCACAGATATTTTTATGCACTGAACTTAAGAGTAACAAGGGCAGAGACATAAAGTTATTTATATTATTGATCAGGTAATTCATACTACAGCTACATGACACTGAAAATACATTGATTGCAAGACATGAACAGACAAGCAGAAATGAACATACTTCAGGCTTGCTGGATCATGATGATGATGATGATGATGATGATGATGATGATGATGATGATGATGATGATGATGATGATGATGATGATGATGATGATGATGGTGGTGGTGGTGGTGGTGGTGGTGGTGGTGGTGGTGGTGGTGGTGGTGGTGGTGGTGATTTCTACTAGAACTCAAAAATAGTCCATCAAAATCTGGACATGGACATAGAATTAAAATCCTAAATCCAAATATTTATTTTGAGTGCCACAACTAAAATCTCACAGTAGACCATATACAACTTCATCATCAACTTATTTTCCTTCTTTTAGCAATATTTATATTATATCATCACTGTGTCAGAATCCTCATTTATTGAATACAGAAATCATTCATCTAACCCTCTATTAATCCAGATTTCCTAATGGCTTCTACACTAATCACCTGTTTTCTTGGCTGGCTGGCCCCTGGTTTTTAGCCCCCATCTTAAAAACACCCTAAATTAGGCTTATTGTTGAACTAGCTGCATGACTTCAGCTTTAATTGCCTCTGCACAGATCATGAATGTTTCAAAACATACTTTAATTAGGTAGCAATGCCTTAAAGACAGTGGGGACCAATCCAACCAATTGTATATTTTACCACATAAATCGTCTGCCAGCAAAGTAAAGTTCACCAAATAAAATGGATGGGAGTTATTCCCTATTAGAAATGTGCAAAGACAAGGAATTAAGTTATCCCAAAGGTGCTTTTCAAAAGGCAATTGGACTTTCTTGGGGTTTTTTTTTTCCTTGAAAACATTTTGCTTCTCATCCAAGAAGCTTCTTCAGTTCTGGCTGAATGGTGAGCAAATTATCCTCCATTAAACCAGAACTGAAGAAGCTCCTTGGATGAGAAACATTTTCAAGGCAAAAAAACAAGAAAGTCCAGTTGCCTTTTGAAAAAGCATCTTGGGGTCAACTATGATCTGGATGATTAAGAATCTTCATAGACATCAAGGAATTAAGTTACTTTATAGTTAAAATTAAAGATAATTTTAATATTAATGTTCATATGTCATAGATAAGTTTTTTCCCCTTTACATTTAGGCAAGATAAATCAAATGTACAGGTATAGTATAGGTAGAACCTGGTTCAATAGCAGTAATTGTGAGAGGAATCTTGGAGTCCTGGTGGATAATCACTTAAATATGAGCCAGCAGTGTGCTGCAGCCACCAAAAAAGCCAATGCAATCCTAGGCTGCATTATCAGAGGGATAGAATCAAGATCACATGAAGTTTATAATTTCTAATTCCTTAGTAAGACCACACTTGGAATATTGCATCCAGTTTTGGTTGCCACAATATAAAAAAGATGTTGAGACTCTGGAAAGGGTGTACAGAAAAGCCACAAAGATGATTAGAGGGTTGGAGGCTAAAACATACAAAGACAGTTGCAGGAATTGGATGTGTCTAATCCAGTGTAAAGAAGGACTGGGGATGACATAATAGCAGTGCTGCAATATTTGAGGGGCCATCACAAAGAAGAGACAGTCAACCTATTCTCCAAAGCACCAAAAAGCAGGGCAAGAAGCAATGGATGGAAACTAATTAAGGAGAGAAGCAACCTAGAACTAAGGAGAAATTTCCTAACAGCGAGAACAATTAACCAATGAACGACTTGCCTTCAGAAGTTGTGGGTGCTCCATCACTGGAGCTTTTTAAGAAGAGACTGGACAACCTTGAGCACAGGGTTGGACTAGAAGGTCCCTTCCAGTTCTATTCTATTCTATTCTATTCTATTCTATTCCACCTCCAAGATCCCTTCCAACTCTGTTATTCCTATTCTATTCTATTCTATTCTATTCTATTCTATTCTATTCTATTCTATTCTATTCTATTCTATTGTATTCTATTCTATTCTATTCTATTCTATTCTATTCTATTCTATTCTATTCTATTCTATTCTATTCTATTCTATTCCACCTCCAAGATCCCTTCCAACTCTGTTATTCCTATTCTATTCTATTCTATTCTATTCTATTCTATTCTATTCTATTCTATTCTATTCTATTCTATTCTATTCTATTCCACCTCCAAGATCCCTTCCAACTCTGTTATTCCTATTCTATTCTATTCTATTCTATTCTATTCTATTCTATTCTATTCTATTCTATTCTATTCCACCTCCAAGATCCCTTCCAACTCTGTTATTCCTATTCTATTCTATTCTATTCTATTCTATTCTATTCTATTCTATTCTATTCTATTCTATTCTATTCTATTCCACCTCCAAGATCCCTTCCAACTCTGTTATTTTGTTCTGTTCTATGCAAGGAAATGGAGACTAAAGCTGAATGTATACATCCAGGAACCCGTACCTGTAAAAACAGTATTTTTAAAAAATACCACAAAGAGAAATTTGAAAGACTTTTTCAGCCCCCGTGAGAATATGATACAAAATGCAAATCCTCTTTCATGGGAAGATTTGTTTGATTGGTTTTGAACCTGTTTTGAACAAGCATCAATTACAACCCCTTATTTTTACACAGCAATGGCCATGTGATAATTTTAAAGTAGACTCCTTCAATTTGATGCTCTCCAGATGTTCACAGCTGGATTGGTCTACGTTGGAGCAAGTTGCTCTTTAAAGCATCTCAGACCAAACTGGTGCTTTGTAATGTATTGAACATGAGGGCTTCAGATTAGACCACCACCGGCCCTGAAAATCAATGCCTTTTTATAGGTATCCTTGGTTTTATACACAACATTACACAAAGAATGATAAGTTCTCTACAACCTTGGAACCCCATTTTATGTAAAGAAGAGAAAGATGAAAGCGATGTTGGACTAGACATACATAATTAGTGAGATTTTACTGAAAATGACCTTTTCATAATAATGCAACAAAGACTCAATGTCTCTCTGAGGCTTTCAACGATAAAAAGTTATAGCCACACTCCATCACAGTAAATTAAGCCTGAAGCTGGTCTTTTGTGAACTAAAACCTTGTTCTCTGTGAATCCAGGCAAAAATGTTGAGTTGTCAGGGAGTTCAATTGCAAGTTATAGCACACACATCTTGTTATGCCACAATCTGTTTTAACCATCTAAAGTCATTTCTTTAGAAAATCCAAACAGACTTTTCTTGTTTTCAATTCCTTCCTTTCTAGTTGATTGTGTTTTACATTTTTGATCATTAAGAGTTATGCAAAACTTGACAAAAAACGATTCATGCTTTTCAGAATGTGCTTGTTCCTTAGATTTCCCTATATATCTACATAGTTTTGGTGTTCAGCAAGGGTCTGGATATTTTTGAAAAAAGAAAATATGCCAGCAATCCTAGTTAACTAAAAGAGAGGTTTGTCTTTTTTAAAAAAAGAAAAAAAAATCTACACCGTATGACCCATAGGAGAAGGAAAGCGCCATTGTGTTTTCCATGCAAAAAACACCCGGACCTCAAGAAAACATTTGAGACGTTAAAACCTAGCTAATCAAAAAAGTTTCAAGAGAATATATATCTAAAAGAATTGTAAGCAGCCCAGAATCATTGACTGAAATGTGCGGCTACAGAAATTTTACAAATAAATACATAAATAAGTGCCAACCTTACAGTTCAAAAAAGTAAGGTTTCCAGAAAGCAATTTCTGTTGATTGAAGACAAGAAAAGACACTATGTAGCAATGTTCCATTAGAATAGAAGAGAATAATAACTTTATTGTCACTTTAAAATGTACACTAATCAGCATAAATTAAAATGAGATTTTGTTGCATACAGCTCTCTCTCTATATTACAGTAATATAGCAGAGCTAATAATAGATAGCTAAAAAAAACAAGACAAACAATAGCTAGGGCAATGACACACATCCTGTTTTGGTGAAAGTGTAATTACAAAGCAAATATTTACTATCATGGTAAAGTCTCTGTTGCTCAAGAAATCATCACTATGAACTAAGCCTAGCTAAGAAAAAGGGAAATTGAGATTGGCTATGATTTTCAAGGGTGAATAGATTCATAAGAAGAAGATAATATTTCCAATAATTTACTTCCCAAAAAATTAGGAGTTTTGGATACAGTCACTCTTCACAGTCACCCATGGAGTCTACCAATAACCTAGTAACTTCCATCTTTGACTGGTGGTTTTAAAGAATGTAGGAACAGCAGTGATCTAATGACAATTTTATTTAATTATTTAATTTAATATGATTTTAAGCATACCATAATTTAGTTCAGAATCTCTTCTTGAAACCAGCGATCGTGCCTGAAACCTCTCAAACGGTCATAAAGGAGAGGGTAGATTTACATTGGATTGGAACAGGTTTTCTCATTGCTTAATAAATAAGTAATTCAATAAATAAAACTGTTACTGCATATACTACATGTAGCTTTCAGTTTTAACCAAGAAAGCCCAGAGGTTTTCAAGAAAATGGTTCTCTTTGCATTTTGAAGAGGACCAACCTAATTTTTATTGTCTGAATTATTATGAGTCAGAAGCCTTTATTTTTTGAATATCACACTTCTTTCTAATTTGCAGTATACGTTTCCGCTTTAAATATGTTAAAGATATTTAAGAAAATGTGTATGCGGTGATACAGCAATTAAAACCATTTGAAATATAAAATATGAGTTTTGTGCTAAAATGATTGTAAAGCATTTTTCTACTAACTTTCCCTTCGGTGGGGGTGAAATCACTAATAAATGCACTGATGCACTAATAGATTATTTTATTGTGGAAATGATATGAATTGCAAACGGTCTGATCCATATATCCCTTACTCCCCCCAGTGGCAATCGCTGTGATTTTTTATGGTAAGGGCATGAGCTTGTCAAGGCAGACAGAAGGCACATATGTAGTCAAGCTGTGCAGACAGCACAATACATTGAAATGTGTAGCAGCTGGAGGATATGTAGAACTGTTTTACAATCTTCTCTCTCTCACTGTTTTGCATTAGCTGTGTATTCATAATACTTTTAATTACAATCATTCCCCCATGAATGGGAATTCATAGATAATGGTGTTGATACAACAATTCACTTGATTCAGGAAATGCATTCAGAGTTTTTTCTTATTACTTAGTGAAAACAAAAACAAATATATTCCTACACACACACACACACACACACAAAATCTCTCTCTTAGTTTAATCATTAAGTGTTAATAAATCATCCTATATGTTGATTCATTAACATGTAATATTAAAGCAATTAAAGCAGTAAGCGGTTAATATTAAAATCTCTTCCTGTCTCTCTCTCCCTCTCTCCCTCTCCCCCCCCCCCAGCCAGCTTCCCACAAGCAAAGTCAATGGGGGAAGCTGGATTTGCTTAACGACTGTGTGGTTCACTTAACAACTTCAGTGATTCACTCAACAACCATGGTAAAAGAGATTTGTAAAATCAGACATGACTCATTTAACACATTCTGGTCTCAACTGTGTTTGTAAGTTGAGGACTATCTGTAAGCCAGACTCTCTATGTTTTGATTTAGTAAAATAATTAATTTGGGTCTACAAAGGACTAGAAGAATTCTATTCATCAGCTGCATAGTCATTCAAGAGGAGAGCAACTTACAAATTTGTAACTGAATATAAATATAAATATCCTTGGTCTTTGGAGAATTACCATCTTTCGTTGTGCATGAGATTGCACTGCTCCAGATAGACCTGGTGCATAATCTGGAGTTTCTCCAGGACTTGCAATTCTTGCTAAAGGAGGAGGTGACAGTCATGGCCAGGAGGGCCTTCACACTACTATGAATGATGTGCCAGTTATTCCCATTCCTGGACCAATGTGTCTCACCCATGCATCATGATACAAATTCTGTCCTCTGTTGAATCATAATAGATGCAAAACAAAAAGATGGAGCCTATGACATGATCTCACAATGCAGTTTTCATCATATTGGCATAATCATGGCTAGTAGCATATTCCCAGGAGCTCAAGATATAGCTTACACTTTTGATTTCAATTACCAGAGATTTTGTTTCTGCACCAGACTCAGCTTCCCTCCTCCCCTTGCACGTCCAAGGTCAATGGAGCACTGCTTTGAGGCAAAATGGAGCTGAATTCTCTATTTATCCAAAACATACATAAATATATATATATAGCCTCATGACAGGCTAAAATATTGCCATAGCAACCGCTTCCCTCTTATTTTGAAGAAACTTTTTAAAAAAGAACCTTATATTAAATTAAACTTTCATTTGAAATCCACAAATTTTGCATGATAGAACCAAGTTCCAGATGGCTTTGCACAATGTGTGAAAAAGTTTTTGGTGGGTCCTAAGTATTCTATTTACCCTTCATTGTTCATGCCAAGACCTTTGAAAGAAGCTGGAGCAGAAGCAGAAGAGAAGCAGAAAAGAGGGAAGAAAAGAAGAAATATTACAGGGATAGCTAAGTGTCTTTGTGTATGTATTATAGAGATGGAAATTGCTTTAAGAAGATATCTCTGTCTGTCTGTCTGTCTATCTATCTATCTCTTTTTATCTCTGTCTGTCTGTCTATCTATCTATCTATCTATTATCTATCTATCTCTTTTTATCTCTTTATCTATGTCTGTCTGTCTGTCTGTCTGTCTGTCTGTCTGTCTATCTATCTATCTATCTATCTATCTATCTATCTATCTATCTATCTATATCTCACTGATATACAGGTATTCCTCAACTTATGACCACAATTAGGCTTAGAAGTTCTATCATTAATTTGTTAAACGAGTTACACCCAATTTTACAACTCTTTTTGCTGTGATCAGTAAGTGAATGTGGCTTCCCCCATCGACTTTGATTGTCAGAAGTTGTTTGAGAAAGTTGCAAATGGTGATCACGTTACCTAAGAACACTGTAATCATCATAAATACATGCCGGTTGCCAAATATAATTCACTTTCCTCATCTTGTTATAACTTTGAAAGGTCATTAAACAAATAATAAGTCAAGAACTATCTGTATATTTGTACATTTGGGAAAGGACCAATCTTTCTAGAATCTCCTTACCACTCTGTTAATGTCTGAGACAATTTAGCAAAAAATCAGTATAAACGTCTGTTCCACAAAGGCATGCAGAGAGGTGAAAAGTCACTTCTTATTTCACAGTAAGGACTGCTGCAAAGAGAATGTGGCAGTATAATTGATAGACATGATTATGTTTTAAAAAATAATAAAAGAGAATGCTGGAGCTTCAGGGTAAACTTCTCAACAGTGAGGAATATGAGATTAAAATCTCTGTGTAACATTCTCTTCAATTTATTTTGTGATGCTAGTGTATCTTGGACTTCCTTAAGGAAATAATATTATACCTTTTCAATATCATTCTGATATAAGAAGCCAGATTTAATCTTTTTTATAGTAAGAGGGAGGAACCTACATCTTTCAGTTATTGCTGAATTACAAGTCCCAATTGATCAGATGCAGTGAGTTGTACTTCAATAACTTACAGAGGGCTAGGAATTGTTCTCATCTGACTTGGCCATTGAGGCTTTATTGACTCTGTCTGCATAACTTTTGTACCTGGTTTAACAGGAGATAGCATGCAACCCAACCAGGAAAACTGATGATTTAAGTGATTCAGTCACATATGGAATGGAACGGAACGGAACGGAACAGAATGGAACAGAACAGAACAGAACAGAACAGAACAGAACAGAACAGAACAGAACAGAATAGAATAAGAGAGTTGGAAGGGACCTTGGAGGTCTTCTAGTCCAACCCCCTGCTTATGCAGGAAACCCTATACCATTTCAATTAATCAATTAATTGGTTAATTAATTGGTTAATTAATTAGTTAATCGATTAATTATTCAATTAATTCATAGGGGATCTGATTCATCCCCAAATGGATCCAATCCAATTCGGGGCAAAAGCTCATGCCGGCAACTGGATTAACCAAGGCATGACCTCTGTTTCTCAGAACAGAGGTAAGTAATATAGTCAGGAGTATAAAATATATTAGACTAGATATTATACTCTGGTAATGATTAAGAACCCAGGCTAGAGATTGTGACTTCTACTCCTACCTTAGGTGCAAAGCCAGTTGAGTGAATTTGGGCCAGTCCCTCTCTCCAGTGGTGGAATTCAAATATGTGAACAACCGGTTCTCTGTGTGGATGCCGCTTCCGGAAGTCCATTCTGGGCCTGGGCAACAAAAAATTAGCTACCGGTTCTGCCGAAGTGGTGCGAACTGGCTGAATCCCACCACTGCATCTCTCTCTCTCTATCTCTACAAAGAAGCCAGTGGCAAGTCACATCTGAAATCTTGCCCAGAAAACTACAGGGACTTGTCCAGGCAGTTGCCAGAAGTCAAATATGACTTGAGGAGAAAAGAAGAAAAAGTGAAGGGAAAGTTGCTGTTAGAAATGTACACAGAAATTATACTGCTGTTTTGAAGGCTTTTCGCAATCTCCATTTCTCTGTGCATATACAGAGAGAGAGAGACAGAGAGACAGAGACAGAGAGACAGAGAAAGAAAGAGAGGGAGACACAGAGAGAGAAACATATACTATGAGGTAGGTTTCAAAAATCTGACTAGCCACTAGATGTATTTATCTGCTCCCATCTTGTAATTGTCCACATTTGTATACCCCAGATGATACTCACTACTGCAGTAGACTATGGAAGGCATTTGGAGGTGCAGTAAGTTGTAATTTGTTGAGATAGTCAAGGTGAACGCTACTCACTTCTGAACATTTTTTTTTATTCCATATCATCTTACTTGCCAGATTTATGCTTAGGATCATGTTTTCAGGGGCATATCATGTTTTCATGGACAAATCGCCACCACCTGTAATTTTAAGGGAGTATAACATAATGCTTTCGAATTTTCTCTATTCATTATTTTTATTATTTTTGAAATACTATAAGCTCTTTTAGAAGAGAGAAATACAGAGGTTCAAAATAAGTACGACATCTTTTGAACAAATGTATGCACCCGTGAACACCCTCACAAGCAACTATTCCACGTATTAGAACTGGCTGTGTGGCTCTCTCAAATCCCCAAGGGGATTGATTCTAGGATTACTGATTTGGTCTATTTTCAAAATGAATTTTAAAATATACTTGGTGCCTGCATCTTCATGTTACCTGATGTTTACAAAAGTTATCGGTTCTGGTATTCAGGCTAAATTACATTGGGGATTATCAGGAGTTATATATGTATACTGGATCTCAAACTAATAACCCAGGAGAAACAGATAGAGATTTATGGTGCAAGGCTATATATCACATGGATATAACCTCTCAGATGTTGTTGAACTACAATTCCTGTGATACACATCAACTAATAACAAACTAATGTTTGAGTCAGATAGAGCAAGATGGGTTTGTATTAATGTAATGGCAGAGAAGGAAGAAAGAGGCATCTAAGATATTGGCCCCAGATCATTAAGATAGAAGCTGTCTGTTTACTGAACCTTAATATAAGCAAGTTAGATTGGGAAGGCAAAGCATTCTCATGCAGTGGACATAATTAACTTAACTTGTGCCACTGGAAAGCTTTAACAGAGGATTAGATAAATTAAGGAAATTCATAAGGGAGGATAATGCAGTCAGTATTTGTAAACTATAATGGTTCAATGAAATATCCATTTTCAGAGAGATAATAAGCTGCTTTATTATAATTTCTGGGTCACAACACAAGAATGGGTCTATTGCTTTCATATTTGTCATAAAACCTCAACCACTTATGTTCTTAATTTCATAACAATAAGGAAAACATTGAAAAAAAAACTTCTTTTTAAATGAGTTTGCATATAAGGCTTAGAAAACTTCACTCAATGCAGAAAATGGAGAAAACGTTTCGAGAACCATCTAACACTTTGTTGCCATTAACAAAAGCATGTGTGTCCATGTTTGTCCAATCTCTGGAAATGGATCTAAGCATGTTTTTGTCCAATCTCTGGAAATGGATCTAGTCAGTGGTGGGATTCAGCCAGTTCACACCAGTTCGGCAGAACTGGTAGCTAATTTTTTGTTGCCCAGGCCAAGAATGGACTTCCGGAAGTGGCATCCACACAGAGAACCGTTTGTTCACATATTTGAATCCCACCAGTAGATCTAGTGCTAGGAAAAGTGGAAGGAAAGAGAAGAAGAGGATGAGCAGCAGCAAGGTGGGATGGACTCAGTTACAGGGGAAATGAGTGCACCATTGGGAGACTTGAAATAATAGGTTAAAGATCAGCATGAAGAAAATCTAGCTATCTTTTCTTCTTTTGTCACTAAGAGACAAAAATGACTTGATGGCAGATAATCAATCCATCGCTTTAGCCAAATATCTGTGATCCCTAAGCAGAGGTGCCCTTGTGTGGCTCCAGACCTGCTTTTCAAATTTCTTCCAAAATTGGACAATGTGGAGACAAACACATTTTTCTTTTTATTACTTTTTAGATCTTTTCTCCCCCTTCCTGGATGTCCTCACTTTATATCCAGGCACCCTCTCACTTTTCTGAATGCAGCCTCAAAGTATGGACCTCTGCTCAGAAAAAAACCCACTTACCCTTGACTAAATGCAGACGACTGTGTCTGGAGTCCCAATGACTCACATCTCCCAATGACCAATAGGTGACAGCATCTGAATCTTTTTGCAGCATCTTGTGGTTATTGGGAAAGTAGCAATTAAAATCTAATAAAGGAGAATATTTGTAGCTTAGGGTGGACATGAGGGGTCCTTGGTGCTCTCTGAGCTTGCTCGTTTTCTTCAAGACGTTTCATTACCCAAACTAGGTAACATCATCAGACTTGATGATGTTACCTAGTTTGGGTAATGAAACGTCTGTAAGGAAACAAGCAAGCTCAGAGAGCACCAAAGAAGCCTCAATTAAAATCTGGTTGCCTTAATATAAGATATGATCTTCAAATGTGAGTTCAGCTTCCCAGTATCTATAATGAAAAAGGCATATCAAAACTCAGTTGCTTTATTCACATGACATACTAGGCACAGGCAAATCATATCATTGGTTAATATGATGCCCTAGTTTATACAATATGCTAACAATGGCTGTGTTCTTACAGCATGCTAAGACACAAATGCTAACCCATTTTAGTCTGGTTTGGGGTACTCCACTAACTGTATCAATTTTAACATATACAGTAAAGATCATCTCTCTGCTCAGCTTACAAAGATTTGCTATAAAAGATCCTGCAATCCTGCAAGGGGATTAGGCTAGATTACTTCTGGGTTCCCTTTTGACCCTATGTTTCTCTACGAAAAGCTTGGAGTGAGGTCAGTATATGTGATTCTTCTGATTGAACTCAAGAGGGAATTTTTTCTGAAAGGATTAGAATGGGTAACAAGAGTCACGTTAATGAAAAGAAGAACTAGGGGTGAGATGATAGTAGTGTTCCAATATCTAAGGGGCTGTCACAAAGAAGAGAGGGGTCAATCTATTTTCTAAAGCATCCGAAGGCAGGACAAGAAGCAATGGATGGAAACTAATCAAGGAGGGAATCGACCTAGAACTAAGGAAAAATTTCCTAATATTTAGAACAATAAACCAGTGGGATGACTTGCCTCCAGAAGTTGTGGGTGCTCCAACACTGGAGGTTTTTAAGAAGAGATTGGACAGTCATTTGTCTGAAATGGTATAGGGTTTCCTGGCTGAGCAGAGGGTTGGACTGGAAGACCTCCAAGACCTCCCTTCCAGCTCTGTTATTATGTTATTCTGTTATGTTACTATGTCAGTCAGTTGTGGGGTGTCAAATCCAGATAGCTATAGAAGGTAGCAAAGAGATATAGAAAACTCTAGACCTCTGTTTTCATCTAATGGTCATCCAGAGTTATGCAGCCCAGAAGTGGCAGCTGTAATATAATTGGACATATTATCTCCCAAGAAAAAGACAAACGGTTTTCTACCTTGCTGCTAAACAATATGAATATTTAGTATAAAATAATGCTTCAAGTCTCCTTTGTGGGATCAAGAAAGATGTTGTCTGGCAAGAACAGCTTTGTAGCCATTTTTCATAATGATATATGTGGGGGGTTTTCTGCCGGTTATTGGGAAGGAAAATATCCAAATTGGACTTCTGAATTGCCACATACATCATAAATCATTCACTCAATATGTACTGAAATCCCAGGGAAGGGAGGAAAAAAGATAACTTCCTTTTCTATTTAGAGATATGGCAGAATTCGATAATCTTCTTAAACGTTCAAAGCTGCCTAGAGAATACACGCTCACTGATCGGAGCAGCTGATCGGTGATTTTTAGACGGAGGACATGATTCTGATTGCCACGTTTTCTGCAGACATTTTTGCAAATGGTCTGCATAATACAATCAATAAGTTATTTACATGCCAATCAAGATGTTAAGGACTTGCATGTGATACAGTCCTCCAAGGATTAGACTACTTTGTGGGAACTCCCCTTCTAAGTAATTTAAAGTGTGATATGGATTTAAATATGGATCTATGATGTTCCAAGATGTGCTGTGATCTCCTCAACCGTTTCCAAATATGAAAGCCACATTGATAAATTTTATATGTATTATGTTTAAGGGATACTAACCCCACGCTCATCTATCAGGTGGCCAAATATCTTGACCAAGTTATACAACTGCACAAATCTTTTAATTAGTTATTCCTTATATTAAATAAAATATTTTCTCCATCCAGTCTCCCTAACTCTACCCCAAATTAAGAGATTACAGGATCGTAAAAAGGGAGACTAAATAAAATATTGTATTTATTTTTCAGCATTTTTTATGTTTAATGTTAGATCTATTTAACATTTGGTGTGGTGTTTTTTTTCTTTTTTTGTACCCAAGATTTTTTTTTCTTTTTCTCATTGTTAATGTTGGGTGTTTGTTTTTCTGTTTTGTATTTTGTTCTTGTTGATTAGAGAAATAAATGAATAAAAAAGATATATCCTTATATTGTCCCATTGTTTTTTTTCTCTTTCCCAATAAGGAATTGCCAAGTCAAAAATATTTCTCTTTTTACTGGTCAATGACCGCCATGAAAATATTTGATTTGAATATGGACATAGTTTTTAAGCTGATACAAAATAGATTGTGTGATGAATTCATGAAATAAAAATTAGGGAAGATCCAAATACCCCACTGTCAGATAGGATGGCCCCTTATTAACTTTCCTTACAAAGTGGGTTGTGTTTTAAAAGGAACAATTAGTTTATATAACTCAAATTCTTTGAATGAGTGGCAACCTAATTTTTCTCTTCTACATAGAGATTTTGATGTGGAATATAACAGGTCCTTCATCTGATTATCTTAACTGGAAGTGTTTTGCTGTATTTAATATTTGAATCATCTCTCCGTCTTTGGCTCCAATGAATTAAATAGGACACTTTAGGATGCATTCCAATAAAGTACCCCCTCATTAGATTACCATGGTAACAGAGGTTATATTTCCCTAAACAATATGCATTCTCCTGGAAGAAGTCTTATTTAATAGGTTTTCTCTTTGAGTAAAAGATATAGAGTGGTTACATCAATGCAATAGGGCAACACTAGAGTGCTTGAAATCTCCTTCGCCAAAAACACACACACAAACACCTTGTAGGTTCTTGTGGATCCCCAAATTAAATTAAAAAACAAATAGCCCCAAACCCACAAATTTACTAAATTTTGTTGATTTCAATATTCTTCTAATCTCCTTAGGCACCCTGGGTGAGAATATGAGCCACGTTGGTGTAATGCTTAAGGCCTCATGCTAGAAGTTCTAGTCTTGCCTCAAGTACAAAACCATCTAGGTGACCTTGGACCGGACATTCTTTCTCAGCCCGACCCACTTCACAGGGTTGTTGGTTTGTTTCCTCACAGAGGAAAAAGAGGAGGAAAGAATATTAGGTATGCTTTCTGCCCTGGATTTCTAATAAAGGAATAAAAGTGGGATTAAAAAATCTAATAAATAAATTAAATATTAAGATCTCATCGAATGTGGATATCTCATGAGATTTGGGGATTTTAGAGAGAGAGAAAATGGGGTAGCAGATGTACCATTCTGCAAGAGCAGAATAACAGAGCGGGAAGGGACCTTGGAGGTAGAATAGAATAGAATAGAATAGAATAGAATAGAATAGAATAGAATAGAATAGAATAGAATAGAATAGAAGCTGGAAGGGACCTTGGAGGTCTTCTAGTCCAGCCCTCTGCTCAAGCAGGAGAACCTATACCATCTCAGACAAGTGACTGTCTAGCCTCTTCTTAAAAATCTCCAGTGACGGAGCGCCCACGATTTCTGGAGGCAAGCTGTTCCACTGGTTAATTTTCCTCACTGTCAGGAAGTTTCTCCTTAATTCCAGGTTGCTTCTCTCTTTGATCAGTTTCCAACCATTGTTTCTTGTCCTGCCCTCTGGTGCTTTGGTGAATAATGTGACCCCCTCTTCTTTGTGGCAGCCCCTCAAATACTGGAATACTGCTATCATGTCTCCCCTATTTCTTCTTTTCTTTAGACTAGCCAAACCCAAGTCCTGCAGCCGTTCTTCATATGTTTTAATCTCCAGGCCTTTGATCATCTTAGTTGCTCTTCTCTGAATTTTTTCCAAACTCTCAACATCTTTTTTGTGATATGGTGACCAAAATTGGCTGCAGTATTCCAGGTGTGGTCTTACTAGGATTTTATAAAGCGGTACTAATACCTCGCGTGATCTTGATTCTATGCCTCTGTTTACACCACCCAGGATTGTATTAGCTTTTTTGGCTGCTGCTGCATACTGCTGGCTCATAGTCAAGTGATTGTCCACTAGGACTCCAAGGTCCCTTTCACAGTTACTGTTTTTAAGCCAAGTCTTGCCCAATCTGTACTTGTACCTTTGATTTTTCCTGCCTAAATGTAAAACTTTGCTTTTCTCCACATTGAAACTCATGTTGTTGGATAGGGCCCATTGTTCAAGTTTGTCAAGATCTTTTTGGATCCTGAGTTTGTCTTCTGGGGTGTTGGCTACTCCTGCCAGTTTGGTGTCATCTACAAATCTGATGAGTTCCCCTTCAATTCCATCATCTAAGTCATTGATGAAGATATTGAAGAGTACTGGGCCTAGGATGGAACCTTGTGGTACCCACTGCTTACTTCTCTCCATGTGGATGTAGTGCCATTGAGAACTACTCATTGAGTATGGTTTGCCAGCCAGCTACAGATCCATCTGGTGGTGATGTTGTCTATTCCACCTTTTTCTAGCTTACCAAGGAGTAGGTTGTGGTCTACTTTATCAAATGCCTTACTGAAGTCTAAGTATACTACGTCCACGGTATTTCGCTGGTCTATTAGTTTAGTCACTTTGTCAAAGAATGAAATAAGATTGGTTTGCATGATTTGTTTTAACAAACCCATGCTGGCTACTAGTTATAACTTGGTTTGCTTCTAGTTGTTCGCAGATCTGTTTTTTGATTATCTTTTCTAGGATCTTCCCAGTTATTGATGTTAAACTGATTGGTCTGTAGTTTCCTGGGTCCGTTTTTTTTTTTTCTTTTCTTGAAGATGGGAACCACATCAGCCCTTTTCCAATCCTCAGGTACTTCCCCTGTGCTCCAGTATTTTTGAAAGATGTGGTACAGTGGTTCTGAGATAACATCTATCAGCTCCTTCAGAACTCTGGGATGTAATCTGTCAGGCCCCAGTAATTTATATTCGTCAAGGTCGGATAGGTGTTCTCTTACCATTTTCTTGCTTATTTTAATTTTTGTTTCTAATTTGTCTTTTGCAGTGGGTTTTTTGGTATGTTGGGCTATGTGTGAAGACTGATGTAAAGTATGAGTTAAGCAGCTCTGCTTTCCCCCTCTTGCCTGTTATTTCCTTGCCATCTTCTCTCTTTAGTGGACCTACAGTTTCCTTGATTTTTTTCTTGTTATTAATATGTTGGAAGAAACTTTTTTTATGGTCCATGATTTCTGTTGCAAGTCTTTGTTCGTTCTGAGCCTTTGCTTTCCTGATTTCATCTTTACATGTTCTAGCTGTCTGCTGATAATCAGCCTTAGTTATGTGCCCCTTTTTCCATTTTTTGTATTTGTCCTTTTTGTCTTTCAGTTTGTCAGAGAGATCTTTGTGCAGCCATGCTGGTTTCTTCTTGAATTTCTTGTTCTTCTAGTCCAACCCCCTGATCAAGCAGGAGACCCTATACCATTTCAGACAAGTGGCTATCCAGTCTCTTTTTAAAAGCCTCCAGTGATGTCTGAAGGCAAATAACTTCTGAAGATCATGCAAGGCATGATCTTAAAAGGTCTGTTGATCTGTAGGGTACACCAAATATATGAACATTGTACCAAGGATGTTTATGTCTTAGCAGGTGTATACTTGCATGTAATCATTTCTGAGCATCAAGCAAACATTTATCTTAAGGAAGTGACAGATCTATATACATGTGTATTTATCCTTCCTCTGAAAAAACATGGAATATAGACTTAAAATTGAACTTTGCATAAATGAAGCATTTTAATACTCAAGTCATTTACTTTGACAAGAAAGGACAATTGAATCCCGTTGCCTTTCTCTTTCCCAAGTTTTTCATTTTATGTATTTCTAAATACCTAAGATACACTCCAGTAGAGCAACAAATCTTGGGTTATCCCACAGCTGTAGGCATGACTAGAGCTTCTGAGTTATGAGCTCCTTTGATTAAATTGTCACAGGTGACTAGACTGGGCTTTCTCCTTTCATGCCACATGGAAATTACTCTAAAAATATGAAAGATTGAACCATAAATCAGCTTCGCTTAGGAAAAGGAAACACAGATTTCACGGTATTTGGGCTTGGGTCATTTCCATGCATTACAGGTGAAATTCTTCAAAGGAAGATTGTAAAGCTCATTGAACTCCTCTTTTAAGTGTCAGGAAAATAACACATTTTGAGGACTTCCTAAAAGTGTATGAATATTCTGTGAGAGACTTTGCAGGGAAAAAGGACAAAGGGCAGTTGATAGTTGAGTATCTTCTTCTTTGAGACACCTTGCCTGGCTTGAAAAATGGGATCAAGGAGACACTCCTCTTTTCTTCCAACATGTATTTGGTTAGATGTAGTATTGCAGACTGACTCTGCTCACTGCTCACTGCCAGTTCAATCCTGACCAGCTCCAGGTTGACTCAGCCTTCCATCCTTCTGAGGTCAGTAAAAGATTGTTGGGGGCAATATGCTGATACTGTAAACCACTTAGAGAGGGTTGTAAAGCACTATGAAGCAGTATATAAGTCTAAGTGCTATTGCTATTGCTATTTGACCCCATATAAGAAGCCCCCATCTCTATGTTTCAGCAACTCAGTGTGACGGAAGCTCTATATACTCTATATTACTGGCTTGGAAATGCTTCATGCTCTGAACTGAGCTTTAAGGTTAGGCATGACTGCAATTTTGTGGTTTCTGAGGCACCTAGAAATCACACAATTAGATTTGAGAAGCAAACCACTAATTAACAGCAATGTGGTTTTGTGTTTTCAGGAATGGGAAAAATAAAAATAGCATGTAAGCTTTTGCTTCGCACTAACACACACATTAAAAGTGAAACGGTTTGGGAGGGGTGACAAGTAATCTTAGCTCTTTCTTATCAAAATATTGCCTCTCGAGGCAAACCCTGTCCCAAAGCAGGTTATTTAATGATTTTTTAAAAGATGCTTTAAACATGTCCTTGTACATTGTGAAACACTTCTCTCAAAGGGTTTGCACTGGTTCAACGGTTAAGACACTGAGCTTGTCAACTGGAAAGCTGACAGCCTGGGTTTGAGACCTAAGCACTGCATGATGGGGTGAGCTCTCATTATTTGCCCCAGCTCCTGCCCAACTAGCAGTTCGAAAGCATGCAAATGCAACTAGATAAATAGGTACCATTTTAGTGGGAAGTTAATGGTGTTCCGTGCACCTCAGCATATAGTCATGCTGGCCACATGACCATGGAAGTGTCTTTGGACAATGCTGGCTCCCAAGGCTAAGAAATGGAGATGGACCCTGCCCCCCTAGAGTCAGACATGACTGGACAGGGCAAAGCTTTACCTTTACCTTTTTAATTGATTCAACTCTTCCATTGAAATGGAAATTTTTCTATGTCCATAGAAAAATGATTTTAATGGAATCATTCCCAGCCTGGTTGTCTTTCTATGCTTCAATCTCTACCTCAAATGGTCTGATATGGAGTTAATATGGATGTTCCATGGGTATTGGACATGACAACATTCATAAGATCTAGCCCAAATTATGAGAATTTATGAGAAGATGGGAATTTATGAAACTGTGATGTAACAATGGAAAAGTTTTAAACTTTGAAAACATTTCTTCTGCAATAAGACTCCTGTTCTTCAAAAGATTTAACTCTGAGTCAGCAAGACAGAGGTAAGGACAAAGGACTAAGAGTCCAGCTGAAAGCTGGGAGGCTGGGAAAGTAAAATTAATGTAAATCTAGTTGTTTTGCAGGGTGGTTTACTTCACTTCATAAAGATGACTATTTCCATGTTTATTGAAATGGAATACCTTGATTCAAAAGACCACAAACTGCTATAGCCATGAAACAGCAATAGCACTTACATTTATATACTGCCCTCTCTGAGCAGTGTACAAATGTCGGCATATTGCCCCCAACAATCTGGATCCTTTTACCAACCTCAAAAGAATGGAAGGCTGAGACAACTTTGAGCCCCATCAAAATCGAACTCCAGGCTGTGGGCAGTGTTAGCCTGCAATATATTTTCTCTCTATCGAGCCAGTAGCAGATTACAAGAGTTGGGAAGAGGAAAAGAGGTGATCTAATTCAACACTATAATGCAAAGACAATTCTAACCTCATTTCCTTCCCTTGCTCTCACGATCCTTTCTCAACAGCCAGGTCCCCGCCTACAAACTTTCACTGTGTGGCATTAGATCACAACCCTGATGACATTTATATCTTTCAGGCATCACACTTTATTGAGGGTTAAAAAAGACAGAGACAGAAACTGCCCAACTTCAAGGAAAGTAAAGGAAGTAACCGTTTCTAAGGCAGTGTTTCTCAACCTTGGCAACTTGAAGATAGGTGAACTTCAACTCCCAGAATTCCCCAGCCAGCACACTGATTGGGGAATTCTGGAATTTGAAATCCACCCTTTTCAAGTTGCTAAGGTTGAGAAACACTGCTCTAAGGCACGGGTGTCAAACTCGCTGCATCACGTGATGTGTCGCAACGTATGACTGGGTGGGCGCAGCCTTTGCACTTTCTTTGCACCCTTCTCTAAGGAGTCAAAAGTGCCTTCAATTAGGGATGTGCAAAATGTTTTAAACCTGAAGTCATTCAAGCATTGCTCCAATCTTTCTAGAACTGTTTGGGCTTAAAACAGACCTTTTTGATCAAAATCAAAGGAATTTTTTTTTCAAAATCAAAGGAGAGCTCTTTTGAATTTAAAGCATCTTTTTCAAACTCAAAGCCAACCTGTTTCAAACTCAAACATTTGTTTAGCTTCCATCATAACATGCTTAGAGTTTGTACATTCCCACTCTGGAATAAAGTTACATTCTGATTTAGGATAGTCAACACTGGCTGAGTTTGACTCAGGTAGAAAATTCCCTATTTAACAGCCTCACCATCACACTAGTCATGTGCTGAAATCCTCATGTCTTTTCTGAGCCATGAAGCCGAACCTTGTAACTGATTTCTTGGATAACTGATCTTCAGAACTGCCTGGGGCATATTTCCTTTGGCAAAAAATATCTGTATTTTGTAAAGCTTCAAATCCAGCAATACCTGACCACATATTTTCTTGCTAATTCTCTTGTGAATAAACTTGGATAATTCATTTGCTGGATAATTTATTTAAAAATACATGGCTAGGACAGGGGTCTCATGCTGTGATTGTAGTCTGACACTGCTGCTTTTTCAAAAGAAAAATTAGATTATGTGTGAGCTATAGTTTGAGTTCCCCACACCAAGCCATTGACAGATCTGTATGTTCAGGATTAGTCTCGGTTTATTAGCAGTTTGAAAATCTCCTCTATATCAGTTTTTATGTTTTTGTTATATTTGATTCAGCTCCTTGCATGAAATGCTTTTAGAGAGGATGATGGGATGCCTATTCAGGGCATGTATTCTTTGGGGCAAAAACTAGATTTTCATTATTATGTAAAATACAATTGTCAAAAAGAGTAGTCAGTTTTACTATTGTCTCTAAGGCATAAAAGCTGTGTTACAGTAAGAATGACAAATATTTGAAAAAAATGAATTTCAAACAATATCTAGAAGATATCAGTTCTTCTGACAGGTGTAGGCAGCAGAACCATTCATGAGATATCCCTTTTTGAAACGCTCTTTCTGTTAATAAACTCTCTCAGGGTTTGGCTTGCCCTAGGCTATATTTAGATATCCCAGTAGGTAATACATATTGTATTTCAAATCCAGACTATCTGAAATTTACTTTGATGCTAGATATGATTCTCTTGGCTATAAAATCTAGGAGCAATATAGATCATCACAACTTTCCTTCACATTTCTTCTGATTAATGCAGCAAAATGGAAACTTATACATCCAGTTGTTTGCATGATTACCATGTGAATGTCTGCATGACTGGAAAGTTGATTTTTCCACGACAAGTTCAAGTACATGCTTTTAAAATGTATAGTGAGAACAGTTGGTGGTTTAAATGTGAAACACAAAAGTTGCAGCCACAGAGCCACACCCAGGATTTTACCTAAGGGTGTCATTTCATTGTGCTTAGGTAGGTAGGTAGGTAGGTAGGTAGGTAGGTAGGTAGGTAGGTAGGTAGGTAGGTAGGTATAGATAGATAGATAGATAGATAGATAGATAGATAGATAGATAGATAGATAGATAGATAGATAGATAGATAGATAGATAGATAGATAGATAGATAGATAGATAGATAGATAGATAGATAGATAGATAGATAGATAGATAGATATAGATAGATGATAGACGACAGACAGACAGGAATAGATGAGAGATGAGAGAGAGAGAGAGAGAGAGAGAGAGAGAGAGAGAGAGAGAGAGAGAGAGAGAGAGCAATAAAGGAGAATATTTGTAGCTTGGTTGAAATGAGGATTGGTTGTTTACTTGCAGACATTTCATTACCCAAACTAGGTAACATTATCATCATCTTCAGTATTGAGCAAGCATCAAATCCACTGTTTTTGTCCCCATTTTCACAAATCACTGTGTGACTCATTATGGCTATATTAGGCTAGATGTTTCTTCTAGAATGCTACCCATTGTACTTTGTTTCTCCTTAGCCTGACATTTTTCCATTCTAGTTAAGCTTCTCCATCTCCCCTTCACTTGGCTGGAACATTGCTTTCAATAGCCATTATAATTACACAGCCATGTACATTGTAACAATGCCTGTAACACTCCATCTCAGTCACAGATGCTGGAATTTGAGCAAAATGCAAAATACTGAGGTTTAAGCGTTAATTTATAAACTCTATGAACCCTGTAGATGTCATATGCCTATTTTGTTGAGAGGTTTTCAAGAGAGCCACAAAGACCCACCTTTTCAGCTAGCTTTTAATAACATCTGAATAGTTCTAAATTTTCCTCTGCATCTCTTACTCTACAAAGTGTAGAAGATGCAAATGGAGGCAATGTCTTTCTCAACGATGTAACCTCACCTATGGGACACTATTCACGGAGACCTTCCATTGCTGCCTATTTTGTTTCCTTTTCAGCATCAACCAAGTTCCAATCTGTTTGAATAACATACACCTTTTGGAAATGTTTTTATGTATAGGTTATTTCTATAATCAAATATTAATTTTCATTTTTATGGGTTATATGTTCATTTAATTTGTCAGAGTCCTTCAGGAGCACCAAATGGCAGAACACTCTCTTATTGCAAGGAAAAATGAATAAGTAGCAACAGCAATAATCCAACGTGAAGGTCTCCGTGTGGTGCTTTGTCCTTCCTACTGCTATGACATGTAGCAAGTTGGAGATGGCATTATCCATTGGTGGGATTCAGCCAGTTCACACCACTTCAGCAGAACCGGTAGCTAATTTTTTGTTGCCCAGGCCCAGAATGGACTTCCGGAAGCGGCATCCACACAGAGAACCGGTTGTTCACATATTTGAATCCCACCATTGGCATTATCTCTTTTTATCTGTGAGGGGAAAGTTTTTTTTCCCATTGTCCCTGTATCTGTTTCTTGCCTGGCCTATTATTAGTTAAGTGAGTCCACATTTAAGAGACAAAGAAGCTCCTTTGTCTTTCCCCCACTTGTGTTTCAGGCCTCATCCTCGGCTTCCCTCACTTCATGATATTGTTTGTGAAGTGAGCTTTTCTATCTGAATTCCTTTCTTAATAATCCTAGTAGATTTTTTTTTACAAATACAATAAATGCTTGTCATTCACTAATAGGTGAGCTAAGCCTATTGTCGAAGAGGGACTGTCCCAGTTGGGAGGAGGGGTGAAGTGAGGCATGAATCTGGGATTATCCTGTAGTCACAAGAGGGCAAGGTCTGTCTCGCACATACACCCGAATGCCGTTGAACCTTATCTAGTCTTTTTCAGGGAAAAACTGCCAGTCTGAGAAAATTGCTGTGAAATAGGCTTGAGCAATAAAGTAGTTAGTTTATACTTTACATGTGTGAGTCTGATTGTTTGCGCCTGACACCTATGATCTCATCCAAGGCAAATATATTTTTTTTGTCTATCAGCACATTTTAATGGGACATTCTGCCACTTTATACCTCCGCATTCTTTCAACATTTTTAAAGGTCAGGAACATGTTTTCTAACAAGGGCTCCTGAATTCAACTCTCCAACTGATAGTCCAGGAAGCTATTTTATCCACCATGATTAGCTTCCAAATCAATTTATGGTTTGTCGCAGTCAGCCAGATGTTCAGATTGGATTTGGCATTTTTATCCACCTATCGTGTCCTTCCCAAAGACCTGGGATAGGTAGATGTGGATGTTTGAAAGTATTAAAGGTATCATTGCAGGATGTAAGCTGTTCCCAAGTAAAGCTGCCTTTATTAATAGTAGTAGTAATAGTAGCAGCAGCAGCAGTAGTAGTAGCAGTAGTAGTAGTTGTAGTAATAGCATTTGGATTTCTGTACCACCCATCTCACTAATACAATGTTTCTGGGCAGTTTACAATATAATAAAAATTTAAACTTGGGGAAAAACAAAGTAGAATAAAAAGTTATAAATTAAAATTAAAAACCAAGATGATGAGCAGCTTTGGAAAGATAATCTTCTCTATCTTGTCAATCACATCAAGTGGCAGCAATTGCATGCCAATTCTCAGTTCACTGGATAAATCAAATAGAAAGAGATACTCTCCACTCTAGAAGAAGTACACAGAATAAGTACTTCCATAGCATTTATTTCAGAGGAATAATTTCAGCCTCTAGATAGTTTTGGTAGAAACATACAAAGTGAGTCCTATCAACATCAGTACAATCAATTTAGTTAAAATCCAAGTCATTTCAGCTTGGCTGTTTTGTTATTTGTTTGCCTAAAGCTCAGCATTAGAAATAGCAAAGTAGTTTGAGCTTCTTTTTGAGAATAATAACTAATGCAGAGAATAAATTTTGAGATACATCCCTAATTTATCATGCAGTGAGCAGGCTACATCAGCTGCTTCAATAAACACATTGTTCTTACTTTTTCCTGTAATTTACCAAGAAGAATGCTGTTTTCAAAAGTAATATCTATCACATATAATTCTCTAAAATGCTCATCAAAACTCTGTTTTGTACACATTCACTCATACTTACCTTTCATTTGGCTTGACTTTGTGTGACACTTTTTAAGAAAATGTCTCAAATGGGGGAAAAAAGTTTGCTCAGAAATAAATGCATCAAAGTCTGGGGGAAAGATATAACAGAGGAATGTTCTTTCCCCACAGAATTAGCTTACACAATGTGCCCAATAAAAACTCAAAATATTTTTATATCCTTACACACAAAGACCATCGATATTTCCGTATGTATAGAATTGACTGAAGTGTGATTGGTGCATTAAACAGGAGAATAATCAATGTACTGTTGGCAGCTAGGGTGCAAAAGCTTACTTTTATAAAATTGTCTTCATTAAGAATATGAACATTGCATTAATGAGGAGACACTAAACTTCATCCGGTCAACCATTTTGTTTTCCATGGCATCAGCTCCCCAAAAACCAAATGCAATATGGGGCAGGGTATTTTATCATAATAGTTATCAAAATCTTGCAACTCTGAATCTGCTTCTCCCCTTGCTCATTTTAATTTCAGATGAAATTAAATTTAGATGTTTTCTCATATTATTTTATTGGCCTGGACTCAAACACTTTTTTATCTAATTCTTGCCTTAGTAGCAGGTCTTCCTCCTTCAAGGAATTTGAATTTATGGCTGCCACAAAGAAGAGGGGTCAACCTATTTTCCAAAAACCAGGAGGCAAGACAAGAAACAATGGGTGGAGCAGCAATAGCAATAGCATTTAGACTTATATACCGCTTCATAGTGCTTTATAGCCCGTAGAAGGATAGAAGGCTAAGTCAACCTTCAGTCAATTAGAATTGAACTGCTGGCAGTCCGCAGAATTAGCCTGCAATACTGCATTCTA
This sequence comes from Azemiops feae, assembly GCA_023970755.1. Classification (NCBI taxonomy): domain Eukaryota; kingdom Metazoa; phylum Chordata; class Lepidosauria; order Squamata; family Viperidae; genus Azemiops; species Azemiops feae. Next base: position 1,148,616 of record JALGBA010000303.1, on the reverse strand, counting down.
ACCACTGCATCACCAAGGGTCTGGAAACTAATCAAGGAGAGAAGCAACCTAGAACTAAGGAGAAATTTCCTAACAGTGAGAACAATTAAGCAGTGGAAAGGCTTGTCTTCAGAAGTTGTGGGTGCTCCAACATTGGAGGCTTTTAAGGAGAGACTGGACAGCCACTTGCCTGGAATGGTATAGGTCTCCTGCTTGTACAGGGCACTGGACTAGAAGACTTCCAACTCTGTTATTCTGTTAAGGCCATTTCCTCTCTCCTCTACACATGGGAACCAATCAGAAAAATATCCCACTCAGAGCCTGATGGGGGTGACAATGACAGCTACTGACCAGGTCCCAGATGTGGAGGGGACTTCAAGAAAGTATGGTTCAAATTTGAACCAATCGGATAATTTGAGCATACCCCTCAAATAGTAACATTAATTTGTTGAATATAAGAATTATTACAGTATTTGGAAATTTTCTATTCCTTTGCCTCTTGGAATCTTAAGAAAGCTCAGCTATCCACTTGAAAGTCTGGATACTTGCATGCCATGAATGGATTAATTTGTATTCCGTTAGCGTACAAATTAGAGTAACAACCATCTACTTGAGACATTAAACATAGACCTTTGAAATATAGTTTTATTAGGCTAAACTAATTTAAATTAGTTTTTCTGTTCCAAATTAAAAAGTATAGATATGTACAATATTATTAGCAGTATAATGTAACTTCAACATTAATAATCGAAGGGAAAGGAAGGGAAGGGAAGGGAAAGGAAGGGAAGGGGAAGGGAGGGGAGGGGAAGGCAGGGCAGGGCAGGGCAGGGCAGGGCAGGGCAGGGCAGGGCAGGGCAGGGCAAGGCAGGGCAAGGCAGGGCAGGGCAAGGCAAGGCAAGGCAAGGCAAGGCAAGGCAAGGCAAGGCAAGGCAAGGCAAGGCAAGGCAAGGCAAGGCAAGGCAAGGCAAGGCAAGGCAAGGCAAGGCAAGGCAAGGCAATTATAAACGAACATCACCAAAAATTTGAACATTATTGCTCTGAAGTCATTTTTGTTATCAATTACAAAAACAACCCTACACCAGACCTGGTTGCAGTTTGTCCATGTCTTCCTTTAAAACCAAGAAGCTTATAGTTATA